>VZRL01002856.1:381111-601242 GCA_013397895.1 Origma solitaria
TTTTTGTTGTTGTTGTTGTTGTTTGCGTGTTTCCTTGCTGCATTGGATTAAAATAAGTCCTGATCTCACCTCCTCCCCAAGGGATGGGGGGCGGCTCAGAACACAAAATGTTTTGATTCGTGGCAGGGTGGGGAGGAGAGGACACATCCTCTTTGGTCAGGTCAGCTCAATTGACCAAATGCTGATATTTAAATTTCATAAAATGTTAATTAAAGGCAAACAATTAAAAAGGTGCTTTGAAACCCCCCTTTCCTTTAGCACTGTTGCAAAGCTTTCTCCTTAGAACAGGCCAGGATTTCCTGGTGTGAGGGGGAAGCCATTGTCCCATCCTTTTGGCCTCTGATTTATTAGCACCAATTAGCACAGGACCTGGGCTGCTGCACAGGGCAGCACGGATGTAGGCAGGCAGCCCTGCTGTGACTGCACTGGGTGCTGCCGCAAGCACCTCCTGAGCCAGGATCATGTGAGGATGGCATGGCTGGGCTCCTCCTCGAGATGGGGAGGGGGTCAGCTGGAGAGCTGGGACTTGCCTGAGGCTGAGGAGCTGTAGCTCAGGATATTGAGGAAAAAGGTGTCCTTAGTGATGCCAGTAGAATAGGGTCTCAGCAGTGGGGGAAATCTTGGTTTTACTAGAGGACTGCATTCACAAAATTACTTTTGCTGTTGCACTTGAGTTTCCATGAGCAGGATGCAGGACTGCCCTGCATGTGAGTGCCAGTCCCACAGCAATTTAGGCATATCCTAACCTCCCACCTTGTTTCCCCACTTCTGGCTGTGGTGCTTCTATGACCCCTGCAGAGCCAGTCCAAGAAGAAAGCCCAGGGCAGAGGTGAGCAGCTTTCTGCTGGTGTGCTTTGTGAGCAGGTGTGCAGCAGAGCAGAATGAACCTCGTGTGGGTGCAAGGGAGGGAAGTGGGGGGGGTACACAGCTGAGGTGGCATGATCATGAGCACAGCTCCAGGGGCCTCTCTGCTCTGCTGTGGATACTGTGTTTGTGAGTGCTCCCAGTGTAGCTGGGGCATGCCTCCATTAGCAGGGTGCGCTTCCTGAGCCACATCAGCTGCTTCAACAGGCTCTCAAGAGCACTTAGAGATGCACAGGACCTTATAGATACAGGCAGCATTTTCCTCTCTAAGGAAACAATTTTTCTTCGCAGACGTTCCAGTAACAGCATGGGTATTGGGTTTTATTTTCTCTAGTTGGTAGAAAATGTAATCACTTATGCAATACGGCAGACTGGCTTTATAATCTTCCCTCTGCTGTAGCACTTTGGCAACTTCTTTGGATTTATATCTGTATTTCACAGTGTTCCCCATCCTCCTCTCTTCCATCTCATTCTACGGTGTTTCCTGTGGGTGTAGTTACTATTGAAGGACAGGAGGCAGAAACATCTTGAAATCACTGTAGTAGAAAAACCTGGTGGTGTGGGAGCACCTCCTGAGCAGCACTGTGATGGGGCAATGCAGAAACCTTAGCAGTGCTTTTCATGTGAGCTGTGCTGCACCGTGGGACCTTGATCCTTCAGCCCAGCTGAAGGTTTTGTGGTATAAGCCAAGCCAGAGAATTTTCTGAGCCTAAAATTAGTAAACAAAGCTACAGTGCAAGTCCAGGGTCTTGATGGAACCAGGAATTCCTTTAGCCAATTCTGTGGAAGTCCCTGTATTGTCAAGGTACAACTTAATAGTTTTGGACTTTCTTTCAAACGGCTCGTAATGAGTGTTTGTCTTACTAGTCCTCTCTGCTGTGTGGTTCCAGTCTGTGTCTGGAAGGTTCCTCCATTTAATCCATCCTTTAGCCACTGCTCTTTCAGACAAAAGTGCATTGCATGATCTGGCTGCATCCCTTGACTTCAATCAAAAAATCTTCAAAATTTAATATTTGTCTGTTAGCTCTGTCTCACCTGTGTTTGGGGCTTCATCCTAAGGGGAAGGTAAACCCCAGAAAACTAGGAGAGAAAATACCTCTCAGTACTGAGGCTGATATCAGTTATATGAAGGTCTGCACAGAGAGTTTGTTATTTCAGTCGAGCCAACGTAGAAAATATTCCCTGAATTGTTATCACAGTTGCACTAAGATTTCCCCCCCCACCCCCCCCACCCCGTAGAATACTCTGATGTGGTTAAACCCAGAGATACCCAAGAGTCTGCTTGAGTCTATTTCTTAGCTTGGCTGTACTTGGGGTTTGTGTTCATATTACTCTTTTTTGTCAACCACTGGGAGCAGTTTGCTATTGTAGAAAATACTATAGAAGAGGACTGTCTGAGCAAGCAGCAGTGATTTGGAGGTGAAAGAATCCTGCAGTGTTATTTGCTTCCCACCTTCCACAATTGCAGTACCAAAGCTCATTGTAGTAGTGGCTCTAGGCCTGTTTGTTTGTACTCATCATCCACATGGTACCAACATTCTTCTGAACTCTCATGTTTCTTGTTATGTGCTTACCCTTGGAGATGCTGACAAAAGATTTAGGAATGAAAAAGTATTGAGTGTTCCTGATCTGGGTCTGTAGTTTGCTAGGAATCCAGGGAGACCTTGAATCTGATGTTGCTTTCCTGTTTTAGGGAGCAAACCAAGCTATGAATAATAAATACAAGCTCTGGGGCAAAACTGTTTTCCATTCATAAAATTCAGCATTAAAGACTGAACAGTAATTTCTTAGCCTGCTGCAAAGCAATAAGAATTCCATGTTGGGACTAGAGTGCTACTGACAGTTTCTTCACTTTTTGCTGTGCCACAGTTAATAAATTGGTTCATCTTTGATTTTTATGTAGACAGAACAAAGGTGTCTCCAGCTAAGTGATGCAGATTAGTGTAGTTTTCAATCTGAGGAGTTGGAACTTGGAAAAATAAAGGCAAAGCAAGCCCTTTTCTTCTGCTGACTTCTCTCTTGCTTTCAGAATGAGAAATAGCTGGGGCATAACTTGAATAAATCAAGGAGAAGGAGCAGATGAAAGTTATGGAATTGTGTTCGGGACTGAATCAAAACCTATTGTATAGACACTGAAGTTTCTGCTTCAGTGATGTTGGTGTGAGATATCAAGTCATAGGATGCCAATAAGTTTCTGTGGTCTGGATTCTGCACTTACTTGTATTTCAACACCTGAGTGGTCCTGTTGGAGGCCAGGCAGAACATTGCAGGGAGGGACGAGTAAATCGTTGTCAGTGGTGCAATGATTGAGGAGGATCTCTGATTTGAGTACTCTTGTAAAGAGCATGTCAAACATTCAGTAGGGAAATCTGATTGTGACTGGCTCTCTTCCCACCCTGGAGCAGGCTGTTGTTCTCTGAACTGATGACTGTCAAGTAGTAGAAGGAGGTGAAGGCTTGCAAAGGGCAAGAGAGCATCCTGGATCAAAGTAGTTATTTTTTCAAGGTAAAGCTGCATGAAATTGGGGAAAAGCAAACTATCGACAGTGAAGAATATAATCTATGCATTTTATCACTCTGCTAACCCCAGCTGTAAAATTTACCATAGGAACGCTAATAAAATGGGAGCCACACAAGCAAATAGAGGGCACAGGATTATCAGCAAACATTTGTTTTGGCTCTGGTGGACCGACTCCCCTGATCAAAGCAGTTGGAGTTTGAACCTCTTTTAAATTGTTCCTTGCTTGGACTGGGAGTGCCCTGATCTTGCATTGATGGCATCAGTATCGTCTGTGCAGCTGTGTGGAAGAGGGAAAGTATCAGGAGGGAGAAGGAAATTGTGTGAGGCTGCTTTGCTGCAGTGTGAGACAACAGTAGCTTATTTTAGCTTTGCCAGCAACTGCCTGGTTTAGGAAAACAACCTAAGGCTTATTGTATAACTAGATGGTATAGGCATTATCACAGGGCCAACAGGGAATGCTTTACCATTTGCAGGCTCATGCCTGGCAGACTGAGTAGCTCTGTAATCCTTATCAACAAAACAGCCCTCTGGCAGAAATCACCTTGAGCTCCCGGCTCTTCCCTTCCCAAGCCCTTCTCTGACTGATCTCTTTGTTCAGGGTTCCCCCTTTCTCCCCCAACAAAAGCTGCTTGAATCCCTCTTGGCAATGGGTCTCTTGGCTGAAACAAACCTCTCCTTTCTGATCCTTTCAGGCTCCATGATTGGTGTTGGGTGGGGGGGCTCACTTGGTGAATGTGGTGTTCTTGTTCAGTCTCACTGGCTGGGGAAATACATAAAGAGATTCTGGGAGGAGGTACACGGGTGAGGAACTGAGTAGTCTCCTGAGATGGAGACAGAGGGATGAGAAGGTTTCTAAGTCCTCAGGAATGGGATCTTTCTATGCAAACATCTTACATCTCTATATATTAAGGGCAGAACAAAAGCAACTTTACTTCTGACTTTCTTTCTGTGTTTTTTTTCCTCCCCTTACCTTTTTTGTCCATTCTGTATTTCTTTATTTTATGCTCTGTTGGAGAGATTGTTGTAGACACCTGCATGCTTGAGTTCAGATTCATTGTAAGGCCAACTCATAGTGTGTTTGTACTAGAGAGGCAAGAGGGAAGCTGGGCTTGAATTTAGCTCTTGTGATGTGAATGGCTCTTCTTCCTGGGTCAGGGTGGTGCTGAAGCTCCAGAGAATGTCCCTGTCTCCAAGGGGAGAGTGGGCTGAGCAGCAAGGGAAGAGAACAGGCAGCAGGAAGTTCACCCTGTTGGTGTTAGTCTGCAAAGGATTGCTTCATAATACATTTTTTTACAATTCTTATTTTTAAATAGCTCCACATTATCTAGCCAATGCTCAGCCAGCATACTTGTTTTTGGGGCCTCCTGGAGGTGTGGATGTTGAGGGGAAACGGAAGCAATCTGTAAGGCTGACAGAGCAATTCAAACAACACTTCCCCCTTGCTCTCCCAGGGTAAAATGCATGACTTTCTGCCCTCATATCTGCCCCAGTCAGCATTCTTGTACTGCATAAGGAAGGTCCTGCATCCATATGTGAGGTCTGGAAAAGGCTTTCCTGTTCTCGGGTGGTTGATCCCTGTAACATGTACCCCATCCTAGTGCTGCACAGAAATGAGTTCTTGGCAGTTACAGCCCTGTAAGGAGGCTGGGTGAGAGCTGGGCGTGTGAGTGGACCTTCACACTGAACCAGGGAGGTGCTGGTGTGAAGGAGTGATGGGAGATCTGTTCATGTCTAGCAGTCTGGGACTTTGCCTGCTGGGACACGGAAGTCCCTGTGACTTGGGTGTGCATGACTTGGTAGAAACATTGCAGTAGCTGTTTTATCTCAGCTTTAGCTGATCGGTGAGTGTATTTGTAGCACACTGATCATTGTGTTTGCCTGAGCCCTGCGGGAGCTCCTGGAGAGCAGAATCCCATTCCATCTGTCTCGCTGAAGCATTTGTCAGTCCTGGGAAGGTTACTTCAGAATGATCCATTGAAGAGATTGGAGTTTGTGCCCTAGGTGGATTCTTCATCATGGTCCATTACATGAGAGCAGAGGGTAAAGATAAGTTCATGCTTTACCTTCCCTGTGTCTTCTGGGACAAAAACTTGATTTCAGTTGGAATAACACCATTTAGATGTCCCTGCTCCCCCTACTCTCTTTTCTCATGCTGCAGAACACCATCAAAATAACAAAATGGAGCCACACTGGGATTATTTTAGGGCTACACTGGAGAGTGTAGGAGATGATGTATGAGAAATTTAAGCAATGGATCTTTAAGGAAAGAGTAGCATCTTCCAATGTAACAGGAGTAACAGCATAAAGATGCTTCCAATTCAGGCAACCTTGTGAGCATGGGTTGAGAATCTGGCCCAGAATCTGGCCATGGGGTTCACTCATGCCTCATACCCCTCACTTCAAGGAGAACTGTGTAGAAATGTGCAGATCATTGTTTTCACAAAACCCCACCACCTTCTTGCTCTAGGCTGCATATCCCTGGAGGATATTGCTCTCGCCTGTACATAGCTGAGCTGTGTTTAGAGCCTGGTTGTTGCTACAGGGTCCTCAGTAAGCTTTTTGAGGCTACTTCAGAGAGATAACTGCAGTAGATGCCAAATGTACTTGAATTCAAGTGTGATACCGTGAATATACCACAGAACTCTGGGACAGCAAGGAATTCTTTTGTTGTGCTGGGATCAGTGAAAATGGGTTCTGGTTTTGTTGCTTTACCATGCCACAATGTTGTCTGATTAGAAACAGGAATTCAAGGAAGAAACCAAGGCAATTCCTAGGCTGATGGAGTAAAGCCCTTTCTAATATAGAGGACAGAAGAGATCTTGAGCTGCCAACCCCTGAATGATTTTTAGACCACAAATCTCCCTGTCTCTGTGATATAACAAATGTACCTTTCTCCTGCTATGGAGAAAGCTCCAGCTTAGGTGGTGGAATGCAGGTTTCAGATGTAGTCTTGGTCTATCAGTTTAATTCCTATAGAAAAAGGGCAAGCAGATTTTTTGATAGGAAGCTGTTCAGCTGGTGCTGGGAGTGAGGCTCTGCAATGTTTGTGTGTGATCTGGACAGTAAAGGGTCAATGATGGAAGATCTCAAGAGCCAGAAATCGGATGTTTTAGAAATTGAATTCCTACTTTTTGGTCAGCTGAGACCTCTTAGAGCAGATTCTGCTGCAGCTGCTCTAGGGGATCCTCTGCACCATGTGGAGGAAAATGCTGGCTTGTTTGCTCTGGTGGACTTGGGAGCCCCTTCAGATGTGCCCAAGGCTATAAGGAACCTGGGGAATTTGGCTAAGAGGATCTTGGTTATTATGGGATCCATTTCAAATACAAGTGCTTGAACTAGCACTGTGTCTGTTTTTAATCTTCTGAGTCTTTCATCAGATAACAGACCAAGAAGCTTGGTGGCAGGAATTTGGGTTTTAGTCATGCTTTTGTTGTATGATTGGAATGAAACAGAGCTGAGCAAGTGGACTCTTGCATGAGTGCTGCTATTGAATGGAGTTTTGCTAGCTTCTCCTCAAGGTATGGCTCTTCTGATATTTCATGGAAATAATGGGGGGAGAGAGATGAATCTGAAAAGCTGCTGATGTGAGGAGAAAAAAAAAGTGCTTGTGTCTGTGTAGTGATACAATTTTATTGGTTATAATAAAATGCAGCAGTGATGGAGTCTTGGATGAATTGTTTTCAAAGCAGCATAATTTGAACCTTGACTTGGGGAGTGGTGGTCAAAGCTGTGATGAACACTTTAGCCTTCTTTCTTTTCTCTTTTCTATTTTTCACCTCTCCAAACCAGGTATAATAGAAATGGGCTGAAAATGCAGTGTGTTGAGTGTGTTCTATCCCATCCTGTGTGCTTGCTGGTTCATGTCTGAACATGGTAAACCTTCCTGTGTGAGCAGGGCTCAGACTTGCTCTCTTTTGCTGGGATAGCAGGTGATAGTTTTGCTGCACAAGAAGACAAGAGACTCTCCCTTGCTGCTAGCTCTTGGCTGCTCTGAGGTGTTGGTCATCTGTGCAGCAGGGATCTTTCGGCTGCTCAGGAATTTGTTTGAGCTGCAGAATGTGGGTGTGTAGGATGGAGGCCACATGTCAGAGCTCCTGGGTGGCCAGATGTGAGCCACAGCTGCCCTAGCTGTACATGCTGAGCCTCTTCAACATTAGGCATGCAGCCCAGTGCTCGTGACCAGCCTTTGTAAACTTGTGCTCAGCTCCAGGAGCCTCCTGTGACTGTGATTCCTGCCCATACCTTTCCAAATCATAGCTCTACCCTGCTCTAGGGCAGGATTCCAATCAGGTCTCTAGAATCTCCAACCCAAGATCCTAATTCCATGTGCTGCCCTGTGCTTGGTTATCTATCTACCCATAGCTATGCCAGCTACAAAGGCTCCTGGAATGAGATGGTTTCGGGATGTGCTGCACTTGGAATATGATTTGTGTTACTTCTCCTAGGGCTTCACAGCAAGGAATGGTTTGTCCCCTGTGAACATAAAATATGTGTAAACATGACTGATACTTCATATTTAAAATGTGCTCTTTGAACTTGTTTCCCTCATCATCCCCTTCCTCTTCCCCCCTTAAACTTTGTAACGATCCTAGAATCATGACAAAAAAATGAGAAAAATGAGAAAAAAGAGTCTTTCATTATGATTTTATTGAGAAGCAAGAAAAGTGCATAGCTTAAGTACAGAATGATTCACACATCACTTAAAAGACATTACGGAACAAAAAATTCCAGGTAGATTCCAGAAGACTAGGGTGATATGAATCCAGTGACAGGACATCGATCACTGGAAAAAAGGCATGCTCATCCTATTTGCTTTTGTTCTGTGGTTATAACAAAACCTGTGCTAGTGGAATCTCCAGACAGGCTCCAGAGAAGATTTAAGATGTTGAGTTCTGTAACTGCATAATATGTGATATATGTGAAAGTCATCTTTTAGCCTGTGTTGGAAACAGATACCTCCATAACTTACTGCAAAAAAGTGTTTAGACTCTCGCCTGTTCTGCCTCATGCTGTTTTCATCCTAAGATGAGAATGTTGGTATTGGATACTTTCTTCTTGCAGCTGTATATATTAGAAGGAAAAAGTAGGCTACAGTGTGCGTTTAGAGATAAAATTACCACTAGAGGATCTAGTAACTTTGTGAAAATAGCAAATTATAAAGAGGAACAACATCAGAATCACCATGTGAGGATTATTTTTTTCAGAATCATTGTAGCATGCAAGCAGCCTACTTGGCTTGAATAGTTTTGGTAGTCTGTAGCTTTCATGAAATTGGTTTGTTGTTA
This sequence comes from Origma solitaria, assembly GCA_013397895.1. Lineage (NCBI taxonomy): Eukaryota > Metazoa > Chordata > Aves > Passeriformes > Acanthizidae > Origma > Origma solitaria. The sequence continues at coordinate 389,781 of VZRL01002856.1, forward strand.
ATAATAGTCTAAATAATTTTTCACAGTAAAATCGGCACAAGCAACAGTGACGTGATCTTCATTAGTCAGCTTTGCTGAAATAGTGTAATCTCCCTGTATGAGACAAATGCAAAGCAAGAGATTAGCCCATCAGTAGTATATAGCTGCTTAAGTTTGTGACTCCTCGTTCTAGAAACAGAATAATGCTTTTCCCATCGTGTTCCTCCTAAACCTTTCTGGTCCAAATGTTTCAGAGGTGGTAAAGGACATGCCCATATTTTCTGCCAAAATACTCTCCTCAGGGATATCGACGCTGACAGCACAAATTGAAAATTAAAACATTGCAAGGAGAATGAAATGTTTTGCTGCATAAAAATTCCCTTCGAATCTGTGTAATTTCTCATGTTTCATATTAGCAAGCCCAATATGGCCTGTGCTGTTTAGTAACTGGAAAGAGAGGTGCTCAGTTCACTGGCACTTCTCTTCCATGGATCTTGTTGTTTTGTGTTATTGATATGAATTTTTATGACAGAGTGCCTTGGGGGATGTGTGTGTATGGATGACTCAATCTATGATAAATTCCTATGTAATAAAACAAGAAGTAGTCTAACTTGAAATTGTGTAGTTGAAATTATGAATTCAGGCTTTGTGGAGAACTTAGAGCATTAAAGTGCAAAAAAATCTGAACCTTAAAGGAGGCATGTCTATCTTGTATTGGTTAAAATGGCTCTTTCCAGACACTTGGAGAAGAAGAAGCACTTGTCAGGGGAGGTGACAAGGTTTATTTAACAGTTTTGGAAGAAGAGGTGAACTAGATTTTATTCACTGCATATTTCTGGCACTGCAGTAATTATTTCTGGTTTTTTTTCTGGAACGTGGAGGGAAGCAAAATGTGGGGTAGGAAAGCTTGGCAGCACAGTGACCTCCTGACTTTGAACTACAGAATGCTCTTGCACTGCTTAGAGCCCTTCTGGTTGTGGAATAGAAGGAGGTATGGCTAGAATGAGTGAGGTTTCTTTCTTGGAATTTGCCTTTTACAATGGGATTTCTAAAGCAATATCTGGCCTGCGTCCTCACAGAGAGGTTAAACTTAAGAGTAAAATCTAAATTTAGAGAGAGGCCCAATGGCAACAAGCTCTTGAGAATAGAGCCTGGTTGAAATTCCTGTGTGGACTGTGCAAACATCCCTCAGGCTTCTCAAATGAGGCTGCTCTTTGTGATGAGCACAAGATGATTGCTGTATGGAATAATTCCTTTTTGTCAGCATGGGAGGATGGTGTTATTTGCCTGATTGATTCATTAACAAAAGAGGTTTCCCTTTCTCACAAAGATGTTAACTCTCTAAAAGCTTATAGTTTAATTCATGGAAGGGATTTCATAGTGACTAATTTCCATTGCTTATTAGTGATTAGATTTCTTTTTTCTCCTTCAGAATAATTTTTTGCTTGTGGTGAAAAATTGTTATTAAAAGAGGATTGTGATCAGTCTTGGAGTTTCTGGCTCCAGAAATTAGCTGAAAATTCAGCTAATTTTTCCAGAACTGGAGTTTTACTGGTCTGTGTGCATGTTTCTAGGGCTTCTTCTTGGTTTAAAGACCTATTCTTCAGTTTGTCTTGAGGCTTTACTATGCAAGTTTGTCAGTAAATCTGCTCCTGGAGCAGGATACTGATTGATGTGAGCTCAGGCACTCCTGTGTGAGACATCAAAAGGCAACGCTCAACACGGCATCTCTAGGTATAGCCTTCAGGGAAGCAGGCTGGTTGGGGTGGGATAACAACCTGCATAAAGGGGGTCCAGCTCTCTATGTGAAAGCCTAGGGAAAATGAAAGTTGTGGTTGCTGCTGTCACCAAGGGAAGATTGAGATATGACATGGTAGCTGTTATGGAGGCTTGATCCTCCCAGAAGCCAGCTATCATTGTTATCACCTCTGCAGGTCTTGGCAAGCCCAGTTCTTTGGGACTCATGTCTTTGTTCTGTATCCCTGTTCTGATCCTGTCTTCTTTTCCTGCCTGGAGCAATCCAGTGCTGAGCAGCCTCCAGACCTCATCTGTGAGCCTCTGACATATGTTTTATGTCTGCTGCTGAAGAACTGAGAGCTCATGCTGTGCCTCTCTGAGAAATCTATGGAGTATTTGACTGACCACCTGAACTCTATGCTTTTGCATTGGTGAGTGTGATCCTTTCTTTGCCACATTCTCAATGAGATGCCTTGATAATCAAAGACCTTGCCTTCTTCCCTTCAATCCAATATCTTCATTTTATGTTTCTAAAAAATCCTTTGTTATGTACTGATCAAATGTATCTTCATGCTGTGCCCAGTTAAGAGACTGGTGCATTCAGCATTTGAGATCTTTCTTTGCACTGTAAGTCGGTTGAACTTCTAGAAAGAGACTTATCTGTGTGTGGAAAAAGCTGCCAGTAAAAAACTGTAATGGATGACCAAGAAATTCAGAGCAGTGCCTAGAGTACTGCCTGTTTTCTCACCTTCCTAAGAAAATATTTTCTTATTTTAAGGCTCCATAAATCCAGGGAAAATGTTCTTGGCCTAATAACTTGTACCTTCAGTTGCCACCTAGAAGACCTCTGTCTCTGCCTGACACCATGTATGCACAGTGAAACATGTTCAATTGCAATAGCTACCTAAATTGCCTTTATAACCAGAGAGGAGGAATAAGCTTCTTCAAATTGTTCAGTTCACTAAGGACTGAGCAAAATTGCAGCTTTGGTCTCTTGGGAGTCCCCTGGAACTGCTTCTTTTCTCACTATTTTAAGAGTAAGAGAGGGGGAGCCTACTAAAGAACTCTATGGCTGTCTGACTTAATGATGGTACAAGAGTTCTGCTATCCTGAAAAAAACTTTGGATAGTAGTGCCTCTGTAATGCTTCATAAACAAAGCCACTTGATTTCATATTGAAAATGATTATTCATATAAAACACTATCAGATGCAGTATGCCAGCTGGGGAAGCCTGGAATGTGCTGGTGTGATTGCTGGTAGTCCTCTGACAATATCTCATCCAGAAAGCCCTTCTGCTTGGGAACACAGCTGTGACCAACTTACCTGAGGGATTTCTTTGATTCCCAGTGTGACTGGTCCCTCATAGGAGAGGTGCTCTGGAAAGCAGCAATGATGATGGATGGTTAGACATGCAGCACATGAAAGAAAAAGGCAGCTGACCATAAATGCTTTTTTTGTAATGGCATTTCAAAGCCTCCAGTGACAAGTGTTATGGAGCTGCAAAATGCTCCATACACTGTCTTACAACAGTGCTCCTTAGGGAAATGTCAGGATGTATACTGCCTTACGGGGAAAGCAAAGCAGAGCTTGGGCTCAATGAGCATCTGCAACCCATCTGAATGGAAATGGGGGGCATGTCTTCGCACAACCAAGTGGGTGCTCATATGTCATATGCATTCTGCAAAGGAAAGGGGAAGGGGGGACTGCCAGACTCAAGTCCTTTAGCATGAACTATTAAACGTCTGCAGCCACAGTAGTCAAACTGTATTGTTTTGGTAACTTTTAGAAAAAGCAGTCTTAGTTGAGTGTTTGTGTAGGTGTGGACTTCTGACTGCTTGCTGAACATGACCTTAAAGTAATAAGAACATGTCTATCTCTCTGCTGAGGGAGCACTCATCAAGAAGTTACATGAGGTATTAAAGCCATCACAAGTTGTGCTGGTGACTGGAATAGAGCCTGGGAGTTCCACCTTCCAATCCTCATCTCGCTAATCGTGCGAGGCATGCCTGCTCTTGGCTGTTGAAGAAAGGGCAACTTTGGCATTAATGGAGAGAATTAGCAAGCTGTTCTGCAGTTCCTCCTACTTTTTCATGCTTACTGGGCCAAACGGTGCAGACTTGACTGAAAATAAAACTTGTAGATGTTTCAGTATTTCAGAATTTCTTGCACAACTTGCCCCACACAAGTCATGGAAAAGTCTAAGAACTGTTTAAGGATTCGCTTTTGTAGGTGTCATGAAATATTCTTTACTTTGACAGTGACAGAGGAGTAAGTGTTTCATCATGTTTATGTGAGTATGTGCTGGCATTTTGATGCTTGTCAGTTCTAGAGAGTTGTTTTAGTCTAGTCTCACTGTTGGTTTAAACTGTTTCTTGTGAAAGGTTGGATAAAAGCATTATAACATCTTTAGGTTGTACAGTCCATCTCACCATGCATGGACTTGGAAAACAGTCCATGAAAGTTCTTCCCACATATGATATGTAATGCTAGTCTTGTAACAAAGTTATATGAAAGAATCATGGCTATAAGATAAAGTAAGAAAAGGGAAAAAACTGGGCTATCACCAACGTTCTGCATCTTTGCATTTATAAGAAGTTTGTTTAATGTAATGCCCTGACGATCCTGGGAGGTGGAGAAGCTACAAAAGAACTCAGCGTTGCCCTGAAAAACCTAATCCCAAAACAGAGAACAGAATAAACATGATTTAGCTTGTCAATCTCAACTATGCTACAACAATTGTGTTGTACTTATTCCCCTCTGCATCCCTGGCTAATTCACGTGGAGGCCAAGAAGTCTTGTTGTTTTCAGTGAGCAGTCACCGTCTCTGCTTGTTTCTGTGCATGAAGCAAGAGCCCAGGAGTCTGACACATCTCCGCTGCAGAGAGCGGTGACTCAAAAATTTTAAAAATACTGTACAGCCCACCACTCTGTTCACAGCTTTAATAGAGCCTAAATGGGAATTAAAGGCACTGCAGACTGCATAACTTAGGTGATGAGTGACTCCCCTGGGGTTTGAGCTGTGTGTGTTGATGTGAGCCAAAGTGTATTTGGAGGTGCCCCCTCAGGGTGGTGTGGACCATGCAGTGGTGGGGCTCATGCTTTGTGTGTCCTTTTTTTCTGTAGAGAGCCTTCCTTGTAGGACAACTTTTTCTTCTGTCAGCTCGCAACCTACAAATCTTGGATGACAGCAGAGGAGAGTGGAGGGAAACTGGGCTGTGAACAATCACCCTTCCCCAAAGTCCTTCTGCACAGGGACATGGAAGCTTCTCTTGGATCATGTCTCTTGGTAGGATCTCACCTAGGCTCTCAGAAAGCCATCCACAATCTAAAAACATAGATGCAGCATTCAGACTCTGCAAAGCCTGTATTTTAAAATGAAGTAGGTGTCATCAGGCCATAAATTTGCTTCTGAAATGATGGCAATGCTAATCTCTCATCTAGTGTAGGTAGAAGCTATTTTTCCCCACACACTTCACTGTGATAAAGTAACTAGATGAATGCAGTCTCAGGGCTCTGCCTCAGCCCACTCTGAGAAGTTTTCCTTGATTGCTCTGATGTGTTGTAGCTATGTCTTTGCTCAGTTATCAAAGAAATCACTGTCATTGGCTGTATCATCTTTTAGGGAGCCTTCAGCTGTGGAGCAGCAGGTGCTGTGTGTCCAGTTTGAGGTCCACATTTACTGCTTTATGCTTAAGCTTTACCCTTATTTAGCTCTTTCTAACCAGGGGTCCTGCAGTGGTTCAGAGTTACGAGTCATTTGGAGCTACTGGAGAGAATCCAGTGAAGGGCCACTGATGTGATTAAGGGACTAGAACACCTTTCCAGTCAGGAGAGACTGAAGGAGCTGGGACTGTTCAGCCTAGAGAGCAGAAACATTAGGGAACAGCACTCTAATAAGTACAAATACCTGAAGTAGGGTTGTAAAGAGGATGGAGCTAGGCTCTTTCAACTGGTGCCTAGTGGCAGGGCAAGAGGCAATGGACACAAACTGAAACTCAGGAGGTTTCTCCTGAGCATCAGGAAAGACTTTTCTTATTGTGAGGGTGACTGAGCCCTGACAGAGGTTCCTCAGAGGGGTTGTAGAGTATTCATCCTTGGCTATATGTAAAAACCTTGCCCTGGACATGGTCCTGGGCAACTGGCTGTCAGGTGGCCCTGCTTGAAGTAGGTGGAACTGGATTAAATGACCTTCAGATGTCCTTTCCAGCCTCAACTATCCTGTGGCTCTGTAACCAGTCCTCTGGAAAACTCCTGTGACTTTCCTTGCTTTGTTGGGGAGGGGGAAACTCTGTGCTGCTTTGAAAGTATGTCCTTATAGGAAAGCAAGGGCAGTTTTCATTTTCAGCTAGTTGAGACCTGTCAGGAAATACTGTGGATTCATAAATCTGTTAAATTTTATCATTCATAAATTTTATCATATCATCATTGGACCATGGAAACATCCTCAGTGGATCAAGCTTCTCAAAAACCATTCAATGTTCCAGTTGCAGGAGGATTTCTGCTATAATTCCAGAAATGTAAGCATCCTCCAAAGCTTGAAGAACTGCAGTTTATCACAACATCCTTCATATGCATTTTTCTCTGTATACTCATACGTTTTTGCATTCCTCCATTAAATGAGGATGAATACATCTGCTGCAGTAAGTGTAACTGTCACAAACACTAAGCCTAACTCATTGAAAGAACACTGTGGTCTTCCTAGAGAAAAGCCCAAATGTAGTTGAAAAAAAAATGTGCACACTTTCAGAATAGCATAAACCATGAGTGCATTTTTCCAATTAAAAAATCCCCTATTTCTTTTCTGGTCTGCTGGTAAGTTATGGTACCTGTCAAGCATGCTGTCACCAGTGATGTGCTTTCAGACCTTTATCTTACAGACTTATCTGAAGGTGATTTTTTTGTAGAGCAACCTAGGAAATATTTCTAATGTATCACTGAATCAAGGTGGTACTAATCTATTTTTTGTAGCAGCTTTTCACTGTTGTTTCTACCAAAAGTAACTATTCATTGTTATTGAGCAGGCCTTTAGTAGCTTCCAGTCTGAAGCAGAGCTTTCAAATGTGTAAGAAAGAACTTCCTGAGGATTACTTCAAATTACTGGTTATCATTTATCATGAAGATGCCTCTCCTTCCTGACTAAACACCTATAAAGAAATTCTCACTCCTCTTTCTCAAATCTTCCTTGCTCTGAAAATCTTTATCCATTCTCACACTCTTGTACTATATAAAGGCCCTGTACATCTGCACCCACCTCTTCCTTTTTCTATGTTTTAAATATTTTCAGAACTTCAATGCTCTGTGTTGGAGTTCTTCTAGGACACGATCTTGCACCCATGCAAGTGACACACAGCTTCTGTGGGTTTTATGGATGTAGGAATGATGTGAATAACTGCCAGCTCTAGATGTATAGTTGAGAGGGAGAAACATATATATGTATATAAATACATAGCCAGGTAAGAAACATTCGCTCCTTTTACTGGTGAGGAAAAGGTGAGATGAAGGGGCTAAGCAAGTTGGTGTTGTGGGTCAGCCCAAAGACTCAGATTTGTGGTGTAGCTGCTTTCTCAGAAACAGGTACCTATACTCTCAATGTGACAGCCAGTTTTTAAATTCATCTTATGTTCTCTACTTTTATTCACAAATACTGGTTTAGAAACTTGCACACTGTAACACCTACTGAGGGGGACAATAATGTAAAGCATGGAGGTCTGAAGCAAGTTAGGTGTTTCTGTCTGGTTTGGAAGCAGGCACAAGGAATTGTGCAAGTATTCTGATGGTGTCACTGTCAGTTGAGCCCAAAAGAAAACTTGCAGAGGATGCAGCTATCTTTTTGTCAGGCAGCTTTGTTTAAGCCTGCAAGTTGTGGTTGGCACATTGCTAAATACTGCCCTGGTAGGTCTTCTACTCTGATTTTAGTGACTGCATTGGGAAGCCTGTTAAATCTTATGTAACTGTTTTCTTTGGAGGATATGGGGAATAACCAGCACTTTTTACGAAAAAAGAGGAAGGCCTGAGTTCATGTTACACCACAAAGAATTTAGCAATCTTGTTGCTATTGTCCCTAAATAGATAATGGCCAATTTCCTTGCAAACTTTGAGCTAACAACTTCATGACTGGCATATAGATCAAAGAAAAAGATCTTGGAATCCTATTTATGAGTCCTAGTGAGCAGTGCCAGACATGACCTTTGCTTAACAAAAATAGTAAATACTATATGATTATGATGAACATGAAATCTCCAGCTATATTAAGTCTTTCCAGCACAGAGAATATTTCTAGTCATGAAGAAATGGTAGCATTATAGGAGAGCAAATAAAAATAAATAAAAACTTTCCTCAAAAAACCAAGACTTTGCCACATCCGGCTCTTATAAGTCTCTTTTTCTTGTAGCTTCTGCTCTGCTTTTCTCCACAAATGAGTGGATCAACAAAGCCTGTAGAAGGATGATGCTCTGTCTAATTTTGGGAGAGGGAGGAGCAGGCAATTTTTGGCTTCCTTGTGAAAGGCAAGCAAATTCTGTGTGAAACGATATTTAAACTCAGGTCAGGTCTGGCCAGATGTTGGAAATGTTGCCCATGCAACAGGGAAAAAGGGGCTCTCCATGAAAAGCTTCAGCTGAAAGGGCTCTCTGCTCCCCTGTGTCTTAGTAGTTTGCATACTTGGCCATTCACATATTGTCCTTCCTGCATAGGCATTTGGTCAGATTTACAGCTGTGCTAATATGGTAAATTATGCCTGAATTGCCTTAAATTGGTCTTCAGCTCAATTCTGTGTCCTAAAACATGGGTTAGATTCAACTGTCAACTAATTAAGAAATACCACATTTTCAGTTTGAACCTGTCTGAGAAAGTTCACGTCTTTCCCACTATGACTTAATTACTAAATAAAAACAGCTACTGAATGAGAGGGTGTGTATTTAAAAGTGCATAGCAGAGGTCTTTTCACTAAAGTAGGGATGCTTCTAAATGAAGCTATATAGTATTATTTAAACAACCAACGTTGGGTTTATATCATAATGTACTTCAATTAGCTGAAACAATCACCTGTCAGTTTAAGATTAAGAGACTTGGAAACCCCAGGAGGTTTTGGCTTTGTGGCTTAATGTGTGAATAGCAGTTTGTGTTCAGCTCAGGACTGACTATACTTGTCCTTAATGTATTCACTAAAGGATGTTATTTAGTACTTCATCAGAACAAGATAGTTTTTCAGTAGGTCTGTGGATGGGTTTTTTCCCTCTTGTAATTCAATTCACAATTGAAGAAACTTCTGAATTTAATTTTTTTTGTCTATCTGGCTTACAGGATTTACATAATTGGTTGCTCATGCAGCATTTCTCTATTATTCTTTGTGATAGTTCTGTCCAGTGTGAAATGTCGTAGTAATTTTCCAGGGGCTGTCTTAGCAGTGGTGCTGTGCATGGTCTTTAAACTCATAGCCCTTGCACATGAGTTACTGCAGTGTTGGCAGCTTGAAGATGCAGGTGAATGGAAGGAAAACAGAGCTTCTGTGACTGATGTTTCTGACAACTCAAACTTCTCTGTGGCTCTCTGCTTTTTTATAAAATCAGCCTAAAGAGATCATCATGATGTAAGAGGGATTAAAAATTACTGGATATGTGGATAATGCAGTCCAGAAGCATGACCACAACTCTTCCAGACATGGCATGGCTAACTTGGCACTACCTAGCATGGGTTGTGGCAGAAGGGGCCTTCCTTCCTTCCAGGCTCATCTGGGTCCAAAGATGCCTCTTTTCTGGGGGCAGGTAATAGCACTCTAAACCAACTAGAGTAAGTATCCACCAGCTGGTGGTGTGACTGGCATGAGCTGAATTATTCTGACTGCTGCTGCATAGGCATATGTTGAACAGAAACAAGATGCAAACCATAGATGGTAGCAAATAGTTGTTCCAAATATCCTTATTCAAGCATATTTCCTCATAAAGTGATTAAGGAATTACCTTTAGGGACAGGAAGTGTGACTTGCCTAATAGTGAAGAACATGTCCAAAACAGTTGTTTGTTTGCTCAGCCATTTCTTTTACAGAACTAGCCTTTATTTTTGTCATACTTCTTGCTCACATGACAATCATGTGACTCTAAATAGGGCTTATGAATCTCTCTGCTGTTGGATGGGGGTCACATAATCACAGTTATTTTTAATGGATTTGAAATCCCATGTGTGTGCAATACTCTGTGATTAAAAGTAAAGCAAACAAACAGGTTGGAGGAGAGAGCAGACCCTTAAATTAAAATGTCTCTGTCCTACTGTGTTCCTGTCACCCATTAACATGCTGGTAAAGTAAACAGAACATTACGATGCATTGGTGCAGTCAACAGAACAGCAGGTGCATCCTGCTTGGAGTATTCAGTAGCCATCAAACACTTAGAGTGCTACCTAAATTACCTCCTTTCTTCTTCCCACAGAAAATAAGCTTAGAATGACCCGGCCCACAAAGCGTCTCTGAGTAGGTTAAGACAGTCTTCCCATTCATGATCATGGCCAGCTTGATATAGAGTTCCTTGATGCTGTGTCCTACACAAAGCAGAAAGAGAACTCAGAGAAAGTGCAAGGATAAACAGGTTTATTACTTTATTTTATAAAAGATTCTACATTTTCCTCCATGCTGTTTGAGATATTAGATGTTTTCTCTTCATTGAGGACTCCTGATACATAGAAATCTGTGCTTCAGAAACAGGTCTCTAAGCCCTTCAATGTATATGACAAGGGACATACTAGCAGTTATCTTGATTGTTACCGTAACCATTTTCTGTCTCTGAGATCAAATAACATAGCAAATCTCATGTCCTTACATCAAAATTTTCTTTTCTTCTGTTCTTAGCAGAGGGATCCTAACCAGTGGGCCCCTGGGAGCAACCTGCGACCTGTAACTGCTGCCTGGGAAAACAGTAGCTGGCCTGAGCCACATGTGTGCCAAGGACCAGCACAGCAGCTTGCCAGTGCTAGGGGGTTGCCTGCTTGTGCCTGGCTTGCTAACACAGGCAAAGCCAGTGAGGCTACTGGATTTAGATGGAGGTCCTGTACTCTGACTTGTGGGAAAAGTATTTGCAAAAGCCTGTAATGTGATTTTTGCAAGCTTGTTTGCCTTTGCAGCCACTTGAAAACTGATGCTCCCGGGACAAATAGGCAGCATATCTCACAGAAGGAGCTGTTTTGCATGCAAGGAAGCATTCCCAGCTGTTAAAAGTCACTTGGCACACAAACTTATTTTCACCACCAGGAGTGTACAGCAGCACTTTGATATTTACGCTCTGGTAGTGGAAGATCTAGGTGAGCTTGGGGCCAACAGCTTTGCAAGAGATGGCTTTCCTGTGAAAGAATCATAAAGCAAGCTGTGGCTCATATTCAACTGTGCAGTCAATTTTTACCTTTTATTGCTGATCAATCAAGTGCTGAAGGGAATAATTTCAGCTAGTGCAGGTGGTAAACTGGCATGACTGTTGCCTCAGGCCAGCACTTTCCCAGCACACTTCTCTGTATGCCCAGGAGGGACAGAGGAGTGTCCCCACCTTGCTCTGTGGGTGTCCATTCAGTCCCATACCTGTGAATCAAGGATCAGAGCCTTGGCAATTTGGTGAGGCACTGACACAAGAGTGTGGGTGCTGTAGCTGTCTCATTCAACGAGAATCTCTTCAGGAGACTTACCCATGAAGATGAGCTCCAGAGCAGCCCCACCTTGCCTCTTCAAGTGTACAAATTAAGAGTAGGAGAGGAATGAGGCTGAGGACTGATATGACCTGTTTAGGGTAACATATGTCGTCTGAGCCTGAGCTGATAACAGAACTGACATTTTCATAACCCTGCACAAGTTTTGAAATTTCTAAGAAATGAAACCCATTCATATTTTGCAGGCGATTGTCACCCTTGCCTACTTCTTAATACGAGCACTCAGCCATGAATTACCTGTGTATGGTGTGAGAAAATAGTAATTCACTTACTTAGGACCATTGCAGCTCTGATGTTAAAGGTGTGGCTTGTGATATCAGAACAACAGTCAATGCTGAGAGAAAAATCTTGCTGGGGATCTGTTTGAAGACATAAAGCAGTGGGTTACAAATTGTACCTTTAATAAGATACTGCCTGTATACAAGAAAACTATAAGATATAAAAGTGTTATAGAAAGCAAACTGCATATTCTTTAAAAGTTCTCCAAGAAGTGCTCAAAGCTCCCATACCCTGTGTTCAACAGCTGCTATGTCCTTCCTGCCCCTTCATTCTGAAGCACACTCAGATGATAACTTCTATGAGGCTAAAATCTGCTGTGTAGGAGCACGAGCCAAGTTCAAAGAAAGCAAGTTCCCCACAGTGGTGGGTAGTCAAAACTTATTTAGTGGTGAAGTCTCAGCACAACTGCTCTTCCCAGACTCTGCATATTGCCATTCCTTCCTCAACACTGATGAGCAATTGGTTATGAAGATGTTTTTCAATTAATTTGTATCACAAGATGGCTTGGTAAGGCTGATTAGGAAACTGAATTCTGGAGTGGGATGGAAAGTCCAAAACTGAAAATAAAATTGTGTTAACTGAGATAGTGCAGTACTTTTTGCTGGGTCCATCATCCTGTGATATTTCTAATCCAGGAAATATTCTACATTTCTCCTTTTCTGGGAGACTTTAGCAGAACTGTGGGGCCAAAGGGAGCCCTTTGACTGATAATTGTAATGAACATGATTCTTTTCAGTTTTTCCAGTATCCTTTTCTCTGCAAAAAGCTCTAAAACTCTTGTAAAAACATAATTGTTTTCCTACCACTTTCACCTTCTTTCTTGGTAGCCTCCATGAGATTTGATGGTGTCTGAAGGCTTGCTGATGTGTCACTCTCTGGGGACAGGCAGCAGCAACCACTGCCAGTTTAGCTGCCACAACCAATAGAATGTGCAAGTATTTTTCCAAAGCTGTGGCAGGAAGGGAAAGATTTGGCCAGTTTGGAAAAATACCTTGAGCCTCAAAGCTTGCTTTAAGGTATAGTTTTGTCCCTCATTATGGCTTTCCAGCCAGCCTGTACATCCAACATAATTCTCTGTGGAAAAAAGAGAAGCAACTGTGGCAGAAGCAGCCATAGGCTCCTTGGTTTACACAGATGTGGTAGTGACAAATATAGACTTGGGAAATGAGTTCTGTTTCTAAGTTATTGTTGCTTGAGCTAATCTTCTCACTGGGTTGAAAATAACAGGTTGGGAGGATTTTCCTTTGATGCTGTGGTGAAACTTGAGTCACGAGCATCCTCTGTGAGGCTGAGCCAGCATCCCCATAGTCTAACCCTGCTTTTGCAGCCATGCCCCTACAGCTGTAGCAGCTGACAAACAGCAAGCCTGTGTGACCAAAACCTGATTGCTTAAAGGGGATCACAAAACGAATGAAAGTGTTGAGAGGACCTGGAGGGCTTTAACTAAGCCAGGCTCTGTGAGCCCACAGATTGTCAGCGTGGTCTAAAAGGAGTAGCTGAGCCCTAAAATCTGATAAATTAAAATAACTGTTCAAAGGAGGGAGATAAAAGGCAGTGATATTTCCCACAGCTGTGTGTCCCTGTTCTAGATTTTGTCCACCACACCACTAAAGCAGTCTCTGCAGTTGCATAATCTGCTTGGGACAAAATTCAGTGCCTGGAGTTGTTTATCAAGTGTGACCAGAGTCAGAGGGTTGTCTTTCCTCTTTTTTTCTTATTCCTGTCTAACTTTGTTTTTGCAGCTACAGAAACTGTTGGATTCGGTTAGGAGAGCAGTTTCCTGCTCAAGCTGGAAAATGTGTCAAACTTCTCTTTTCTCCAGGACCGTTACTCCTGCTTCCCCTCTGGTTTCTACCATCTTTCAGGGCTTGGTTTCCGCTTTCCTCTGGACTTCTGCAAGAACCCCTCTTGTTTCTGTTTTGTGTGTGGTGCCATGATAAGGTTCAGGAAGCAGCTGCTCAGATTCAGAGCAACTTGGGCATTGATGCCCACAAATACTGCTGGTTGTCAACTTACTAAAACTGTTGGTTCTGCAATTTCCAGAGGGAGTTATGGTCAAATATGGCACCAGAACATATATTATGCTCTTCTCTTTTCAAAGAGTCTAGGCTATGCTTTAATGAACAAATTAAATCATGGTGTTAGGGTTAGAAACTGAGCTTTTAGTTTAAAATTTCTCATCAGTAACTGACTGAAAAGGGTATGTTCATGAATCCAAGCTTTTCTGGAAAGCTTGGGCTTCTTACGGTGACCCACATCTCAGGGTTATTTTATTTGAATGTCTTTGTTTTGTTTCTATGGGTTGAGCTCCTTTGCCAGATGACACATTTCATAGTGCATTGTAGCCATGGATGTCTTTTACTGCATTGCTAATGATGCAGCATAGGATCCTACATATCCAGGGAAGTGTTGTCTGGTCCTCAGAGAAGAAGAAAGTGGGGAAGCATTCACATGAGAAATTCCAGCAAAATTTGTGAATTGGAGCACTTGGATTTTGTGTTATTACTCTGCTGAGAAATGTAAAATTTTCCACTGACAAAAGAACCCCCAATTCATTTACTGACCATGCCTATAGAAATTCCTGCTCAGACTTTGCAATCCAACTTTGAAATCTTAGGTACTGTGGCATACATGGGGGCTTCCTGCTGAAATCAGTTGAAAGGATGGCTGTGTTGCTAAAGCTATGGTGCCAGGGAGCCTGGATTCCCAAACATGTAGGGCAAAAGGTTGCTATTATAAGGAAATTAATGAAAATAGTGGGGTTTAGCCACTTGATAAGTGAAGAAGTCTGTAAGTTTAGCTGGGCTTTATGCACTAAGGGATTGTGCCATACTCCTTTCCTTAAATTGTGAGGAGTACCTCCTGTGGCAAAGGCAACTCAGTTTTTGTTTTTCATCTCAGGTGTAGAACTCTGAGTCACTGTGTATCTCCTATGGAGGTTTAATACTAATTCTTCCTTGTTTACCTCAATCTGAAGTGAGCTGGTTAGACTGAAAAAAATACATGTTATGTCTTTCACATGTGCAGAGCAATAACATTTACTGTTAGATCTCTAAAATACGTGGGGCTGCCCTTCAGCCTTCCACTTCCCTGCAACATTTCATGGTGCACAGTACTGTATGTTCCCAGACTTCCTCCACCTACTCCCTTCAATCTGCTCCTTCTTCCATAATTAAAGCTAGAAACTCTTTAACTGGTTGCAGAATTTTGCTTTTCCAGTTCAGCTTTGATATATCACCAACACTCATAATGTTGTTGGAAATTTTGCAAACACACTGAGGTTTATCAGTGAAAATCTGCTTACTGAGGGGGAAAAGGGCATTTTTTGTGTATCTAGTGAGAAGGACTTGGGCTGCAACATATTTACAGCTAGCATGCAGGTGTCTGGAAGCAGGATTTTGACTCAAGTTTCTCTCTAGACAGTTCTAAATCTTTTATGCAACTGCTCTGGGAAATGGAAAAGTCTTTGGCTTTTACAAATAATCAGTGTTCTAAGATCTTTCAGACCTGTTTGAACCTGATGCTGTGACTGATGCTGAGCTCCCAACTGTATCTAGCAGTGAGTGTCCAGCTTTTGCTGAAGACTGGCTTCTGTAGTACAATCCTGCTTTGTGAGAGGTAAATTTGGAATATACCTGGCATCTTGCTGCCGATCACCCCTTACATGGTTTAGTGTCAGCTGAACCCATGCATCCCACTGCCCATTTCACCCTTACCCAACTACCCTGGTGGAGATTTATTGCTCTACTAACTTGAGATGTGATTTTCCATGTGCATTGGCACCACAGTGCAAGATTTGAACCTGGCTTACTATTTTGAGGTGCTCACAGTGATGCATTTGTCTGGGTTTTTCTTAGAAGACTGAGCAGGTGTGTGTAGTACAGCCTAGAAGCTCAGATGAGTTCCCAAACTTTTCTTTCTAGGGCTTTTTTCCCTCTGTTTTTGTTCTTGGCAGAAGGTTCATAGGTAAATTAGCTCAGACGTATTCACAGCGGTGTAATCCCAGTAATGGGGTCAACAGGTGGGAACTCTTTTTATGCCCTGGTTCCTGCAGTTGTGCGGCCAGTGGCTCCTGCCGTGCTGAACATGGGTGTGCACAAAGGCACAGGGCTGCGAGCTGGGGCTGCCCTTGCAGCCTCTTGGGAGGGGATCTCCAGAGCACAGCATGAAGCGGACAGCTGGGAATGATAACGTGCTAACCCACTGTGGCTGTGTCCCTCAGAGCCTGAGCTGCTTGATGGCTGACTGGGCGTTACAGAAACTGCATGGCCAGATGGGAAGCACCTGTTCTAGGAATTTTTCTGTGCTGGTGTACAGCAGCCTCTGTCTTTTATTCTTCTCTCTCCCTCCCCCCATCTTTTAAACTATCCTCTGCTGGCTTTGCTCTCTTCTGAATCTGCTCTAAAATCACATTGTTTCCATATGAGCGTGAAAATCAGCGGTATAAGTGAATGGCAGCAGCAAGCAGATGAGCTTTTCTTGTAAAAGTCCACATCTGTAAGCCTTGGAGTGGTAAGAAGACCCCCCAAACTGGTAAGCTTCAGGTGTTTCAAAATAATACAGGAGCAGATGAGCCACAGAATTGAATTAAATGGGATAAGTGCAATTGGTTAGGGTCATATAAGGACAAGCTGGTGCTAGAGGAGATGGAAATTATCACAAGGAAGAAACATTTAGCAATTAGCCAACATGCCTCACCTTCAAAGCTCGTAATAAAATTAAATCATTAGTCTTTATAACATTCAAGGTGATGGAAGGAGATGGGAAGAATGAGGAACTGCTTGGGATTTCAGACTTTATGTATTTGTTCAACAATTTCCCTTTAATGTCTATTTAAATAAATTAACCTGAATGCTCAAGGTTATATTTGACACTGGAATCCACTTATAAGGTACTGAGGAAGAAGCATCAGGTGAGTTAGCAGCTCTCTGGTTATGCATCTACATTTCCCTGAGCACCTTCAGTTTAATGAGCTTCCCTTTGGGCCTGCTTGCACTGCATGCTGCTGCCACATCCAGACGTGTCTGGGAGGAGCAGAGTGACCCTCTGTTCAGAGGAGAGCAGAATAAATTGTGAGATTCACACTGGCTGTGTCTCTTTACCATGAGAATGTTTCATCCCAAGACATTTGCGTTAGCCATGACTAGCTCCAGGCTTTTGCCTCCTTTGACAGTCAGTCTGGCCTCATTTGCAGAAGTCACTGTATGTTTTATCACCTCAGATTTCTGGCTTGCTTAGGCAACATAGAGGAGAAGAAATAGGCAAGATTAGAGTTCGTGTATCCTTAATGTCCTGGGGTTACAGACTGTGGGAGCTCCCCTTTGCAAACAGTGCTATCAACTTGTGGTCTCTGAGGTTTGCTTAAACACAAACCTCCAAAGCTTTTGGAGATGTCTAATGGAGTGAATAACTCTGCTTCTTTTCTGATAAAACTTACATGGCTGTAGAGGGAAGCCTGAAGATTTGGTTTTAGTGTAATCAATAAGTTAAAAAAGCCCAGAACACTAGCAAAAGAAACTTAAAATATGGCTTTAAAAAGTAAATGTTTATGCAAGTTAAATAATTTCCAGTCCTCTCTCAAGAATACTGAACACTGGTAGTGCACAGAGCAGTTACATATTTCTTGGTTAGATTAAGGCACAGGCATTACTGACTGCTTCTTAAAACTGGCCTTAGTTTTGGAGCAAGGTGATTTCAATTTCTTACACACTTAGCTTAAATAAAAGGCAAAGATTTTGCTCTCTTGCTACTTCAAATGAAACTCATTGCTGAGTATAACTGATGTCCAAATACGCAAATATTCAGAAAGAGTGACTCAGAAGGCTTCTCCAAATGTCAGGTAGAGAAGAGAGGAAGATACTTGCTGGCACCAGGCTGATGTGATGAGGTGGAGGGAAGCCCCTGTGAAGCAAGCAGGTCTGAGGGGCTCTCTGCAGCTGCAGGGCTGTGTTTGGGGCAGGGGGTGTCACTAGCATGCATAAAGCAGCCTTGCCAAAGACATGCCCTGAGTCACCCTGCCTTTTCCTGCCTGAAAAGCCTTTCCTGAGAGCAGCCTTCTTAGAGCTCTTGGCTGAAGCTTGAGGGGAGGCTCAGTGTCTGAAGTTTTTGGAGTCTTTCCTTGCTTTTGCCAGAGGTGGTATTTGGAAAGGGAGGTTTCTGTGCTTTGTGTGGTATGACAAATCTTTATCCAAGCCTGTTTAAGAGAACAAAACTGAAAGATTCAGGCTTTGAGAGATAGCACTTATAGATCTGTACTTGATAATCCTGATTTGCCCTAGTTAGCTTGAGAGGGAAAGGCAGACACGGCGGGCTTCAACTACAGCAGTGTGACAAGAAAATACTGCATTAATTTGGGCCCAGCAGGGACTGTATTACAGAGGGAAAGTCTTTGTTCTTCTGTTGGTAAGAAAACACCACACACTGCATGAATAAGATGCTTACAGTAACTGCCTGTATTCCTAATCAGAGCTGTCTCTTTCCTCTTCATGTAATTTATTTTTTTTAAATAATTTTTTTGTACTGCCCTACTTGAGACTGAGATCTCTGGACATCAGTGCTTGCCAGAATGACTGGGGATTCACAACAGACTTTCAGACTTGTGTCAGAAATGGAACCAAACATTGCTAGAAACTGTCCTGCTGTCAGACACATGCCATGCTCTGGGATAGCAGCTATACCGCTGATTATACAGAACAGTAATCAGCAGCATATAAATGGGCTAAATGTTCCCGTTTTCCCAGGATGGGTTTAAATCCACCGCAGGAGCATGGCAGTAAGCTACAGTTGGAATGGAATGCTCCCTCTGCTGAGGAGACTAGCTGGGTTCCCACCTGCCTGATCACTGCTGGATCATTTGACAAGACCCATCCATCTTCAGGTGAAGAGGAAACTGCAGCATTGAATTAATTTGCAGTAGTTTTCAAAATGCTAGCTTTTGGCAACTAGAAGCTCTCCTGAGTCTAAAAGCGGCATCTGGAAAAGATCAAAGGGTTTTGATTTGGTTCATGGTGAATCTGTAAAGGGCATTTGAACATCTTATCCCTAATGGTCACTGTTTCTCCCTAGTTTTAGGTTGCCTCCTTAAAGCTGATACAGTGACACCAACACACAATAATGCTCAAGTAGTTTTTCATTTTTGAGGTGTTAATTTTTCTTAGAATACTTTGGATATTTTCCCTGATGGATATTAAATTGCTGTGGGCACCTGATCTCCTGCCTCTATTTTGTTTGCTAAAACTATAAGCGTAGTAGGGTCCAGAGATATTTTGAGGCCTTGATGACAGCTCTAGATGAGATGATGTGGCAATGTCAGGAAAGTGTAGTAATGTCTTATTGCTTAGAGGCTTACAGAGAAACCTTTAGATAGGAGCACCTATCATCAGCTGTGGTTTGTTCTTGCTTCTCACTTTATGCAGTGAATGTGCCTTTTGATAATTTCTGCTTTATGTAATACAGGAGCTAATCTCAAATTTTATTGAGCTGTTAGAATGGCTGTGACTCACCTGTTTAGTGTATTAGAATGCTCCCTCCATAAAGACTCACATTCGATATCCAATAGCAAATGGCAATATTGCCTTGCCCACAGTATTTCTTGACCGTAATGTAATATATCAGTTTTTAGGTATGTCGCTCCTATGTTTCTAAAGGGGAGAACATATTTTTCTATGGCTTACCTTCTGAACTGTTCCCACTCATCCTTACATTTGCCTTAGCAAGCAAAGATGTGGCAAAAATCATAGGTGAAAAACATGCCAACCAGTTTAGATTTATCAGCTGGGGATAAGCAGGAGAGGCTGTCACACATAAACAACCTTCTTTTGCAGTCCATGGTGCAGGACCTTAATTGATTTGGTGAAGAATTTGGCACTGTGAGGAAACAACTGAGAACTAAATTAGATGGGAAAATTTAAAGCCTGTTGGGAGAAGTTCAGCTGAGGTTAATTCTCTCCACTACTAGTCTCACTGAAAGCATTAATATTGATTTAACTAAAAGATTTAAAGTCTAGGTACCAAATCTAATGTTTTTGCCAGAGTACCTTGGAGGTATGAAATTGTCTCCTGCCCCTCTTTCCCATTTACGTTTTAAACCTTAGTAGGTACTCGCCCCACTCTGAAAGAAGGGAAAAATGGTGTTCAGAGCCACCTCAAGAGTTCACAGAGGAAAAGGAAGTTTAAATCCTCTAATGAGATGTGGAGAATGAAATACATGAGATAGTTTTAATTCATGGAGGGACCAAAATTTTTAAAGAAGATTTGCATGTGCACTCATAACTATGCTACTATATGCTACCTTAATTCTGATTACAGTTTCAGTTTGTTGGGATCGGATGCCAGAAATATATATGTACACATCTGGTCTTCCCCTTGGAATAAGTAAGTTATACCAGATGAATACAACAGCAAAGCTATGACAGTAAGATGGCTTGGATGGAGTAAACAACAAAAAAATTGTTTTCAAGTGGAATTCTTAAGTTCTTTGATTGTTTGCCCATTAGCAATCAATGCAACAAAAGATCAGAGGGGAGTTGGTGTTGTGTGGCTTTAAATAATTTAGAAGCAGAAGCAATTGCTGGAGACTATTTGAGGGAAATAAATAAATAAGTCCAAGAGAAGCATCTGGTTCAATCTGTCTGCCAAAAACCCAAAGAATAATGGAAAAAGAACCTCTTTTTACCAGGTGTCTAGAATTTTTGCCCTGAAGAGGCATGAGTGAGAATTTTTTTGCAGACCTTTTTTACCCAGCTGAAGCTATCAGATTACTTATATCCTTTAAATAAAGAATGTAATTGTATGGTCAGGGAGGGAAAAGGACTAGTTATAGTGGTTGACCTAGAGAACAGAAAGTGATATGCTGTTAAATTAGTGCTGCAGTGGTGTCAATTTAACAGTACTGTTTACAAGTTGGTATTGCTGATTGAACAGAGCTGGGTGTTACAGGTATATTTTTAAAAAAGGAACAAGTGTAATTTAAGAAAAATAGTATATTTGATCTCTCAGTATGAAGGAGAAATTATGTGATTGTGTGAGGGGGACCCTAGTAAGTCTGAAACTGTTCAGAAAGGACAGACAAATCATCAAGAAATAGTGAGCTAATTAGTCTCTGTCTCCACTTGTTTTATTTTAAGCACTGAAAAGTTCCCTCAGTACAGAGTTTAACAGGAGCAAGTCTATTCTGCACTATGTGACCAGAGCAGGCCCTACACCCTGATGAGTTCAAGGGGCCATTTTTAACTGAGATCCAAATCTGAGCTCCCACGTCTAAAGAAAAGCCATACAAATGAGAGTTTCTTTATCTATAAATGCAATCTAGCGCAAGTGTGTACTGAAGTGGGCAGTGCTGCTCTCTCCTGCTGTACCACTGGAGTCCAGGAAAAAGGTCTATAGAAATTACAATGCTTCAAGTGTGACATAGAACTATGCAAGCAAACACGGAGCTCATTGGACATAAGTTCAGTCTGACTTTCCTGTGTTTTGGAAGAGGAATTGTCATGTAGAAATAATTCTCTAGAATATCAGGTGCCCCTGCTTTTTTATCTAACAGAAGACATTAATTAAAGCAAATGGTTACCCATATCCTTATCTGTGTTTTATTATTTTAAAATCTGTAGATATGCAGATATAAAACTTGCAAAATGTGCAGCCAATTTAATGTTTAGGTTCTGGAGATTGAAATGAATACTGATTGTTTGCCCCTTCTCCTGAAAGTTTAATGGCTATTAACCTTGCTTCAGATGAAAAAGAGAAGAAAAAGCAAACAAAACCAGATATGAATTGGGAAAATGTGTTTGTCTGTGATATTTAAAAATCTCATGTGGTCTGAACAGTGTTTTGTAAAGCCTTGGGAGTATTTCTGAAGATGTCATCTTTGAATACTACTGCTTTGACTCTTCTGAAGATCTCCCCGAAATTTCCTGTTATTTACTCCAGTGCACAGAAAATGAAATCTTTAATGGTCTGATGGTGTCCAGACCCTTTATTAGACCCGTCTGCCTTATCAGGGTTTTCTGCATTGTAAACAAACCTACAGTTTCAGGCAGCTTTGAAATCTCCCAGGTCCTAATCTAAAAGTAGAACTTAATCACCAAGCATACTGGTCTGGGTTTGCTGGTCAAAACAAAAACAGACATTCTGAAGCACTAAAGTGTTGTTACAGGCCCACCTAACATTTCAAGAAAGAGCTGTAAAAATAATTGGAAAATATTTTTCATGTGCCTGCAGGAGCAGTCACCTGCATTTACCTATGAAGGGGCTCCCATTTGAACACTACATAGTGAGAATATTTTCATGGCTAATTAAGACAATTAGGCTTTACATGAATGATCTAGAAGCAGGTGCTGGTAGATGTGTTTAGGAGTTATGTTTGGTAGTCTCTGACTGTATTGCACTTTGCACTTCCAAATGGGTGCCTATTACTCAAATAACACTGGAATCTGTCCAGGGCAGTTTGTTACCATTGCCTACCTGCCCTTCCCTTCCCAGACAATTGCCTTTTAAAATGTGGCTGGAAAGATCAAAAGTATTATTACTGTGAAATTAAAAGGGATATAAATTGACCATGTGTGTAGCAGGTTCTTTTCATGTCTGTGCATGGACTTGCCAATTACGGTTCTCTTTTCTCAGTCGGAGATGTTAACCTGTGCTGCTTTTATCTCGGGATCTCTGCCCAGGTTTCTAAAGTGATTTGTGGTCATTTGAGATCTTCCTTCATTTTTGTCACTTGTTACTGGGAGATAGAGTGGCCGTAATAGGAAATGTCTTGCTATTTATAGACTGTCTCGGTGCTATGTCTCCTGTGGTTACATAGAGGAGGCAGCACACTTGTCTATTTACTTTACTTTTAGACCACCTGTCTCTCAGCTTGATTTTCTTACCATGGCCTTGCTGCAGAGAATTTTTGTCTGATTTCTTTTAGATTACTTTTTTACAGCTTGATTACATTGATCTCTAGGATCTTGTCTAGCCCTTTCTTTTGGTGCATGACTTGGGGTCCTGGTTAGAGAACATTTAGTCTGATATAGCTGAGTGGGGATGGGGATGCTTTGTATAGGATCCAGAGCACGGGCTGAGGCTGGGGGCCTGATGCATGCCTATATCTTATGTGCTGCAGGAGCAGGATGCATCTGGAGCAATTGCTTGTGACCAGCAGTTGGGACTTACACCTGCCTACAGGAGATTGCGACATTTTCTCTCTCTGTCTTGAGTTATCAAGACAAACTTCTCTGCTGCATTAATCAGAGTTATGTTAGCCCATATTTTTGGTTTTAGTCAGATTTTTACTGCACTATAGGAGAGGATCTGATAAACAGCAAACCAAAAAAGGGTACTTGGCTCCTTTTCAAATGTTCAGATTGAACTCTATTAATTTGTTGATAAAGGGCATTCAGCTCCAGAAACAAAGTTGTGAAGTACTCAGTTAAAATTCTCTCGACTTCCTTATATTTTACTTGATTCAATCCTAATTCACTGATAACATCCTAGAGTCTATAGTAACAACATTAGAAGTGAAATCCTCACCCTCTTAAAGCCTACAGGGGATCCTTTACCCAAGGTTTTGTACCAGTTACCTCACTGTGGCTCCTGTATAGCAAAAATGGATCATCCTCTGACATCTTCTGTGGAGCAGGAAATACCAAAGGGATTTCTCAGACTGGAGGGGCATATGGGGCAGTATTCCTCTGAAATAGGTAAAGACTATGGGCAATTGCCTAATATTAACTCTGTGTTTGCTAACATTATACATTTGTCACGAGAAGGTTTGTTGGGAAAGGGTCTTGTCAAGCACTAACAAGTCTGTGTCCTCCTGGGTGAGAACAATTGGCAGGACACAGATGAAAAATGGAGTTATGTTCTGTCCCTCTAGTTTTGGGTTACAGTGAAAAGAAGTAGGGACAAAGCTCCCCCTGTCCTGAAAGGGTGATCAGCACCTTGGGCACCATTGTGAGCTTGCCAGTGACCTCAGTAAGGACGGTGTCTTCCCTGAAGCAGATGTACACTACTGTATTTGGATTTATCCTCCCCACCTACAGATTTTTGGGCTTGACCCCAAACACCTTGTGTTCTTCTCCTTTATGCAAACTGCCAGATTATGAACTGCATCAGCAGCAATGCAGGTGGTGTATCCTGGGCTGATGCTGCATGTGTGGTAGCCCCTGGAAAAAGACAAGGCAGGACATAGTGGTGGAAATCGTGAGTTGCCTCAACTTTAATCTGACAGAGCAGTAAGGGAGCAAGGAACCTGACTTCAAACAAGGAATCTTATTTAATTCTTGCATTGTTTCCATGTCTGTGTAATCTTTTAATCTCCCATAGCTGTGCCTAGGAGAACAGAAGACCACTGAGTGGTGGGACCTGACCTTTACGATCTCTGGCTCGTGCTTCTCAAGCTGTGAATTCCCCCTGAATGAATATACCTCTTATCTTTCTGTTCATGGCAAACTGAAAGAAGTGACAGAAACAAATGACTCTAAACAAATGCATATTGTTAGCTAGGCCAGTGGTGTGCACAGTAAGAAGCAGCATTTAACTGGCACATGCCAGCAGACAAATTCATCATACTTTGAACTGACTGAACCTGTAGCCTGTGCCTCTGTGTCAATGCATCTCATGCTGACTGAGACCTGTTGAGGGAACAGAATTCACTTATGCAATAAATTCTTACTAAAATGAAGGCAATTCCAAAGTTTGTATTCAGTATCTAATGAAATATTTTCTTAATGTATTATACCCATTTATAGAATGTGAAGCCTGACTTTAGTCTCCTGGGAGCAGGACAGTAAAGAATAGCATTACCAATATTTATTTACTTCTCTTGTCCCTCACTGGCTTTATTTTAACGGGTGTGCAAAAATGCATGAAAGCTACAGGCGAGGAAAAGCCCCCGGGAAAACCCTTTGTAACTGGATGAATTGGAAAAACAAACTCTAGGGTGCTCATTTGCCATGAATCGCTTTTCAAATCACGTGCAGAAAATGAATGAGGCGTCTGTGAATCTAATTCCCTTTGTCCCAGTTGTAAAGCAGATCGGCACAATAGGAAAGGCACACGGCCAGCAAAGCAAGAGGTGGAAAGCAGGCACCATTCAGTGAATTCATTTTCAGTCAATTCCAGTGTCGCTTGCTCCTTTTCTTCTCTACAGATTTAAAGGACAAACAAAACCCTGTGATCCCTGGGAAATGCCTCTGGTAAGGGCTGCTGCTGAAGTCTCGCTAAGCGCGGTGGCAGAGAACATGAATCCTTCCCACTGTCACACTGGGTCTCTTGTCGCTCCAAGTGGGAGGACAGAAAGCACATCACCACAGCTTCATCGCACAATAGGAAAGCAGCAGATCAGTGCATTGAAGAGCCTGTTTCATCCCCAGGGTGAAAAAGATAAAGATCTAGGGTCTTCCTATTTTTTTTTTTAAACCTAACTTTAAGATAAAAATCATAGTTGTCTCTTTATGCTAAACTGGATTTTTCACAGCGGTTTATTATTCTGAATTAAGTTACATTATTTCCTCTTTACTATCTTCTAAATACAGTTAGAATTTTTGTGTGTGTGTGTGTGCGCATATGTGAACCAAAACCAGCTCTAGTTGAAAGACGTAAAATATTTTAGATGCGAAACCCAGTGCGGGATTGGGAGTGTAACCCTTCAATTAATTTCCTGGCTTATATGCATCACTTACTACATAATAACAATTCTGTTGAGCAGCTAAAAGGAAAATGGAAATGTAAAAAAAAATCTCACCACAGCTTTTGTAATATATTTCCAAGTTGTCCTCTTTGCAGACTGTGTGCGTAGGCCATTCTGTGCTGGCATTGATGTAAAGCAGGACTGAGATGAGAAGAAGAACATTTGATGTCTTCATGGTGGTGGTGGTAGTTTGCAGGATTGCTTCTGTCTCTTGCTAACACTCTGGAGGGAGGTGTTTCTTCCTTTCTCCAAGGGACGCAGGAGTTACAACATTCGTGCCTGCAAAAGGGTTAAGTGAGCCAGTGCAGCCTCAGCTTCCCACAATGTGGTATAAACAAGAGGCTAATCAGAATTGGAGGGGGTTATTTCCGTGTACTTAGACTTCTGCTTTCTGCTTGGTGTTAAACTAATGACAAATGAGCTAATCACACCTACTCACTGCCCAGCTCAGTCCTGCCTTGGTGCCTGCTGGAACAATGCAGCAAACTGTTTATTTCTCCTCTTGCTGCCAGTTTCTTCTCTTGAAGTCAAAGCATTTGGGACAAGACTTCAGACAGGCTCATTCTGCAGCCTTCTGGCTGAAAAGAAGTTGCAATCCAAATTGCCCCATCTTAATCACACAAAGTCAGCCCAAGTTTTGGAAGACGAACAGTTTGGTCTCTATGTTTTTCCTAGTAACAAATCTGTCGTCTGGAGGGAAGGGAGGTGTGTCTCATAAAGCTGACACCATATAAGCAAGTCTTGAAACTTTTGGGAATGAATACTTTCTGCTTGACTGTGCTAAATCCTCCATTTACATTGATTTTTTTTTTTTTTTTCAGTGGTTTTTGGGAATAAACTACTTAGCAGTATACCCAATCAGGTAAACCTAGACTTAATTCTTTTTCCTCATGTCTTCCTGGTTATTTAACGGCCCTCTAATGAAAATGTGCATTTGTTATTTGCACTAGCTCTTTTAAAGCTGTGCTTCGTGCAGAAATTAGTGGCTGGTGCAGATGGCAGGGAATGATCAGTAAGGAATGGAGGGAGAGTTCCTTCATCTCCAGTAAAATTCTGTGATTCAGTTTAAGATCCAGGGCTGGAATAGAATTTCAAACTGCAGTTGCCAAAGAGGTATTTTCTGGACAGAGCACCAACTGGAAAAATGCTACAAGCTAAATTCAACCCTAAAACAAATGTCTGCAACAGTCTTTTCTGGGCTGGTGACAAGGAAAAAATGGCTCTGTAGCGTAACAGAGTTGGGTAAAAGATGACTTCGGCCATCTCAGTCTTTCTTGCACTAGAGGCTGCACGTATCATTTTCTCTGCCACTGAGTAAAGCTGAACAGGGGAAAAATTATGTTGTTTAGTAAACAAGAAAGCACCTAACAAGATAATTATGAAATAATGTTAAATGGTAGAGTTGTTCTTCAGGCAAAATCCTGGCTTCAATGAAGGTAATAAAAGTAATTCCACAGATTAAAGAGGCAGCCAAGATTTCAACCACGATGTATTAAATTTAAAAGCCAATTCAGTGCAATCCAAGAGCCCTTGCATTAAATAATGAGGCTCAGGCTTGCTTCATATTTTTGGATGCTATCATAATGGTAAATTTTATGTCCAGGGCCAGAGTGAGAATCCAGGCAACTGTCCTTAGGCATGGAACATATATGAGTCACATAATGAGCTCTGAATTACAGATCTGGTTTGATTGGACTTGAGTTGTACCCTGCAGATAGTTGACAATGCAAGAGCAATTGAAAAAGGAATAGTAAGGAGAGACAATGTCTAGGATTACTGTAATACATTTAAACTAAAATAACATAAAATAAAAATCTCTTCCCACAAAGATCTACAAAGACAGTGAAAATTTGATACAGCAATATATTACAAAACACAAAGTACTTCAGATCAGGACCTTGAGAATGTAATATCAAGATTTGTTTTAGGAAAGATATCACCATGGTCCCTCACTTAAAGTGTTAGGCTAATACTCAATAGCAATGAACAAAGCAAATGAAAAGATAGGATTGATGCTCCAAACAGAGACCCACTGGGGATCATTCAATAAACAAACCAAATCAGGATCAGGAGCTCTCCTGAGATGAAAATCATTGGAAGTTGCAAAAATACATGGGAGAAAGCAAACGTGCTTGGCTTTCTTTTAGTCTTCTCTGCATACCTGCTTGTCCACGCTGCTGGGAAGAGTTTACTGGGTTAAATGGAGCTTTGATCTGGACTAGAATGGTTTACCTGGACAATGGGCTTTATCTTTACCACCCTTCCCTCTGCCCGCCCCATTGGAACAGTGTTGCCATTGGTTGTGGCTTTCGAAGCCTGTCCTCTTGGCAGAAGGCAACTCCTCTGCAGATATCTAAGTGTCTTTGCCTTGTCTTGCCGAGATTTTGGTCTAAGAACAAGTAGACAGCCTGGGAACATGGAATAACACTGGACTTGTAGGATACAAGTCTTCCTGCTTCACTGGAAGTAGGATGCCTGGAGCTAGCAGAAACCAAATATGACTTGTAGCTGAGCTTGGAGCTCTGATATACACAGGCACTGTTTCCCCTTCTGGTGCATAGACTCTCTCTTGCTCTTTTAAGACAGCTCTTTCATCCTTCTTTTTTGGCAGTGCTCCTGACACTGACTCAAAATGACAAGTCACAAGATTTTTTTGAGTGCGAGGTTGGAATGTGTGTCTCAAGCAGTTTTTGGGTAGCCAATGTTCTGAGGGGAAACAGCCATGATATAGCTAATGTTTTGGAAAGCCACACTGTCACTTCCACTTTGTCCCACCATGTTGTTCATTCTCAGTAGGAAGGGAATTTTTCTTGGAGTGGTTCAAGTTTTACAATGTGTACTGCAGACACTGTTTTGCCATTTCATTCCCTGTGTAATCCTTGTATCTCCTAGAAAGAGCCTTATTACCAATGCCATATGTTCTGAGAACTACTTTCCCTTCAAACAGCCGAAGCCTGTGGGATGAGAAACTACATCTAAATGAAGTGGTATCAGTGTTGGCAGTGGGAATTCTGTTTTGGCACATTGCTTAGCTGGCCAGCAAGCGTGTTTCTTTATCTCCCTGATTGAAGGCTTTGACCATGGAGGCAAACAGCTTTAGAACGTCTGCAAAGAAAGTTGTTTACCTAGAGGGGCAGTGGCTTCATATATCTAGGGCACTCTTCACCTTGTTTGAATGTTTCTGCCATATTAAAGAGTGAAAAAATCCCTTGTTCCTTTTCAACAAGATTATTTTATCTGCAATGTAATTGGGAAGAGTGAAGAGATACAAGGGAGACTGGTAAGCAGATAATGCTACATTAATATCTGTTACTACTTGGGCTGTCTGAAACAAGATTGCTGATATAGCAAATTGCCCCTGCCCCCCAAATGGCTGGTTTGTGCTCGCACAGCATCCTTGCCCTTGAATTGTTTTAATTGCTCTCTGGGTTTCCTGCAGAGGCTTAGCTAGTCATGGGGCTCGGTGTTCCAGAGGGGCCTCTTGCTTGCACTCATCCAGTGGCACCTACACTGTGACTTTTACCAAGATAGTTATAGGCATGTTGTTTTTTTCCATCCCCCTAGCCAAGTGCTTATGTTTGCACAACTTCTTCAAATGTAGACCTGGATAGTGCTTCACCTCAGCAATGGGGTTTCCTCTTAAGAGTTTGTTTTACTTGACAATTTTTTTTTCTCTACTTAACAAGTCTAATATCAGGTGAGTCCTAACCGAAGTTTAAGTTCTTTCTTTCAAACCGATTTTTTTTTCTTGCTTTTGGCATCTTTGTATGCCTGTATAGTACAATGAAATGTTGCCAGAGGGAAAACTTCATATTAAAAGCTTCACTGATTTATCTTCCTTTTTCTTGCAACTCACTCTGAACAAAAGCTTCTGCTTCATATTTCTCAGCATGGATCTCCTGCTAGTCAAAGACAATGACTGAGAATTTCTCAGCAAACAGACAAGACTTTCCAGAGGTGATACCTTTTCTCGCCCAAAAAGTAAAATTTTCCTACTGTGCTTATAATAGTGTATTTAATATTTTAGTTCAAAAAGAACAGGGCCCAGAAATGCAATGAAAGCTAATGTGCCACCCCCTCACCCCATTTCCAGCTGTACCTGAAAGAAGGTGAGTTTTATTTTCTGAGGTTTCCAGTGCTGGGGATGTTAGAGGTGCAATGCTCTCAGCAGCATGCCTGACTGGGGCTCGTTCTCCCTGCCAGGACCAGAGACCAGTGGAGCCCAAAGCCCCCAAGGCTTCTTCCTTCCATGGGCATGGAAGTTTCTGGGATTCACTAGCCCTCTTAGCTGCCAACCCAGCACCTGGGGTGGGCACCCAGCTACTCCAATCACCCCTTGTCTCTTCAAGTGCTCCAGGACCAAACTAGGGGCTGAGAGTGTTGCAAAGTGACAAAATTTGATGCGAGCAGGACTTGCAGATGGGGCTGATGTTCCGTGCTTTTTGTAAGAACTGTAAAGCTGAGCTTTGATGAGTCCTGGCATGGTCTCAGCACAAGCCTTTGGTGGCTGCCTGGTGTTGAACTGCTGCTCAGAACTGTCTGCTCTTCATGGAACTCTGGTGTTGTTTGGAATATATAGCACAAGTAAGTCTATCTGGTTTTATACAGGTCAGCTTTTAATTTCACTTTGACACCTTATATTAGTAGCAGACTGCTCTGTTAGCTACCTTGTTAATTTTAATTGCTCATTTCAAAATTAAAGCTTTAAGGAAAAGGGTGTAGTCAGTGGTATGGAGAAAATTTCTTTCTCATTTATATAAAATGTTCAGAAAACTAAGTTTGTGTGTTGTTACAACTTTTCAGGACTCCATCTGGAGTCTACAGCCTGTGCGACAGACTAAAGTTTCCTGGCTCATCTGCTGCCAAATGAGAGGGCGTGCGCTTGCACCAACATACACACCTTAAGCTGTGCAGCTGTAATAGATGTGTACAGTGTAAAGTCTTTCCCTCTCATTAAAAACTAGTTTTTTCTGGAGTAAACTAGTGGGCAGCCATGGAAAAATGGTGGAATTAAGTTGCTGTCATGAGGCAGCTATGTTCCTCATGTTCAGGGGAGGGCCACAGAAATAATCAGTGGGATGGAACACCTCTCCTGTGAGGAAAGGCTGACAGAGCTGGGATTGTTCAGCCTGGAGAATAAAAGCCTCCAGGGACATCTTATTGCAGCCTTTCAAATGTTAAAGAGGGCTCACAAGAAATATAGGGGCAGAGTTTTTAATTACGTCTGTAGCAACAAGACGAAGGATATTGCTTTGAAACTGTAAGAGTAAATTCAGATTAAGTAAAAGGATGAAATTTTTTATGGTGAGGTTGGTGAAACACTGGAATAGGTTGCCCAAAGAGCCTGGAAACATTCAAGGCCAGGTTAGATCTGGCTCTGGGCAAGCTGATCCTGTTGAAGATGTACCTGCTTATTGCAAAGGGTTGGACTGGAAGACCTTTAAAGTTTTCCCCAAATCATTCTGTGATTCTAGAGCAGGAAGATGAGTTTTATATACTATCCCTCTGCCATTTGTTTGCATGGAAAGACGAAATATAGAATGAGTTTGTTCAGGTGCTCTCTGGAGAGGAGAGCCATACTTGTGATGCGCCTAAGGTGGCATATGTCCGTGAACAGAGAGTGACTGAATTTGGGATGTCATTCTTGGACTAGTGTTGTTGTGTTTGTCAACTCATCCTCAGTGTGTACCTTTGTGTAAGGGAATGGGAAGGAGGAAAGCAGACTTGGCAACATTCAGAGCAGAGACAATAAGATGTGCATACATTTATATCGGAGTTACATCGCATGTTCATGATGCAAATGTATGTGGCTTAAGGCTGAAAAGGAATTCTGGCCTTGGAGTCATGTGGTCTCCAAAATCATAGTCAGGCTAGAAGAGGCAAAAACAGCTTTGGTGCAATGAAAAAAGTATTCATTTACTTCTGCCTCTCCTCAGTTCCAGAAACCAGACTCAGTAGCTGTGCAGAATTATTGCTGTGGCAGTTAGGTTTGGAGGTGGGTGGGAATTTTCTAGTGGATGCTGTTCTCCTTAGAAAATACCACTTCACTGAATCCAAAGCCTGTTATGAAAGTGCTGGTACAATGTTGTGGAAATGAGCATAACCAGCAGAGGAATTTTCTCAGCACTAGGACCAAGCACTGCAATTAGAAGAAAATTCCACTTCCAGAATAGCCTATATAGGTTAAGGGACTTTTTTAATTCTTGAGAGCTGGAGCTTAAAGCACGGGGACTTCTCCTGGGCTAAGAGCTCTGACCTGCCATGGAGGTGGCCTCCTGTTCAGATGAAGCTCGGAATGGGAGAAGCTTTGAAACCTCAACTTCAAAAGAGTGAGGAAAGGTGCTCCACACTGCTCCACACTGTTCCACACTTCAGTGGACTGCCTCTCAGTGCATGGCTTTGGTGAGGTACCTTCAATTAGATATGGAAACAGCCTTTGCTTTAGCATGAACTTGGCAAGTCTCATTATGTCAGAAGTCAATCTCTCGTGTGTTACCTCATGACTCTGCTTGTGAGCAGGTCTTCAGCTAGGCAATATGTTTAAATTAGTGTTGAATCAGGATCACAGTAGATCAATGGCTTCTTGTCAAAACCCAGTGGCCCTTCTGGATAGACTGAATTTGTTTGCCTACACTGAGGTGCTGGAGTGTAATTTTGGATCAATGCAGATTGGTGCACTCTAGGCAGTGAGGGAACAGCACACCAGGACAGCTGAATTGAGTTGTGTCCGTTTTTGCAACTCTGGGGGAAATGTTTCTCCATTCCTGGTGGAAGCTTTTCTCCATCCCGGCTAATGCAGTTTCCTCTGTGTTCATGAGGAAGTGACTCTGTAGAATAAGCTCAGTTCCCTGCCTGGGAAATGCTCAGCAGTGTCCAGGCACTCCTTTCATAATATGCCCTGGGATCTTATGACAGAGCAGACTGAGCCAAGGATTAGTTAATGTTTGATCTAAGGAACAGAGTTTCTGGTTCTGCAGACAAATTCCTTTTACAGGTGACTCAACAGGGCAGGAAGTGATATCTGTAGATATCAAGTATCTACAGCCAAGTGCACACAGTGCAGTGGTGTGAAATTTCGTAGTCGCACAAGTATTGTGTTGGGGGACTTGGCAACTCAGCAGGGTTTTGGATTGAAGAATCAACAGCAAGCAGGGATAAATGTCCAAAATAGCTGCCCTTGTGCTTCTGGATCACCTGGCACTGATAGTCTTCCTACCCTAAAATGATCTAATTGATTTCCACAGAGGCCAGACGTAAAATCTTTTAAAATGGCCTCATAATCATGTGCTGGCAGATATGTAAAGAAGAGTCTGTTCAGAGAGAGAACTCTAAAAAGGAGAGTAATTGAAATTGGGAGTCTCTTACCAGCGACAGACACTGTCAGCAAGCAGCTTGGCCTTTCCAGGCAAGAAAGCAGGCTTAAATTAGGCAATAATTTGGGATTTCATTGGCCTACTATGCCATTTGTTCCCTTTTGGTACTTGCATGTTCCCTAACCTGTGTTCTCCTCTCCTCTCTAACTGATCGGTGGTGATGTTAGATTTGTTTGGATGCACGCTAAAAAAGGAGGCAGAGGAACGCCAGCTGAAGAAAGACTGAGTTTAAACTGGATTCTCATGGATTTGAGGAGTGAATTTCAGACTGGTCATCCTACTGCCAGAAAGTTGTGAGTCTGATGCAAATGAATTTCATAGCTTCTGCTGATGCTCTCCCAGCTACATTCTTCCAGAATTGTGCTAAGGAACTTTGCAGTTGCTCTTAGTGAAGCTATTCCTGAGTTTATCCTGACTGTAGAAATACAGGGTTTCTAGCCATCAGCATGATGCCAACAAGAACACAGGGAGGTTGCTTTCTCAGTGACTCGTGCTGTTTCAAATGCTGCTTCAATGGAAGACATTACTCCCTCCACGTTGAGCATTTTTGTAATTGTGAAGGGAGAGGTTGGCTGCTGCATCTAAGGCAGACAGAAAGGAGCAGGGGAGTGGGAGAGATGGGAGGAGAAGGACAGGCTACATCCATCCTTTCTTCAGTCCCTCAGGAAACAGAGGTGTTAAAGGGAAGGCTTCAGCTGAGGTGCAAGGTTCAGACTTGCTGAAGTCTGAGTTCTCTTCTCTGCCTCCCAAGAGTGCCAGTTCAGTGAGCTATTCTCCATCCTGCTACCTCAGCCAGGCACTGCAGCAGGCATAGGTTGGTGTGGATTGCATCTGATGTGAGGGAGGGGTAGAACTGACTGCAATCTGTGACGGGAATTTGCCAACAAGGCAGCAATTATAGATATGGGATTATATGTGTGATGGACCATTGCCACTTCTCTAATGTTTCTAGAGAGGATGACAGGAGCCATTTTAGGATGAGGCTGCTACTCCCTGCTCTGTGTCAGGGATTCTTCTGTAGCTGCACAAGAAGATTAAGAAGTCCAGAAGCAGACAGCTGTAACCTGTGCATTACCCCTGGTTCTTGCTGAGACAAAACAGTGAGGAAAAGCAGCTTCTTGCAGTAGTGCCAAGCAGTAGGGCAGAGGCAATGGGTAGAAACAGACGTACAGGAAGTTTTACCTGAGCATGAGTGAGAACTTCTTTACTTTTTGAGTGACTGAGCACTACAACAGATTGCCCAGAGAAGCTGAGGAGTCACTTTCTCTGGAGAGGCTCAAAAGCCATCTGGACAGAATCCTGAGTAATGTGCTTTAGGGAGTCCTGTTTGACCGGGCAGGTTGGACTAGATGACCTCCAGCGGTGCCTTCCAGCCTTAACCATTCTGTTACTCTGTGATATTTGGTCCAAGTCCTGGTCTGATATCCCATTACAATGCTAACCATCACTATTGTGCCTCTTCAGGGAGCCAAACTTCTTTTCTTTAATGAGAGCTTCTTAGGAATGGGGTAAGTAATATATTAGGGTAGGCTGCTTTTTCTCAATGGATATTCAGAGAGCATCATCTGGGAGAGCTTCCAGCTCATTCTAGCTTTTGTTTCCTTAATAGAAGTCAGTATGGATCAGAGCCATAAGGTATTTCTAGTATGCAGATTGCCAGAGATCTAAAATTAATATATGGACCTTCTTGTCCCAAGAGATCAGTGAAGCTATGGATAGCTTTCTTCAGAAAAGCCTATCTATCTGCCTTTGCGTGATAGCTTTCCCTCCCAAATAGGCAAATATAGGCTTTCTGAGTTAGCAAGGACATGACAGTTTGGACTAGCTAAGCCAGATTTGGATGCTGCCGAGATGAAAAAGTGGGATTCTTTTTTTTTTTTAGAGTTTCCTCTGGCAGAGAAAAGTTTCACTAGCATTCTTGGTCAAAGCCTGTCTGAATCTGTTTCCTAGCAGAAAACGTGCTCATCTTTCCTCCCACTTCTATCACAGTCTCTTCCAGAGGCTTGTGGTGGTGGGAAGGAGCAATTGCATTGGTTTTGAGGACTCAGTTTGCTGTGAGCACCCCAGCCCGCACTCCATGCTGTCTGGAAAGAATGACGTGTGGAAATAGGATCTCAGAGCCTGGGGAGAGGCTTTGCAGACCACCTGGCTTTGAAATTCCTGGCACTGCTCAAACTTGTCTCTGTAGGAAATCCATGTTCTAAGTCAAGCGTAGGTCACATGAGAAAATGAATTTGGCAGGAATATTATGATTCCCTACTGATCTGCCAACAAATCCACCCCAAGCATCTTGCTCCATGGCTCTGCACTTATAATAGAGCAGCACAACTGACAGCCCACTGTAGAAAAAAGGTACTTATAGAAGTGCCTGGAGGTGGCTTGTGGAGGCTCTCCCATGATCCCATGCAGCAAGCTGACTTCCCCTAGCACTGCATTCTCCTTTTACAGAAAAATGAAAGGCAAGGGCTGAAAGCAAAGAGAATTAAGGTGGCAGGAGAAAGACATTCCTTCATCTTAGTGTTCTATGTTCCTACTGTCCTAGGAAGACCTCAGTTCTCCTGGGTGCTATTTAGCCACTCAAAAAGTGCACAAATGTAGGGACAATTCATGCTTCTGTGCCCACCTGACCTCCTCTGACATCATTAGTAGCAACTGGTGAGATGTTGCCATTGCTTTTAAGTGCTGTCTTGTGCATTGTTTTTCCCAAAATATCTCCACTTCAGAGCAAGGTGCATAAAGAAAATGAAATTCAAAATGACTTTGGCACAATTATAGTAGAAATAAGCAGCTATTGAGTTTAATGCAGATGCCATGATGGAAAATATAATCTCATTTCCTCTTTTTTTGTCTTTTGTGTTAGGTGCTCTATTATGAACCTTATATGGGCTGTTCAAAAATTTTATTGCATTGAGCATATTTGGGAATTGGGAGGTCTCTTTATTACAGAAGACAGAGTTTTTTGATATGGGCTGTCAACAACTTGCAATGCTTTGACATCCCTTCAAGGTGACTGGATGATGTGCTTTGTACAGAAGTGCCCCTGGGGGCAGTATAACTGGAAACACTGGATTATCTGTTCAGGCCACAAATTTTTGAAAATTAGAGGCCTGAAATTAGATATGTAAATCAGTCCTTCTGTATGCATAAGCACAAACATAACAATGGAAGGTCCTGATTTTCAGAGTTGTTGCTGTAATGTCTAACTGTGGGCACACAATGCTGAAACTGTGAACTGAGGTGTTTCCTAGAGGAACTGAGTAACCACACTTTTGAATAGTTTTCCTTTAAGTTTGTGAATGTGACTGTGTATGTGTTTATGCGTCTGTTGATTTCTGTATCTTATATAAATGTAAGGCATACATACATTTACTTAGAAGATATATATGTATAAGCAAATAAGTATAGAAACAATTAAACATATTCTTTATATACATTTATATTTAAATTACCTTAGTTCTGCTAGGAGACAATTAGAAATATCTAATTATTCACTGAAGTGGAGAATAACCTGAAGAAAAATCTTTTAAAGTCCAGGTATGAGAAAAGCAACTAAGACTGATGGCATAGGTCCCTCCCTTGGTTAATCATGGAAATAGCATGGATATGGCTGCAGTCACTGCAGCACTGTGAGTGTGACAGCATTTCACTGTCCTTCAGATTGTCTTATCCACTGCTCTCCTCTCTTTAGGGGGATAGGTAAAGGTGATAAGCAGGAGCCTGAGAGCAGAGTTTGTGAAATGGCTGAGGTCTGGATTCTAGAAGCTGAAATCTCCTCTGTTATCTTTATGTGTGTTGGGGTTGTATCTGCCCTGTGACTCTTAGGCAGTCGAAGCAGCTTTGGTTAGTTAGTGGGGAAAGGCTTCTGCTCCCACTTTGCACTGATCAAATATGTGAGCAGCAAGAGAAGGCAGCAAATAGGCTGAAGGAGCCAAGTTATTTCAAAGGCAGTCTTTGCTGAAAGGGCACCTGCCTGAGGCTGAATGAGACATCCTTCTCCTTCCCTCTGCTGGCAGGGGGAGGTCGATGTCAGCAGTGCCCCAAAGGTGGTTTGTACACTAGGATTTATTTTCAAGGTGAAAACATTTATTTGCCAGTGCCCTTAAAAATTAAAGAGGCTGAGGGAGGGAATCAAGCCTTGTACTCTGCTCAGATGGGTGCTCTGGATGCCTGGAGGCCTATTAAGGAGTCAGTTAAACCATGCAGTTAGAGCTGGGATACATACAGCTCTCAGCAATGGAAAGGACAGGACATAAAAGATCTGCATGCGGGAGGGAAGGAAGCAGAGTGAAAGTTTTCCCTTAACACTTTTCCTGGATGTGCCTTGCTGCCATTGAAGCTTTCCCTAACAATTTTGGACTTGGATTTTGCCAGGAGGGGCTGTGGGCTGTCCCTGCTGGGAGGGTTGGGAGAGGAGGGATGGCCAGGTCCACCTGGAGATGTCCTGGGTGCTTCCACACATCCTATTTCCTGGAGAGCCACCTGATGGTGCTGTTTGTTCAAGTTCCCGGCTGCTGAGTCCCCTCCGAGCCTGCAGAGCTGTGTGTGGACCTGCATGTAGATCTGCCTTATCGCAGAGTGTTTAATTAATAAATAAATGATTAAAAAAAGGGCTGCATCACCCACCTGGCTCTGGTGGTGGGAACTCACCTCTCTGTGAGGCCCTGGGGCAACGACAGATGGGTTTTTAAGCAATTTCAAGAAAGTACCTTGGAAAAGGTCTGGGTGAGCCCAGGCCTGGGTGCCTCTGCATTTTGCGGAGACTGATGATAGCTTGCTAGGTTTTCCTAATTTATTTTGCATTCTCCTCACAGTTTCCATTGTGGAGCTCTCCCATACAAGGATTAACCATCACAAGCGGTGCAGTGCAGCTCTGGCAACCTCCCTGGAAAACACGCATCCTGAATAATGATGAGTGCTGAAAGCAGGACAGAAAATCCACCCTTCTGCTCCTTAAATCAGCACTGGCTAACAGCACCCCAGAGAAAGAGCAGTGCTGGGTGACACCCCCATTCCCACAGCTTTCCCCCCCTTGCAAACCTGGCTCGCTCTCTACAGGGGCTCTCATCAAAGCATTCAAGCAAGGCAAGAAATGCTAACTGTGGGGATGCTCCTGCCCAGCATTACGTATCTATTGGGGGGGGAGGGGGCAGGCTTCCCAGCTCCTCTGGAGGGTATAGGGCTGTGTTTCCATTTTAGGGACCAAGACCTGCAGTTAAGGACTAGCAGTGCTTTGCAGTGTAGGTGCAGGGATAGAGGGGATGAACAATCAGAGCCAGCATGTGGGGAGTACAAGCAGCTCAACCTCCTGCCTTGCCTGATGTGCTTTCTGCTTGTGACAGAGGGCAGGAAGTAATACTTAGCCCAGGTTGCCCCACTCACTCCTACCACAGGCAGCATCACCAGTGGGTCCTGCTGAAGTGAACAGGCTGGATTCTCATTTGTTTCTCACTGTCAGGATGATGAGTCCAACTAGATTTCTTTCTGTTTGTGTTTGCTGCTTGTTTGTGCTGACAAAACACATGCGTATTTTGTAGTTCCCTCATTTCAGCTGGTTGCTGTTCCATTTTAATGTGAGGCACTTCGTCGGAGGTCATTTACTCAGTATGTTGCCAGGCCATTTACAAATATGAACTGATGAATATTTCATCATCGTTCACCAGGAATTCTGTTGAAGTCTAGAGCTTCATGGCAGTGAGTCAGTATGTGATGCATTCAACCTGAAATCGTTTCCTTGCAGCATCTCTCATCAGGCATGCTAACTGCTGACGTTGGAAGAGGGAGGAATGTATGTATGTATTAATACAATAACACTCTTTATCTCACCTTGATTTTACTTAAATATCTGAGGAATCAGTGTTGCTTAGGGAAGGGGTTCTTTTGATGAAATAGCAAGAGCAGCCATCTCTTCCCATTCGCTGTAAGTGCAATATCCAGTCTTCCTTTCCTTCCCGCAGTGCCACACCTCCAGGAGGGAGGCTCTGCTGGAATCAGAGACTCCCTCTTTAGAATAAGCACTTGCAGCAGAGTAGGTGGTGAGACCAAGTTATCTTGCTGCAAAACATTCTAATGGAAGCAGGGCACAGCGTGCAGGGGACACATGGCTGTGTTAATGCCTGCTCGAGACTGCAAAGAGCCTGGAGCAATCGCTCTGCAGAGGGAGACCCAAGCTATTTGTCTCAGTGTCCAATGATGATTCAGGCACCAGCATCATTAGGCGTTTTATTGCTGTACCAACTGAAAAAATCAGTCTGGGATAGAGTACCAAGGTTGACAGTGGGGTCTATAAAGGTAGTTTACACTGCAGCTGAGAGGGAGGATGTCGCTCTGCTGATGGAGGAGTGGCAGCAGAATGTCCCAGCTGCATGATGCAGATGTGCTTGTGGCAATGCCTCCCTCCTCACCTGCTGACGGAGGAAAAGCCAGTGGGAAGGCATCCTTCCTCTGTAATGGTGGTGTTTACACCACTGTAAAACAGTTAGTATTGCACTCCTGGATTTTCTGGACTGTGGCTTTCATGGTGGTTGAAGTCTCACACTCATAATTACTGCTGTGGAGCACTGTGTTTCACTAGTGAGAAAATAATCCAATGAAGTCCTGTAACCATCCCAGCTTCTTCAGCCCTCTCCCTTGGTGGTGTTAGTAGCAACTCTAGGAGCCTGCAGGAACAAAAATTATTGTGACTGTGTCAGATACAGCAGAGGGAAAGGAGGCCATGTGTACCCAAAAGCTGTCTCCATGCCTGTACAGTCAGACACCTCTCTCTGGTGCCCAGACCCCAGGCATGGGCTGCAAAATGTGCCTGCTCTTCATTCAATGCTGGCTGGTTTTCTGCTGTTTCTGAGCTAGAGTGAAGGAGAAGAAGTTGTGATTAGACCAAATTTGGTAGCTGTGTAGGAAGTAGGGGGTCATTTTGACATATGCAGAAGAGAAAAGTTGGTAGTTTGAAACAGGCTCCACAACTCCTCTGAGTGAAAAATGAGATAGACTCCTCATTTTTTAATTTTTTGATCTCAGCTTGTCTATCTTAATATGTCAATATTGATGCTAATATGTCAACGTTGCAGTTTGCCTGGCACAGCGTGTGCCTATGCAACAGGTCATCCGATGCTGCACTGCAGCAGCCAGGTCCTGCAAACCTGAATGCTCTGCTTTGTGTGAAGCTCTTGCTCTGTGCAGAACAGAGGTGGGATCTGGAGACTGGGATGTTTTTGAGAATAAGTGAGTTTTGTGCTGGTGACACTGTCTAGACTCTGCTATTCAAAGGGGTCTACTATGTACTCTTGGTACATAAACTAGCCCACAGCACCAAACTACCTGGAACAAGCTTTCATTTTAATGATCCCTAGGGCTGTTGCTTTAGGAGGTTTTTTTTTTTTTTTTGTTTGTTTCCTTTTTGTTTCCTTTTTGTTTCCTTTTTGTTTCCTTTTTGTTTCCTTTTTGTTTCCTTTTTGTTTCCTGATTTTGGGAAGTCTATAGAGACTGGAAGTCTATAGAGACTGGAAGTCTGTAGAGCATAAATAGCTCTACAGCTATTCATATCTGCTTGTGTATGTACAGATGTATGGTATGCTTTCTCTTATTGCATGTTTTGACTTAATTTATGAAAGAATCCCCAGAGAGGTCTGGTTCTCCTAGGTACACTGTCATAACTGTCCTTTGGTTCTTGGGGCAAGCATCCTCTCAAAAGGGCCCAAACCCAGTGAAAACATTTGCTGAAAAAATAGGGTTAGGTGAGATGTACTTTAGTGACTGCAAACTTTAATCACCATTCTGTCAGATGTTTTACTAATATGTATGAGAAAATAAATCTTTCTGACTTCTTTAAACCCTTCTGTCCTTTATCCCTACTTTTTACGACTATGTTTTGGAAGGGTTTTGTTTGTGTTTTATTCTCTTTAAACTTGCCTGATATCTTCATGCTTTCTCAGGCTCATACCCTACAATACAAAGTGCTTAGTGAAAGCCAGCTTGTAAAAGGAGGATAAGGTCTGGAAGTTAGAATGTATGGGAACTTGATGCCAATATTCATGATGTGCAATGAAAGCAGGCAGTGGGGAAATGAATGTGAGGGTGCCCTAGACTCCATCATAGTCTTTACTGGGCTTCCTAGTAGATTTTTTAAAAATATACTTGGATTTTTATTTTGACAAAATGTAATGACAGGATGATACTGATTCTGTAGTGAGTTTTTCCAAAACAGCACAATTAACCTGTCGATCTTTAAAATACACTTAATAACTTTTTGTAGAGTGAGACTTCTTTTCTGTGGGGGTGCAGGCGTATGTGGGTGGTTACTGAGCATACATGGTACTCTAATCTCTTCTCACAGTCTCTCTTCCATTCTCTATTTTTGATGCACACAGATATTATTGGCCAAAATTTGCCACTTCTGTCAGCCCAGAAATAAACAGAACTAGTCATAGGGCAAAACATGACTTGCTACAAATGCAAGTGACAGAAATTGTACCTGAATGGTCATTTTTAGCAACACTTGGTTCGTTTTCAAAGTGGAGAGCAAATTAATGAACTTGCATTAGGATCTAGGAGAACAAAGAAGAATGATTGCCATTCTAGAGAAACTTGGTGAACTTGCTAAGTGGCAATTACAATGGGAGTTGCTATTTGAGGCAGTGTCTAAATTTTGGTTCAGGGTAGGTTTTCTCAGCAGCATAGCTGACATTTCCCAGTATTTCACACTATGATTTTACAGTACTTCAGCCATGAGTTAAGTAAGTTCAGACTTTGCATGAAAGAGTAAATATAGCAGATTTCACTGTTTAACTTAAAAAGTATATCCTGCACCTCTCTGTGTCACCCATTAGTCACTTTTGTCACCAGACATGGTTACTGTATGTTCTGCCAGCTGATGTCTTTGCTTGTCCATCTCTTAAGGAAGCTTGGACAGTGAGAACCATCAAATGTCATTTAGCTTTCAGTGCAAACAGATCTGAGCCCTCCCACCGTTCTCCAATGTTTCCAGGGTGATGGTTGGGCAGGCAGGGCTGCCAGTAGGAGCTCTAAAGGGGCATGGAGTGGGGTGGATACATCTCAGTTACCAGCCAATGCAGACCTGCTAGGCTACTTCCATCTCTGGCAACCCCGCATGGAGTAGGGCAGAAGACCAGTTGTGTTAACAGGATCTTATCCATCAGGGCAAGGGAGGTGCTTGTCTTCCTTCGTGCGGCTCCTGTTAGGCCATATCTGGTGTACTGTGCCAAGCTCGGAGTCCCTAGCACAGGAGGGATGTTGGCAAATTGGAGTGAGTCTCCTAAGACATGTAGGGGGTTGGGGCATGAGACAGACAGGGAGAAGCAGAGGAAGGACAAGAGGCAACAGGCACAAGTTGCAGCGTGGGAAATTACAGCTTGGATGTAAAGAAGAAAATTTTCACAGGCAAGGTGATCAAACACTGGAAGAAGTTGCTCAGAAACACTGTGATAGCTCATCTTTGCAAGCAGGATTAGATAACCTCCAGAGGTTCTTTTGTACTTCAGTTATTCCATAGTTCTATGATTTTGTGCAAGAGTTTGAGCAAGTGTTTTACACAATCCTCTCTAATGCGCCATAAAGACTCCCAACCAAGTGTCTTTTTGCTACTTTCAGAAACAAAACTCCCTCAAGATTCTCCATACTGCAATTTTCCACAAATTTGCAGGCTGCCACTCCTCACCCCATGTGCAATGAACTTCAGTAGTTTGCCTTTATTTTCCTGTATGTGAAAATGACTTTTAGACCCATCTCCAGCTGAAATAATCTGCTTTAATGAAGAAACTGAAATATACATGGAAACAGACAAGAAAATTAGGCTTTCTTCAGCCCAGTGCTTTTTGGATATCTCCCTGTGCTCCTCAACAGATTCCCATGGAAAGCTTCTTCCTCTGGCAAGTGTTACCAAGTGGGATTTGTCAGAGAGGGTTCTTCTCTTTTCACCCACTGATGTTACTGATGAGCTCTCTCCTCTTTCCACCCCGAAGTTTCAGTCCACCAGATCTAAACAGACTGCTGTTTAGTCCATACCCGCAAATCTGAGTAAGACACAGGGCAAACAGGAATTTTTCTTTAAGTTATGAAAAAAAAATTGTCTCTTACTCTATGTGGGAAAAAAACCACAGAAGGCTTTTTATTCACAAGTTTCCCATGCTTTCAAAGGATTATAGGACAATTCAGGTTGGAATTGATCTTCGGAAGTCTGTAGACCCACTTCTTGCTTGAAAGTAGAATAGGCAATGAGGTTAGACCAGGTTACTCAGGATTTTACTCAGTCAGGTCCTTAAATCCTCAAGAATTAAAGCTTCACAACCCCCTTGGGCTATGACTCTTCCAAAGAGGTCAGTTGTTCCAAATTTTCTGGAAAAACATCGGTAAGCTGAAGTCCTAGTTCAAAGGAGTATGTTGCATTGTCAGCAGAGAACAACCTGACTACAGCCTAAATAAGTCATTAAAATGTCCTCCAGCCTTCCCTTAGTAAAGTGGATCCGGTAGCACTGGAGGTGCCAGAAAGACTGTCCTAGTTTGAGTTGCAGCTGAGCTTCAATGCCATCACAAGTGCTGGCACTCTCCTTGCCTTCAGCTCTGGAGCTCATCCAGTTCTGGACAAAGTCACACTGGCGTTAAAATCCAGTGGTGAACTCTGGAAGAAACATGGGAGTTTTTTGTTATTTTGGTGTGAATGAGAAAAACAATTGCTGAAGGGTACCCCTTTATTAGCTTTTAAGTTCAGGATTTCTGATTGAGATCTGATGCAAAGATATGTTAATTTTGAGTCTTCTTTGAAGAAGCTGCTGCAGCCTGGGTAAATGGCAATGTATGCCAGCTGAGCAGAAAGATGGCACAGGCTACTGAATATGACCTAGGAATTCCTGGTTGAGACATTATGGCTGGAGATCTGTGGGAAGAGAGGCAACTGTGAAGTGTAGGATCAGTGAAGTTCCTGAACACTTGCCAAGTCCTCTCTTCCAAATGTTGTGGTCTCAATATTTGGGCCACTTTCATGAGTTTTCATGAGTGATCTATGATGAGTAAAACGGAAAAGTTTCTTGGTTCATTGTCCCTGTCTCCTTTTCCATGGACTTGAGCTTGATGAAGCACCTTTTCTGGGTCAGTTTCAACAGGACAGATGAATTTCTGGCATTTATCTTGATACCCAATGCCAGGAAAAAAAATAAATCAATATTTAATAATTCCTTCTTAATACGGTCTTCCTGTGTCCCTGCTCAGAATATCCAAGGTCACCAAGAGCGGCAAAAAGGCATGGGAGCAGTAAAAGCTCTGCTCTGAATGCTATCACATGCTGTCTGTTGTTAGGTTCATAGGCTGCTTTCAAGGACTTCCCATGACAGTGTGTAATAATAATCTTAACCTGACATACTCAAATGCCTTCCTTGTTAACCAAACAAGGACAAGAAACAGCTTGTTTGAAGTGATGCATGTTTCCTTTTGATAATGATGCCCTCCGTCAGCCTATTAATAATAGAAGCAGTGCTTAATTAACAGCTTTCCTATGGTCTCTTGTCCCCCTCTGCTCTGGCTCAGAGCTCAGTCATGGTGGCTTTCGCACATTTGTACATTGCCATGGAGGCCTCTCTCTTTGTCCTTCTAGAGAAGGATGGCAAGCTATTGCTTGTATTT
Source organism: Origma solitaria (assembly GCA_013397895.1). Lineage (NCBI taxonomy): Eukaryota > Metazoa > Chordata > Aves > Passeriformes > Acanthizidae > Origma > Origma solitaria. The sequence continues at coordinate 434,136 of VZRL01002856.1, forward strand.
TGGGATCATTGCAGAGAGAAACATGTAAAACAGTGCCTGACACCAGCTGAGCTTACTTTACTTAAAGGGAGTGAAGGAGTAAAAATCATCTGAAGTGCGCAAGTGACACAAGCTTCAATCTTAAGGAGGTTAGGGCACCCAGAAGCCCAAATTTCACTGATAGTTAATTAAATCTAGACTTCCAGATTTTTTCACGATGCTGTACACATTACGCACACAAATATACACATTTTCTTTGCACTCCAGTCACAGGACAATTCAGATAAGTGTGCCTTGTAGAAAACAAGTCTCAAAAGTGCTTTTCAACAGTCTTTTAGTTTTGTATATAATACTAGATGTTCTGTGGTTTTTTTTTTTTGTTTTTTTTCTCTTTCTGCTTTTCCCCTTTCAAACTGTGCTGCTATATATCCTTTAAAACTCAGCAGTGTAGGGACTGAATCCTTCAGGGAGGAATGCATCTGCAGTCCTTGGATAGCTCTCTGCAAGATTCATGCAACTTAGTGCATACTTGGTCGTATTTTACCTCCTCTTCTAATCAGCTCTCCCACTTTCTCCTTTCTGTGTTGTGCTTCAAGTTTCAGGGATATTTGCTATTTGTATCTGTAGCTGGTCCCACTTTTAACCAAAAATCAGTAGAAATTTTGTTGTTGTCTTTTGAAACCGATCTGCTCCCAAAGCTCTGCCTGATAAAGAACAGGTAAACCCTCTAATTATACTGAGTAACCATAGGCCTCTATTAATGGTTTTATGTGCAGAGAGCTGTGTTTTAGAATGAGCAGTTTCCATGAGGTGCAGCTTTTTTCCCCTGGTGACACTGCAAATAACAATTGAAAAAGTTTGGAGACCTCATCTTTGCCTATAAATACTCCAAATGACTCTTGGCCTCTTCTAAGGTCTTGTAACTTAAACTATGTGGTAAAATCCAACCACTGAGGATTTATGAAGCTTGGGTAATGACAATTTATTGACCTCTGTGTTCTTGCTCATTTACAAAGACAGTCAGCTGAAGGAATTGCATTCATACTTTATTACTCTTCCTTGAACAATGACATTTTTATTCCTCAAGAATTGTTTTTCTTTTTAATTTAGAGCAGAAACACAATTTCCCTTAATTTGACACATAACAGAAGATTGGTCTGAGATGCCTTGACTACCTTTTCTAATAAATGCAAATGTCACTGTTCAATCTTTCTTTCTAGTAACTGCAAGATTAAAGTTGAAAAGCAGATTCTTCAAGAGGAATAAAAGTAATTTCTGAGGTGTTGTAATTGCATTTTTTCTACAATAAAATAGATATTTTTGACTGCTCCTTCACAAATCATCCTAATTTCAGTTGATGCTCTGCTATTACAAATACTTCAACAAAATTATAGAAACTGTTATGACAATATCAGAAATAATTAAACATGGACACTTAAGAGCTTGTTTCCTAAGCCATACACTACTGCAAAACTACCAGCTCTGGCAAGAGCAAATGCCAGCAATGCTACTCTGCCACCAAACATGTATGGGTTTGTTGGCTGTCTCAGGCTTGCTAGAATATATAGTGGTTGAATTTTGCCTGCTTTCCCTTAATAGAAAGCACTAATTTTGGTCTTTATTCTCTCTCCAGCTGTCAGATCGATCCCTGAAACTTATAAAAATATAATTATCTGTGATACTCCAGCCCTTCTTTCAAACTTGGCTAAAATTAGCTTAGGAGAAAATTCAACTGAAGGGAGCTGGCAGACAGGAATCAGGCCAAAAATACATCAACCATCATGTCAGTTGCATGTTTTATGGGTAGCTGCTAATTTAGTCCTGCACTTCTCCCAGACCTGCCTTTGGAGATAGCTACTCTGGTGTCCAGAAGCTGCGATTCTTTGGTGCCTGTTTCAGTGAAGAGCTGCTTGGAAATGTTTGGGTCTGCCCCCTCCAAGCACCACTTGGTGCTGAGTGTTGCTGCATGCTGTCAGAGGGGGCTTGGCAGCCTGAGGATTTTTTGTTCCCTGTGGATTTGGGGGCACACCAGACATCAGTACACAAGGCAGGGGGGCTGCCCCTATGGGCTGTGTGTGGCTAAGAGCTGTAGGTAAAAGCAGAAACAAGGCTGTAACAGCACGGAACTCCTCTCTGGAGAAAGATCTTGGCCCTCAGTGAGTACCAACCTCGATGTGCACCTTGGTGTTGCTGTGTTGTTATGGGCAGAAAGAGCTTTAACTCTGACCTAGAGTTAAAGCAGTAAGTCCCCTTACTTACAAAAATGTTCCAGGGCATTTTTGACTGGGCAAGACATAGTCCAGCTGCTCTCTTTTGATCCTGTGTAGAGTTAGGTGCATTCAAGTGAGTGATAGGTGCTGTATCCAAGGTACAACATCCATTTGTGTGTGGCACTGTCACCTCAATAGCACAGTATTTCTACAGGCTCTGCTGAAGTGTTGCTTTTCATTGAGTGGGGTGGGGGCTATAGGTCTTGGGCCCTACTGCTGACCCATATGCCTAGATTTAACTTTGTACCTGAGAGCACTTCTGTCAAATTTTGTAGGCATATTCGTCTAGGTGCATTTATGCTATGTAGGCTGTCCTGGCTGGGGTCATTCTGCAAGGTATGTTTAATATGCTAAGTCTGCAAGGGTAGTACAACAACTCTTCTACTGGTGTAAAGGAGACAGTAGTGTGGCACCTGGCTTTTCAAGGTGCCCTGCAGTGCTGAAGACTAAACAGTACAATTTGGTGAAGAGAGCTCCAGGAGAGCCCTAAACTAGTTAGCTATAAGTATGGTAAGCATTATATCTGCATTAGCACAGAGCTCAGCTTGGTAAATTAGCATTGTGCAGGATAGACATATCCTAAATTTCTGGTCTGGTTTCCTCAGTGATGCTTTTTCAAACCCTGGCTTGAAAATAAAATATGATTTTTTTTTTTACCCCTCCAAAAGACTGTGTTAGGAAAGCTTGCATACATTTTTCTTTTTTATTATCTTGCTATCTTCTCTTTTAAAATAAATTCTAACCTTACTGCCTCATTTTATTTCATTTTATTTTTTTGCTTTTATTGGTGGCATCATCTCATTCATCTGAACCTGGATCCCCTGTAACCAAAAGCTGTTTCAGCTGGGGCACAGAAAATACTGCCTCTGTATTATAAAAAGTATCATTTCAGTTCCCTCATGACCTCGTGATAGAAGGCTAGACGTGATCAGAAAAGGAATAGAAATCTAACATTATTATGTCCCTACATAAATCTACGCAGTTCTGATCACACTATCTCAAATAGGATGCAGTAGGACTGGAAAATGCTCAGGAAAGGGCAAGGATGATAGATGGTTTGGCTTATATAGAGTGAGAGTAAGTCACATTCTCCAGTCTGTGGAGAATGTGACTTTGGGGAGATAGTGGAGGGCTGGCATGGAGGTCTGCTCTGAACAGCATGGAGAAAGTGAGTAAGGAACTGCTATGGGCTTGTTACAATGTAAGAATACCTAGTGAAATTCCTTGAGGGAAAAGGTTTGGAGGTCCTCAAGGAAGAAGTCTCCTCTCAGTGATTGATAAGCAGTGGAACTCACTGCCACAGTGGATGGGCAAGTCCGAATATGTAAAAGGGTTTAAAATAATGTCATAGATTACTTTGATTGTAGTTCATAAATGATTAAGGGGTTTAGTAGTTGGAAATCAGGAAGGTAAGGCTGGGTTATTCCTCTCAAAGCAAGAATAACAGATTTTTATCCTTTTTATTTCTAGGAATGGTCGTGGCATCACTGGATGAGCCACTAGGTTATTACAGGTACTAAGATGTCTGCCTGTGGCTGCAAATCTACCATTCTATACAGTGCAAATTCTTAAGATAAGCTTTGAAAATCAAGGGAGAAAGACCCAAAGCACTACTGGCTGAGTTGTATTTTCTCACAGAGGAAGAGTATAATCATAACTCTACCTGTTTGAAAAGACTGGGAAAATGAAAGCTGCCATGGTGTGTCAGGATAGGCTGATACATATCCTGACACACTTCCCCTGCATTCTTTAAGTCAGGTGCTTTGGGGATCCCTGAGATTAAAGTTACATGAGTGTTGCTCTACCTAATCAAGTACAGTGGCTATTTTAGAGCCCTGTATTTTGCAAATAAGGGCAGGGGGAAAAGGAGATACGGCCAGCATTGTAAGAACATGTATGAGGCCTCAGTTCTACAACTATTTAAATATCCTATATAAGGTTCACTTTCATACTAAAGAGAATGTGATTTTGCAAGGGGACTCTTGGTTCAGTAGAGAATAAACTACATTAATATGTGCTGAAGTCTTATATAGCTAATTTTCTTAACAGGTTGTAGCTCTCTGTGGCATTTGTTTAATGTCTGCATGGTGACTTTCTTCTTACTGGCTCCACCATCCCAAGAATCTGATGAATAAGCGGAATGAAATAATGGACCATTGGTGTTTTTTCCATCCTCCAAAGTGATATGAGACAAAAATTTAAGCTTATATGGACTTTGAAGTTGTTTTGAATTTTGGGGGAGTAAATACAAAGTTTTTGGGTTCATATTACCTCTGCCCATCTGGAGGTTTATTCTGGGTCAGCAGGATTACCAGAAACTGGACTGCAGGCAGAATAACACAGATCTAAATACTCTGGGTCTAGAATTGGCTAAGATATCATGATTGGTCTCTGATCTTGGTTATGTGAGATAAGTCAAAAATAGTGATATTTTTGCTAGAAGAGCTTGTTCTGTCTCTGCCTTTATACCTGGCAGAGAGGCAGTAATTCCAAGGCACAAATCAGAAACTCCCACACACAGCCCTTGATTGCTTCTTTTTCAACTCACCATGCAACTGCCATATGTGAATCTAGCAAGTGACACTTCCTAATCTAAAGCACTATCACTTTCCTAAAAGTACAAGCTTAAATAAACTGCATGATTGGGCAAATTAAATCAATACCAAGCCTAGAAAGTGAAGAAGGATGGACTTCTAATAGGACAGGTGCTCCCTGTTGATATTGGTGACAAAATGACAAGTTTGGTGTCACTAAAACTTGTGTTCCTGTATGCACATGAAATAAAACCTAGTGAATGCAAGATATGTTTAAACTCTGTTATAGTGGTCAAGTTGTCCCCATCCTTTTTTATTTTCCTCCTCTGCCTGTTCTTCTACTGAGTTAGTCAACAAATACATCAGGGCAACACGACAGATAATCACATCTCGCCCTTCATTTAGTTTATATTTTCCAATATTTTAAGACCTAACTTTTGCAAATATTCTGAGCATCCCAGAAATATGTATACAAATCATAGAGGTTGTTTGCAGAAAGCTAAGCGAAAAAAAAGTGAGGAGCTCTGGGAAATGTCTGTCCTTGTCTCCTCCATGTTGAAACAAAAGTGTTTCCCTGGAAAATATCCAGAGCCAGCATATGCAGGTACTGCAGGAATAAGATGGATTTGGGTGTGGATCTCCAAAGCACTGACAGGTAAATTACAAAGGGCAGAATCCTCATTACTGGTGATATAGGAGGCATGAGGAGATGCAACTTGATTTGTGGATCCCAAGTGTAGTTTTCAAGGCTGGCAATTAATAATAGGAAATTGACTTGTAAACTGAATGAATCTGACACAGGGTCATGGAGAGCAAATTAAATTTGGAAGCTTTAGTGCCATTTTTCTAGTTGCTTGTAAGAATAGTGAATCATGTGGAATTGTGTTTTCAGATGCTTTTTGACTTTTCTCCTTCTGTGCTTCACTCCTGCCATCCCCATGCCAAAAATTCAAGTCATTCTTTGGAGATTTAAGTATTTAACTACTTAATCTTGTAATTTGAAGTAACAAGACAGTTTGGTGACATTTTACAAGACAAAAGCCATTGAGTCCACCTCTCATAACTACACAACTGTTAAAATCCCCATATGACTAATCTCTAATTCCCAGCATTCTACTGCAAATAAAATCATACTTTGAAACTGTGCTACTTTAGTATACCAAATAAAGCTCCCACACGACTTCCAGATCAGCTCAGAGTTTGGTTAGCCTAAAACCATGGTGATGTTTATACAGATCACAGACTACATTAAATAAAACTCTCCCCATAAACCTTTGTGGGAGATTATATTAAGATCAACAGTCTATGAAATCTCCTTAAAAAATGCAGAGTGCTTGGCCTCCTGTGAAATGTTATTTAGGAAAATTAAGTCACAAAAGTAGTTCTGAAAGTGTATCCCTAGTCCTCCACAACAGAAGGACTATTCTGAAGAAAAGATTCCTTTGCCTATGCTGATTTTCAGCCCCATCCTTTCAAACTTGCATGCAAATGGCCCTTTGGGACACAGCTTTCTTGGACACAGATACCCAGAAGATCTCTTTTACTCATATTCCTTTCCAACTGACTGCTCACAGGTGATATTAGAGGTTGTATGATACTTGCACTCTTTCACTGTTTCTCCATTAGCTGTCAAAGTGATGGGATAATTTTTGAGTTGGAAGCAAATGAAAAGATGGCAAGATTGAAACCTGTGCATTTAGAAAGAAATGCCATACAACCCCCAGGTGGACAAGAAGCTACTTCTGGGCTTCCTGGGAATTCAAATCATTGAAATGTAGCTCTTCTGCCCAGCACAGGAGGTGTCTTCTGTGCGAGAGAGTAGAGTGCGGCTACTGTCTGCTTTCAGAGGGGAGGGCAGCACCTTGGGTAAGAGCTGTGGCAAGGCTGCGATCCTCCAGGCCCTTGGATGCAGAGAGTTTTGGGAATGGATCCAGGCTTTCTGACAAGGAGGAATTTGAGGCTGAGGTCCTGGCTGAGGGAGGCAGATCAAGCAATAGGAGATTGGTACATGATAAATGAAGATTTTACTGTATAGCTAGATCTGGAAGTCTGGACCTTTCCTTTACCCATCTTTCAAAGAAGGGCAGGGATACAACGGTGGTATATTGTAGATCTGTAATATATACTCTGTTTTCAAAAAGGGCTTATATATTTGCTAGCAGATCTGTTTTGCTTAAGCTGCAGTTTCAACACTTTGTAAAAGAACTCAAGTGTTACCAATTACGGTGCCGAGGAAGCTTCCAAATGACACAACATTAGGCCTTGCATGTTTCTCTTCACTTAGTAAATACTGTGACTTGGAGGATGACCTGTGCACTGTGGATTTTCATAGTATTTTTATTGTGAAACACACAAAAGGCGATTTCAGAAGTGCATTGTGATGTACAGTCTGTGTGATTGCTGTCAGCGATTTGTTCCTAGTACCCAATGTGGGAAAGGGAAATGCAAATGAAACATTTGTCTCTTTGGAAAAAAGGCTCTGAACTACTTCAATTGGAGGGACAGGCAGAGGCTGCTTTGCAGATCAGAGCTGTCCTCTACTCATGCAGCGGAGAGCAGAATCTGCCTTTGCACTTCTTGACTGTTGGTACAAATTTGTGGTGCCTGCTCACCAGCTGGTGACATGAGGTGGTGACTCCTGCCCCTCCCCAGGTGGGAGACCCTGAATAAAATTAGTTGATGTCTGTAAATTTGGCATCTTTCAGCAAAGAAGCCCAAGCACTGGCTCTAAGTCTGACTCCCCCCTGCTGTGGTCCCTTTGCATTGGGCTGGTGCAGAGGGGACACACAGCACTGCCCACTGTGCCACAGCTGCTCCAACCTGCAGCAATGTGCTGCTTCAGGGCTGTCGGTGCAGCAGCTGTCACAATCCCTGTGTGGATGCAGACTTCAAAAAGGAGCTGCAAAATGTCAGGGATTTTTTTTGTGTGACCTGCCCCCACTGTGCAGACCAGAGTTGATGCACAGCACAGAAATGTGGGTAAAGTTATGGAAATAACTACAGCGACATACATGAGAACTTCTGCTTCATTATGATGGGGGATTAATTTTTCAGACATATGTTCATTTTTGCTGGCTAGGCACATACCTGCACGCAGTGGGCGTCCACCTCCTTCTGACACAAAAGGCCTCCTGATCTACCCAGGGTAATAGCACAGTTTTCATTCCTTCCTCTACTCTAGGTTGCTGTTTTGTCATAGCATCCTGCCTGGTCACAGTGGCCAGATGGAGTCTCATTGTTTTTTGGGAGCTGTCTTGCCACCACTGTTGCATGGATGAACAATGCAGGCAGCAGGACTACAGCCTAGTGAGCATTACACCTGGAGAACAGCACCTCTTCTCCATCAGATGTAAAAGTCTTAGGAATCATTTTTGCCATGACACCATTCTCCCACAGAACAGATCCCACCCTCATGGCGATTGCAGTGAAATGCTGAAAAAATTGAGATGTACCCGCAGAAAGAAAGCAAAAACTTTGAAGGCTGAAGTGACATAAGCATTTTGATTCTAATCCTTTGTGTCATTTCAGATTTTTACTTTGTTTTTGTCACTCACATATTTTTTCTGGGACCATTTATGCTGCCAGTGAAAATCTAATTTGATCTTTTACTTGGAGGTAAATGAAGCCTGTTTTGAGAAACACTGGTCAAATGTTTCTAGCTAGAAGTGGAAAAGGAAAACTTCTTTTTGCTTTATAAAACAAGTTTTGCTGTCCCCTACCCTTTGGCTTTCTAGCAGCTAAAATGGTTTAGAGCAGGAATAAATGATTTGGCATAAATATATTCTTGGAAGAATAGTATCCTGAGGTTTTCCCAGGTCTGAATTTAGTTTTGTGTAGCAGGATTTTACTACGTGTGCATCTGGTGTGTTTCGTGAGACATCAAGACTTAGGTCTGTGTGCTTATTTCCACTCCTTAGACTCAAAGAAGACAATCAAAATTTTGCCCCTCACTTAGAGGCTTCTGGCTCTTGCTTCTAGTTTCATTGCAATTGAAATTTAGGGACCATGTGCATTGCTTATTTACCTCATGCCACTGCTGCAAAAGGGGCAGCTCATCCCCTGCACCACCGTGGGGTGCTCATGTGAAGTCACAGTTCCACTCTTACCTGCTGTTTTCCCTACTCCTGAGGACAAGGATCTCTCACCCCACTGCTGCCCTTTGTCCCTCCAAAAAACTAGCCTTTTCCTAGTCCTGACGCTTTGCTCTACACTGTGTATGAAGTTCATGAAGCTAACAAATAAAAAATTTATTTTGATTATATAGCATGGACTTCAGGAATCATATTAGTTCACGTGACCTTCATGTGTCTGCTTTTAAAAAGTAAGATTACAATGTTGGCAATCACATGATCACATAGAAGAGTTAGAGAAGCAAAAATTAACATCAAAAATCTGAAAACAAATAAGTATCCTTAGAATTCATAATTGTTAAAAAAGACTTTTATTTCTACAGCAGCCTGATGAGAAACTGAGTCATTAATTTTGAATGCTAATAGCTGGGGAGTACTGGTGAGAAGGCTGTGTATGCACTGCAATGAATTGAACATGGCTGAGTTTAATACTGATCAGAAGATCTTGAAATGTTAAGGAAAGCAGCTGCACATTTGGGTTTTACTGTAGAAACCCTGCATTGCACTATTGAGAAGCCTTTCTGGTAATGAAGTGCATGGGAAATCTTCATGGTATCTAGCCAAAGGTGTCAAATACTGTATGAAAAAGTGCGGTAAAGATAGATAAAGCCTGAGAAGTTGTTAGTCTTGTATCTACATTTCCTGGAGTAGGTAAAATACAGGAGGGAGGCTTTTGTCCTTTTGTTCTGGCCTATGACTAGGCATATGCCTAAACAAGTCTCAGTTTCTGGTATTTTTGAGCACTGTTTACAGTTTTTACTTGTTTTTACCTGAGCCTTTGCAAACACGTGGGGCCTCAAAGAGATGTAAACGAAATGTAAACTAATGTAAACTAAAGCACCTTCAAGTTCTTTATGTTTTTCATAATTTTTTCCTTTGAAACAACAGCATAAAAAACACAAGAAAATCCCATCTCATAAAGTCTGCTTTAACTTGTGCTGGTTTTTAACTCCTTTGGTGAAGAGCTACTGTGGAGGATCTGATCAGACCAAAGTGTTTTCCAGCAATGTTCATGCAAAGGATCCTGAGCAGAGCTGTGTGTGCCTGATTTTCTGTGCTAAGATTAACAGTGTGGAATAGCAGCCACTCCACAGTAAAAGATTCTTTTTGCATTTTTCCCACATTATCCCACATGACTGAAATGTAGAAAGTCATACTTTTGAGCATGTTGAGAGCCAATAGATGTTGTAACTGAGATGGCTGAGGTAAGTGCTATTAGAATCAGTAACTTACCCGTGTGTGAATTCAGGACTTGTTGTACACAGGTGTACACAATGCAGTTTATCCTAAATTTTAGGATACACTTTGTAGTATAAATGTAATATGGAGAACACATTCTTCAGATTGATGCACTTAATATTATCTTTATCCTGCTCTCTGGACTAAGGTTTCAATTGAGGGCCTCCAAAATCTTCCAGCATGCAACATCTAGGTTAAGCATGGAGAAGAGAGATGGAAACCCTGGAGAGAGATTCACTGTAGTAAGTCTGGAAGAATAAAAGCAGGAAAAAAGAAGTTTTTTTGAGATTGGGTGCGCCTAACAAGTGCTGAAACTTATGTAGATGTTATCTCCTACCTAAGTTCCCAAGCAGAAGGCTGAGCATGTGGTACTTCCTGCACTCTGTTGCTCTGCTTGAGAATGGTCTTGGCAGAGATGCCATATTCATAGCATTGTATTAAAAGTAGGTTTGATTATTTCCCATGGTAATAGTAGAGCAGTAGATGTGGCTGTAGGAAGAGAAACATTAAAATGAGTGAAAATGGAAGTTCATTTCAGTGGTTGTTCACATTCCACTGCTTCTGCTGCTGTAAGAAAGATGGCTGGGAGATAACACAGATTGTGCAGCAACCTGACAGCCACCTTTCTTCATTAACTTAGACTGCAATAAAGCACAGTCTTTTTGAAACAAAGTTCAAGTAGCCAGAGCCTCTCTGTGGAAATTAATTTCCTCTGGAAGCCAGTTCCACGTAACTCATCACCTACTTCACTGAACATTAGTCAGCCCTGTTGCTGGTGACAGATGTGCTTGACGGAGCTGCTGGAAAGTGGGTCATGTGGCAGATAAAACACAGCCTGCTTCCCTGGGCTGCTTTTAGCGTGGACCTCCTGAGACTGCAGTTAATAATAAATACCTGCAGGCCACCGTGGGCACTCTGAGTGCTGCTGCATAGCTTGTCTTTGATCCAAGAGGGGGGGGAATCATACAATGATATAAATCCATGGAGTAGGTATGCAGAAAGAAACTTTTGTCTACCCATCTCAGTTTCTGGCCTGCTACTGTGATGATTTTTTTCCTGAGGATGGGGAGGCATATACTGTTGGATGATGCAATTTCTATCCTCCTAGGCCTGATTCCCTGGCTGGAGGGCTGAGCACTTCCCTGGCGAGGTGGTAGCAGCTGTTTGTTGTTGATGCCTCACCAGTGGCACTGGTAAGAGGAGGCCTGCGGGCACTGCTCCTGGGCAAACACCCAGCTGTGCCTGGTTACAGGGGGAGATTTTTGGCTGTGAGAGCAATGATCACTGACAGAACAACCATTTCGTGTCTCCCCCACAGAAAAAGGCTGTGGGCCACATGGAAGTTAATGTCTTTTGGAAGTCTTTATGAGAACTACACAACTGTGCTGTTTCAGGCTTTTTAAAAGTCACGGCTTTTACTTGAAAAGGAACCTGTGAAGAACTAAAATGAATGAAGTTTGTGATCTATTTTCGTGCTGTATAATAACCTATTCCTTTCTCTTCCTTTTCCTTCTCCCCTTCCCTTTCCCTTTTCTCTTCCCCCCCTAGAAAGGTTAGGAGTTTTCCTATTATTTGACAGCTTGTTATCCAGACTGTAAACACTGAATTTCAGTGCTTCCCATCACTGGAAGAATCAAGGCACTGAATCATTAACAAGGCAATACTCTGTGCCAAATGTTTGTTTGTGATTAATGGTAAACAGATTAAAAAAAAAAAACAAAACAACAAAAAAGGATTAAAATAACCTCTTTACTAAAATACTCACCCTGCAATTTTCTTCCACAAAAATGTTTGGACAACTCTATTCATACACATTTCTCTTTTTCTGTCAGAGTACTCCAAAGAATTTTTACTCTTCCTTCGTCACCACTCTGCTTGGATGCCTTTGTAGTTATGGGAGACAACATCTATGTGATTCCAAAGGTGAAGTTCCATGTCCTGTCTGAGTCTTACAAACAACATATGTCTATTGAGTGGAAGAGATCCTCTTCCTCCTTGTTCTTCCTGCTCCGGCTCTTGTTTTTGGCTGTGCAGTCTCATGCTAAGTCTGCAGCTCCTAAAACTTTTTACTGAAGCAACTTTGTCTCTATCCTGTAAGAAAACAATATTTATTTTTTCTGAGATAACTTGCTGCTGGATTTTTGGATTGTATCAATTCCCAGAAGCTCCCAGCAAGCACCGGAACTGATGATAGGCAAGCAAGACAGAGTGTTTAGGAGTGACATAGGGACTGTGGGACTTCCATGTTTCAATGGTGGCACCGAAATGTTGGATGGGCTCAGTCGTCCTGTGCTGGTTCTCCACTGAGCTGGAGTCACGCATCACTTGAGCCGTAGTAACACACTGTATGTGAGCTCTCAGCCTGCCCCCAAAATAAAAGGTGGATGTACTCACACAGAAAGCCTGTCCTGAAGATTCAGCTGGGATGAGTGTTCCCACTGTCTCTCAAGCCACATTTCACCAGAATGTGACCTGCATTTACAGCAACTGTTCTCTAGTAGCTATGTATTTCCTTGTTGTGGCTTATATTTCTTCAGGGGGTTATTGGGGTAAATAGAGGTGTGGATTTTGTCCTTCCAGAAGTTTCTTCATAGTGGTTGGTCCATGGTTAGCATTGAGGTGATGCTAATCAGAAGAAAATTTGAAGAAGAGAACTGCAATCATTGGAAGAGGAAAGTTGGATTAGCATGTACAAATTATAAAGGTCTGAAGAGTTCTAAAGGACAGTGCCAGTGGATCAGCTCCCATTATTCTTGGCAGGCTGTCAGCATTTCATCCCCATTGCCTAGCAGTCACATCTGTGTATCTCCCAATTCCTGCGGTACAGGCAGGTAAGGAAATGGAGGAGTCTCCTGGCAAACAACACCTTTGTTAGGCTTCTCAGTTGGTGCTACACAAAAGAAAAAAGCAGAAAGGACTTGAACAGGAAAATAGAGAGGTGCAACAGTCTGAGCAGTGTGAACACCATGTTGTTAGATGGGCACTCTTGCCTTTAATAGGTTATCTTTTTCCATTAGAGGACTGTTTAAATTTTTAAGTGGTGCACAAGCTCATAAGGGCTTTTACTGTGTGGGTTCCCATTTTCATGTGGGTTTTGAATGTGTGGGTAAAGCTGATGCATTAAGATCTATTTCCAGTCTTCCCCTTGGGAACTATTGATGGTCATTTCATCATTCTTATGTGACTTTTAAGATCTTTAAAAAGAACACCTCCAAAAAAATGGAAATGGTTTTTGGGTTAGTTTCCAGTGGGAAATCTTACAGAGAAATGCCAGGCGTGAAAACGAGAAGTACAACATACATTTCAAACAGCTTAGATTCAACTAAACCTGCAATCAGGGTCCTCAAAATTTATTTTGATATGAGTTTCAAATAACGTTAAAGCTCTTGTAGGTAAAGGAAAAAAAGCAGAAATAAATGACGGTTTTTCTATCATGATTTGGATTAAGAATACTTAAATAGTTGTGCTGATGTACACCATCCCTAGCAATATGACTGGCTCCGAGATGGCAGGTGGGGAATTATGTTATGGGTCTGATGAAAGATCATTCTTCTTCTGTCACATAGACTTCAAATCAGTCACTGTGTCTCCTTTGCTCTTTCTTCTAATCGGAATGCTATGTAATCCAAAATGTCTTTTCCCTGGTGTTTTGCTGGTAAAGTAATTTCTAATTTGCTTTAAATCTTGTTATAGGTATGGAGAGAACCTTGGTTGTATAGAGAAAATGCTCCTCACTTTGAAGAACCTGTTTGAAGGGCCAGTGGAATAACGCCCTGAAATTAAAGATATTTCAGACAACAAAGCAGGGAAACACACAGACCCGAGAAAGAAAGGTAGGTATCTTGTCTATTGGAGAAATTGCCTTGAAGTGTGAGAAATTATTTCCCCAGAGATAATTGGGTCCTAGGAGTCAAATTGTCACTAAACAAAAAGCCAAATCAAGAGCAGAAAATTGATTTTGCTTCCAGTGTCTTTCCTCTAATTTTTCCCTAATTAAAAAGAGAAGAAGGATGTGATAAACCCAGCTATTTTTTAGCTCACTGTTGCACTCATCCCTGAAGAACCCCTTCCCGGTATCTGTTTTATTGGTGTGGAGCGGAATGAAAGCCTCTAGGTTAGATTTTCAGAGATGAACACTTAAATTCAGTTTAATTGGAAAAGCAATGGTTACAAGTAGTGAATATCTACTGCCTATCATTAGCAAAAGTTATATGCCCAATGTCCATGAGAAAAGGGTCACATACATAAATGTGAGACATAAGAACTCAGGTCTGATTTTGGACTGAGTGATCCAGTCAAACCCATGGTTGGGAGGGGAAATAAAAAGTTATATATATATATATATATATAAATTAAGGAGTTCAAGTTGTTCTATTTGACAAATGTTTGCGTCTTTTGCGATCATCTGTTTCCTCTCCCAATACACGCCCATGTAGAGACTGCATGTTTCTTCCTGCTTTTTTGTCTTGCACAACTTTCTTTGACCCCTCCCAGGCACTCAAAGCACTTTGCACAATACTTCCCTTTTGGCTTATTTGCCCATGTCTTATGCCAGCGATTCTCACCCAGTTCCTTCTCTCTCTTGTTCAATTATTAAATGAGCTTTTCTGCCCCAAGGTTTTTTTTGTGACACTGGTGCACAAAACACATCCAGGCGGTGCTTGCATGTTTGGAGACAAAAAAAGCAAGGTGCCAGCACTAGGGGAAAGCTCAGGGTTTGTGCTCTGTAATTTATGTTTAATACCACAGCAGAATCTGGTTTTTGTGCTTGGGTCTTCAAAGAAGTGACTTCCGTGACATGTTTTCCAGCTCCTCTTGTGCATGAGAGTAAAGGACATTTTGACTCACTTGGGATCCCTAGAAATGTTAAAAAAAGAAAAGGAAGAAAATGGTACAAGAAAAGGCACTCATGGAATTGCTGAGGTGATATAACCACTTGCCTTTTCATGTGTATCCTTTATTTTTCCTTCTATCTCATCAAATTTAAACAAGCTGATCCTATGAAGGATTAAAGCAGTGGTGTCTCCCTGCCATGTTTCTGTGTTCTGGGCTTTTCTCATGAGTTAGCATTTAAGCTCTAATGAGCTTGGAGGTTTAGTGAAAGCACAGGCAGCAACTATTTACACATGAAATGGTTGAAGGTGGTGCCTTTTCCTTGGTGAAGGGATATTATTCTTACTTTCAGCCACAATGAAATCCCTTCAGTCAATCATATGGCCGCTTAAAGCACCTGGGAAATGGGATGTTTGTTTTGGGTTCACTGAGACCTCATTTGCTCTTTCTGTGTGGGGATAAGTAGAGCTGATGCTGAAGGAGAAATGCCGCAGACACAGTCCTGTTCAGGTGCTAATTCTGCTCTGGAGAGGCAACCTCTGCACCTCCGTGTGGTGGCAAGCAAAGCTCAAGGGTTACTTTTGTATGAATGCCGAGGGGCTGGCACATCTGGGGCCTGCTGCTACTCTTGCCATCAGAAAGGGTGTATTTTGAGTTCAGTGGGGCAAAAAACAGCCTGGAGAGAATAGGACAGTTATACAGAAAATTAGTGGATCATTAGAGATGTAGAGAACATTATGCAGTGACCTACTTTGGCAGAGAGCAGAAGAAACTCATGCAGATGGAATAATAACCAGCAGTGCTGCCTCCTCATGATCAGAAATGAGAGTAAGAACAGCATTGGTGGACAAGCAATTGTGCCTGTGTTTTCTGGAGATGCAAAGAAGTTTGCTGCAAGGCCTGTTGGCTTGATTTAACCCTGGTGAGGAAGCTGATATCTTCTGGTGACATCAGGGTTGGAATCTTTACATTGTAGCGTTCCTCTTACTAACCTGATGGGCTTCATCGTATCTGCTTAAGACTGGCACATCTGGCAAAACAAATGTGCAACCTGTGTGTGGAAGATCTGGGGCTTTTTGGCAGCCCTGCCAGACAGTGCATCTGATCTCTGCTCCAGTGGTTGCTCAGGTGCTCCTTGGTTCAGCTGTGCTGGCTGCCTGTGGATGGAGCAGTCCTGATTCCCCAGGCTTCTATCAGGGTGGTGACCATGGCTGCCTGCCTGCTGCCAAAGCCAATGCATCTTGCCAGTGGTTTCCATTTGAGTTGCTTCCAGATAGATCATGTCAATAGGAGAAGAAGTCAGGAAATGTGTGTGTTTGCCTGTTGAAGGTCCATATCTTCTATAAGGACCTTGGCCTCCATCCAAATCACCCTGAAGTCCATGGCATTCTTTTGAGTCTGAGAAGGTACACCAGACCTCTTTATAGTAAAAAAAAACAACCAAACAAAACCAACAAAGAGCAAAACTCAGGGTGAATCTCTCTTGAACTTTAATACTTACTCCCATTAAGAATTTCATTCAGTGTATCTCTTCTTACAGCCACGATAATTTGGCCCATGGTCCCTGCATGGAGCCCTTTGCAATCCAATATTAATTTATTAATTTCCTACTGTGATTAATAATCCAAAGAAAACTCCCAGGGCCTTAACCCATCCTCTGTTCCACACTCTGTTTGGTTTCTTCCAGTTGACGTTGTCCTGAGTGTGAAAGGTAATTAGCCATGAGGAGTCTGAACAATTCTCCATAATGAGAGACCATTTACCTCCTGCTCCTTATGTTACATGTTCACATAGGGGACTGCTGGAATTGAAATTCTGTCTACCTACAAGTGTATAGAAAATACCCTGGTATAAGAGGCTCCTTGATGATTCCAGATGGGAAGAACGGCTCATTCCTTGCTCACAGTCCTTGTAGAAGAAACTTGCAAGAAGTGTCAGTGAGTTCTAACTATAATGTACTCCCATGTCTGTTGTGGAAAGGACTGGCTCCTGAAACTGGTTTTTAAAGGTCTGTCTCACTCTGATCTGACCTTCCTAGTTATTTGCAAGCACAGTTTGACATTTGAATAATTAAGCACATAATTTATGACTGAAAAGGGAGAGCATATTTTTTTCACTGGTATCTGACCCAAGATGTGGGGAGGTCACACTAATAGGAGTCCTTATATCTCTTTTCTGACTTTAGTAAACTCACCCTGAATGAGGTTATAAAACTTATATTGGTAAGTTTTGCATCTGAAAGATGTCAGGTATAGACAATGTTTACTGGAGTGAAGTGGTACTGCTGTAGTTGGTGTGGTTCAGGAGAGTTTCACAGGGGTCCCTGCTCCCCTTCCTTCTGCACGAAGAAAATGCTTGTATTAAATATTCATGTGGGCGGAAATATTTTCTTTGTGGTTGGCACTGTGGTTACACTATAGCAAGATAACCCATGCAGTTCCTGTGAAACCACCTGTCTATCTAAAAGACACAATATCCGCAGGGGTGAACAATAAGGATAATCTGAATCTGAAATGGCTTGACAGGCCTTATTTTATGGTCATGACATGACCACACAGCTGGGATGGGGAGGCTGGGATCATGTGAGGATGCAATGGGAATGCAACAGCACAAGCAAACAATCACCTCTGTTGTCATGAGAAGTCAGGTTTCTGGAGAGAGCCTTCCACTTAGAGAAAGCCACCTTTTGCTGTGTTTCTTGTTTTCACATTCTCTGTAAGTTCAACAAGTGTACACATGCAAAGAGAGAATCAGACCCTGCTGTTGCATTATGAAGACAGAGAAAGCTTTCATGAACAGTAAGCTGCCTCATGCACAACTCACCCCAGCAGCCGTGGCTGTGTGTGCACTGACTGCTCTGTGCCGGCACAGCAGTCCATAATTGCTGTGTGGTGCTTGGTTGTGAGCGACAAGGGCAGGACTTTTGTCTCTGAGCACCCTCAGTGGGCACAAGGGCTTGGTAGCTCTTGTCCTGCTGGAGTGGATGTAGCATGTTTAAAAAGGATATATCTGCATTACACTTGTCCAGAAAAAGCTTTCTTGCCTGTACTGGGGTTTTTTTGTGAGTGTTGAACCCTCTTTATGTTAGTTTAGATACAATTGTACTGCTCACCAGTTGTAAAGGCGTGTCTCTGCTGGCGAGGGAGGGGATGAGGGACTGCAGGTTGGTCTTAAACTGAACCTTTGGCTCCAACCCCCAAGAAATTTTGAAAAAAGTCCAAGTCCCATGTTGAGCTATAGAGCTCTGGGTTGTGGGTGCTCTAACACTGACTACAGCTGTGCTGTGTGACAGTAGCTAATTCTTAACTCAGACCATCTCTATAACATGCTGCAATCTGCTTCTGAAAAGCAAATCAGAACTCCTTCCACTGGAAATGCTTCATGGAGCTTGTCGTAGCAGGGCCTTCTTGGGTATGAATTTGTGCTTTTTACAGCCACGTTTTCCAAACCTCGCATCTACTGAATAGAAGGTGCAGATGTACTTGAACACCCAGACTGTGGGTGCCCACTCTGTGCCTCAGCTCAGCAGCATGTTTCTCTGACCATTTTAAACGCAGTAACTCTCTTTTTCCTGAGACCCTATAAACTTTCTGCAAGGGCATCTAGGAAGCCTTCTTGTTTTTTTTCAGATTAATAAACCCTAATGTCCAATGTTTTGGTTTGGGATACAGCTTTAGGTTGCTGTTATTTTGCATGTTCCAGTGGTGCAACCAGTTCCGCTTTCTGTCTGTTTCAGTGAGGAAGCAGTCTGGTAACGCTCGGCAGCATGGTTTCTGCTTTTTCACTAGGAACATTTCAAGGGGAGGCAATATGGGCTGGTTTAGGAGTATGGGGTGCTCTCTCCCACTCTAATGGTGGGAAAATTCCTGCCTTTCACAAGTGGCCTTTTATTGGTAACTGGTTTGAAGTCTCCTGTTTCTTGACCTGTCAGTGCAGAAGGGTTCAAATGGAAGGAAAAGGTGATGAGAATGAACCTTCTTGGCAGTTTCCATTAAAGCTACAGCCTGGTCTTCTTGCTGCTCCGTGCTTTGTTTATCAGACCTGAGCCTTTACTGACCTGACAAACAAAGATGATCAGGTCAGTTAAAGATCAGGCTACAGATCTTCAAAGGGCCATTTGTTTTACATGGACACTGAATATCTAGACTGTTTTGCAGCACACTGTAGTGGAGAAAACATAATAGTTTCTCTTTTTCTATTTTTTTCCTGTTTTTCCCCCATATCTTTGTTTTCTCATCACCTGAAACACGTGCAACTGGCTGAATGGTATTGAATGACTTTTGGCCTCTAGAACTGAAAACACTCTCTGTAACTGATGTGTTGTTTTAAGACCACAGGAAACTACTTGTCACTATCCATTAATGAGTACTTGGCTAGCTGTTTGCCATCTTAAGAAAAATAGATGATGAAGCAGAAAACCCCACCGTCCAGAGTCCGCTGTTTAATCCCTTCGTCGAGCTAATACTGAACTAACTTTCTGCACAAAACATCATTTTCGTTATCTGTGCTCACTATTTTTTCCTGTCCTCATTAAAGTCTGCCAGAATAAGAAAAAATGAGCTAAATCCGCAGTGAGCTCATTCTGTCTGGGAAGTGGGGGAGGCTGTTGTTCATCCCAGTGGTGGTCAAGTCAAGGCTGGACCTTATTCATGCAAGGGGGGGAAATAACTGCACTGGAACATCAGTAGATGCAGGATGGACTATTCACCCTACTTTCTATGGGGAAAAGTGGTGGAGAAGACAGAGAGGCCAAGACACTGACCCACGTTCCCAAACTGAGCACACTGGAAGCATGGCAGCAATCTCACCCCCACCTACCAGGCACGTCTGGCTGCAACAGCTATGTAAATAATTAAACAGTGAGATTTATGGGCTGCTTTCTCACTGTGGTGTCTTACGTTGCATTTAGTCACAATTACCAGGATGATTGCCCTGAAATCATGTTCTGATGGCATGATAATGCGTAAGAGAGGAGCTGACATCTTCAGGTCACTGATTAGAAGGGGAAATCATCTCTTCTTCTCTTGAAACAAAGTGTGAAAGACTATTTTTCTCCTTTTTAAAAAATTTCATTTTTTGGGAAAGTTTTCAAAGACAATTGAACATCTCTCTACAGGTTGAATTGGCATCTGTTTGAATTCAAGGCTCTTTGGCTGTAAAAGCTCATTGTTTTGTTCATTCTCACAGTAATCAAACCAATGTGTCAGGCTTAATAGTTACACTCCATACAGAAAAGGATATGGCAATTGTTTTGTGAAGGGGGGAGAGGGAGCCATCACTTGCAGATAACCTATTTATTTTTAAAAAGTGGAAAGATTTCCTTTCTGTTTATTTGCTGCTCTGAATAATTGAAGTATTTCTGTTTTCCACAGCCATTTTCTGACATGCAAATAACAATTTATTTTTATGTGGGATAAATCCTTCCTGTGTGCTTTCCACTCTGTGAAGAAGGGTTGGGGGAAATATGCCTTTTTCCATGAAGATACTAATGACTGAATTAAAGCATGACTCAAGTGGGCACTGTTCTAAGCAATAATATCAAAGTTGTCACAATTGTGTGTGGGATTTAATGTTCCTGGATGATACTTGCGTTTAGTCTGCAGATCCATGAGTCAAGGCAACTGTTAAAATCTCTCCAAACCTTAGGTGGGGCCCAAATGACTTATTTTGAGGTGTTAATAGAGTCATTTGAAGACATAACAGAGAACTGACTGCAAAACAGGGCCAGTTGGGAGCATAGGTGATGTGGGCTGTTGCCTTGGGCAGCAGCAACCTGCCAAGGGCACAGCAAAATGGTCATGTCTTCATCGCTTGCTCTGCCTCTGCCAGCGCCCGGGGAAATCAGGTTTGCTGCCAGTGCCAGGGCAGGGATCAGGAGCTGTGTGTGCAGGCTGGGGCCAGCCGCTTTCAGCGGTCACTGCTCCTGCCCGGCGAGTCACCTGCTGACAGCAGGAGCTGCCTGTCATGAGCTGTGTGGGATCATGCTTTAAGGGCATGATTCTCACTGTTTGCCTGGAACATAGGCCAACTGTGGTGGCTTTTAAGAATCCTGCAAGGTTTGTTCCCTGTGCAAGCACGGGTAGAGTCTCTGCTACGTCTCTGCTACCGGTCTGTGGTGCAGCCTGGCTCCCAATCCTCCTCGGTTCTCTCAGCTGGATTTTGATTGGGTGCCTGGTGTTCCCATGATGGCAAGTGATGATGGAGTTTGGAGCTCTGACAGCTCTGCAGTGAACACAGGGTGGTTATATTTTCCAGAAGAGGATGTTGTTTGAACATTTTTTAGTGCATTTCAATGTAAAAGTAAAGTAAATTTTATTACAGTGCATAGAATTTATGCTGTGTGAAAAGAAAACTTCATTAAAAGTTCAGGCCCCCCAGAGACATGAGCCTGATGTTCTGGGGTCAGTGTCTCTTGTGGCTGACAGGCCCCTTTTTGCTCTGACCGTCTTTGTCCATGCAGATAAATCTTGATTATGAACTATTTGACTCCCCTTAACAAAATGGTTGTGTCTTCCATTATATTCTACAGTGCTAGAACTACACAGCCTACTAGAGTTAGGGAAACCTCTGGATACAGAACCCTCTGCACAATGTAAACATCAGTTCAGAGTGGCTGTCTAAAGGAAGCGTTTGACTTTCGCCATTTCATTTCATGACTTCTTTCTTCACTAGGGATTCTTACAGAAACAGAAGTACAGTCCCAGCAGTGTACTCAGAGCCTGAAGCAGAGAGCTAAACAATTCTTCTTGGCAGAAAATGCTGCGTTCCCAGTGGAAAGGTGTGATTTTCTGGTAACCCTCACCCAGTGCCTACACATGCTCTTTAGGAAGTTGTATTAGAAGCAGTTGTGGATACTGTAGTATTGATTGGTTTCAGGAACAGAGTGATAAGTATTTCCTCTGAGAGTTTGAAAGCCAGAAATAATTTTTCAGTTGGCTGCAGGATGGATATAATTACTTCTGAAAGCAGCATTGCAGGGCAGTGTGACTGGCTTGGAACAAACATCCCAAGCAGTGCTCACTTAGGTGGAGATCTTTCTAAGCACTTCATTCCCTTTTTTAACATATTCATAGAAATATTTGTGTGGGGGAATATGTTGACCATTTTAAATTTGGATTCCATTAACCAATGTCGTAACAGTCATCTAACGCTGACAAAAAGTGTTGGCAGGGTACCAGAGACTGGCAAATGCAGAGTTATAAGTGAATTTCTTCTAGTAGCTATAAAAAGTAAAAGTTTCGTCTTTGTTGTTCTAGAAGGCAGCATAAAAGCCAGCATCAACCTTATCCGTTTTATGCAACTGTTTCAGCAGATATTTCTGTACAGTTGGAAATTGCTAGTTTACTGTTGCTGACCCAGTGAGCTCTCATCAGTCAGCTGATGTGTGGCTGCTGAACATGTGCCTTCTTGTAACCTGTTCCAGCTGCTAAGGGAGACACATTAGTGTAAACTGCTCCCTGATTTTCTTCTGTGTGATAACCCCTGTATGTGGCAAGACATTAGGTAAGAGAAAAATCCAGGTCAGTGGAGCTCTGTGGTTGTTTGGGGTGAGATTTCAGAGGCAACTGCTTCCAGTCACTTGTATTTAAGCACCCGAAGTAAGATCTTGTTCAGTTTTCAACTGAAATAAAATGCCCTACTTTTGTGTATGACTGAGCAAGACCAACACGGGGGGGAAAAGAAAGTGAGACTCTTTGGAAAATATATCTATGTATCTGGAACTTGGCAGAAATGTTTCCAGGCTTTCCAGCTACAAGGTTAGCTCCATGTCCAGCACAGGAGCAGTGTCTCCCATTGAAACTGTATGAAATGTGTATGCATTTATTCTTACTTCAGTAGTGAGTGAAGTGGTATATGTTTTTATCTATAAACATTTTGGTTTTTACATAGAAAACAGCATTTTTGATCTCTCCAGCATTTGGGATTCTGGTATGCAAGGTGTGTTCATACTCACTTTTAAATATGCAACTGTTTTATGGTAGAGAGTATCTGGCTCAAGCTGTCTCCTCAAGAAGGGGATGCTTTTTCTGAGAAAGTCTGTATACCTCTGATGAATGCACACAGGGCCTGCAAACCCTTTGGACTGCTGCAGATTAAAATTTGGAGGTTTTCTCCAACCTAATAAATTCTTTTTTTCTAGGATTCTAAGATCAATCAATCCAACCATCAGCCCAGCACTGCCATGTTCACCACTAAACCATGTCCCCAAATGCCACATTGACACACTTTTTGAACACTTGCAGGGGTGGTGATTCCACCACTTCCCTGGTCAGCCTATTCCAATGCCTGACCACCTTTACAGTGAACAAAATTTTCCTAGTATCTAATCTAAACTCCCCTGGCACGACTTGAGGCCATTTTCTCTCTCAGTTACCTGGGAGAAGAGGCCACCCCCCATGTGTCTACATTGTCTTTTCAGGCAGCTGTAGAGAGTGATAAGGTACTCCTTGAGCTTCCTTTACTCCAGGCTAAACAGCCCCAGCTCCCTCAGCCACTTCTCACAGCACTTGTGCTCCAGACTATTCACCATCTCCATTGCTCTTCCCTGGACATGCTCCAGCCCCTCAATGTCTTTGTTGTAGTGATGGGCCCAGAACTGAGCACAGGATTGGAGGTGCAGCCTCACCAGTGCTGAGTACAGGGGGACAATCACTGCCCTGGTCCCGCTGGCCACACTATTAATGATCCAGGCCAGGATGCCATTGGCCTTCTTGGGCACCTGGGCACACACTGACCCATGTTCAGCCAGCTGTTGACCACCACCCCCAGGTGCTTTTCCATTGGGAAGCTTTCCAACCATTATTCCCTGAGTCTGTAGCGTTGCATGTGGTTGGTGTGACCCCTGTGCAGGAATGGGCATTTCGCCTTGTTGAACCTCATACAACTGGCCTTCACCCATCCACCCACTGAACTGGACCAATCCTAAGAGTAAAATAGATGACTGTAGCATCAAAGAGGCTTCAGTACCTAATGATGAACTTTAGGTCAAAGTGCAACTTAAAAAGGAAAATCAAGTGATTTTCAAAATATAAGGTCTTGCTAAATAGGTTGCATTATGACAGAGATGGGTATTCTAAATAATTCTAAGGCAGTTGCCACTGTTATCTAAGCCCTGGTACTGTCATGGCGTTGCCTTATGGCAGCGGGAGCAAACACTGAATGATGAATATTTAATGGAAAGGCAGATATATATCTACAGTGAATCAGTTGCTACAGAATTGTAAATAAAACAGTATTTTTATTTGCTGCCTAGGGCTGTTTAAAAGTATACCATGTAAGAGTTATGTCCACAGGGGAAAGGGGCTTAGGTTAGAGTAGTCCTGGCTGAATATTTGCCAACATATAAATACATGTCTTTATGTGATGGTGATAGGATTTGTCTGAATCAATTTTCAGAATAGATGTGCATATGTTTATGTCTTCTTAGACCAAAAGCTAAATGTTTAGATGTGCCTGATTTAAATCCAGTTGTCCAAACCCCTGAGTTGTCTCCCCATCCTTTTCCTTTGCTCGGTGTGCTTGTTTGCAGTCTTCATGTAGGAGGTCACACTGTATTTTCTTGCTCTGTACTTTTCACCTCAGTCCAGGTGGATGGTGCTTTTTCATTTCCTCTTATTCTCCTTCACATTACTTCATACACATCCTCTGAACCCTTCACCGAATACAGGTCTTCCTCAGAGACTGGAAGTGCTCTGATCATAGTTTATAAGCTGTTCATCAATGCAAGTGGATTTCTGCCCGCAGCTAGCTCTCCACTGAGGTGACGTGTCCTTGTACATGAACCGTGGAAATGCAGATGTTACAGCTGTTATTGCCTGATGTACCCTCCAATCTTTGATTCTGTATCTGGGATATGGGGGACCAAGGTACTTATAATTTTTCTCTCTTCTTGCATTTACATTTAAAGCATAGCTCATGTTGACCTTCAGTGGGAGGTGGGAATTCTTACACATTATCCATGTATCAAATGTCCCCAAATGGACACCTGGAAAATGAAGCACAAAGACATTGAGGATGCTGGATTAGAAGGAGTTTTGGGCAGCTCTGTGATGTAGAAAAGCTGGGCCCGGTGATGGGTAAAATATTTTTTTTTCAAAGTGGCACAGAATTGCCACTTCTACAAACCTACCCTTTCAAGGCAATTTAGGAAACTGCTCCATCTCTCTGTCAAACATTGTTGGAACTACAGCTCTTCTCTGAGTCAGGTGTTTTGGCTGTGCCTCTCTTCGATGTTGACCATGGGCACTTTTGACTGTCAGCCCCTCTCTCCACTGCTCAGTTTTAGGGTGATGGCCTCTGGGCCTGAACAAGAGAAGTTTCTCTGCAAAACCAGAAGCATTTCCATTCCTTCTCTGTGGACTTCTTTCATAGCTCCAGAGGTTCCCACATACTGGACTTGGCACAGAGGTAGTGTTTCCTTTCTGCTGCCACACGGTCCTAATGACCCAGCAGGAAGGGATTTAGGGAAAGAAGAGGGCCTCTCACTTTATCCTATGAAACTTCCAGATCCTGTGTGAGTATGTAGGAAAGCAGTCCATGACACCTTTTATTTGGATAGGTGCCTTATCTCCAGGCTTATCATCGAACGGAAGCACCACACACCTCCCAGCTTCTGTGATTGTAAGCCTTATCAGATCATAGTCTGCTTTAACATGTCCCTTTTTTGTCCAAAGCTGAATTCATCCTATATGCTGAAGGAGGCTGGAAACTGTGTGAAAACACTGTGTAAATAAACATCACATCCTGGAGTATACAGTCCATGGGGAAGAATTAGAGCATTCACAGGCATCTCCTGACTTTTGGGGACTAGAATTTGCAACACTTTATTTCTTTGAACTGAGGGTTACGTACCATGCTCTTGGCCTTTCTGAAGGAAGGGAACTAGCTATTGCAGGTTGCCTGAAAGTGGGAGGTTTTGTTCAGATTTTGCCCTCTGCAGTTATGTGATTTTTTAAGACTGACTTTTTTGAGCACCTTCCTTGACAAGTAGCATCGTAAGTTCAAAGCAATGTGCTACAAAATAGCAGTGGTATGGAGATCCATACCTAGCAAGACGGGCTTTTTAAGTGCTGTAGAAACATAGCAAGTAAATAAGTGTATGTGAGATCAGCAGGACATTTATCCTACTAGCAAGTCTCATATATGCTCACTCAAACTTACTGTGACATACTCTGAGGACCCAACCTAACGGCAGAGACATTAAACTTTGGCATTCAGAGAATGGACTGTGTAAGTTGGCTGGAAGGGTACCCAAGAGGTTTTATTATTTTTGTCTATGGTATTTATGGTGAAGCAGCTTCAGATTTCTAGGAATACATCTTATTTTGTTTCCTTCTGAGACTTCTCTGTTACAAGAAGTTGTTGATTTAAAACTATGAAGAAGTAAGCACAGGGTAAATTTCTCCGAAATGTTCCCATTCTTTTTTTCCAAATGTTGTAGGCATCAAAAAATTTCTTATTGTTCCATGTGACAGGAAAACAGAGCAGTTTGGGGTTTTGGCAAAGAGTGTGTATTCATGGGGCCAAAGAGAGTGAGAATAACTTGGTATCACAGCAGCCAGAGAACAGACACCCACAATTCATTAGGAGAAGGGGAACAAGGAGAGACTCAGAAGTCCTCTAGCTTCTGAATTCAGAATAGTTTGGTGGGTGAGAAATTTCCTTAAGAAGATCAAATCCTGCTCCTGTTTCATTAGAAAGCCAAGCCCTGGTCTCCAGTTTCCTAGTTGAACACCTGGAACTAGTGGAAAACAGTAAGAGAGAGACTCTCTGCCCCTGACTCCCACTGACTTGGTGTGAAGCACACATGTGGAAAGTTCCCTTTCCTCATTTTCCTTCTGTGCTTCCTGTGCTTGGATTCACACAAGAAGTATGATTCCAGATTGATTTAATTTTCCTTTCTCCTAAATTCCGGTCTTTTTGAGGGGAATACATCCCAGTGCCATCGACTATCACCTCCTCAAGCCGCTGATGCCAGCCTTTGCTTGCAGCTCCTTGCAGGGCTTGCTGAGCCCCGAGGGGGTGGCAGTGAGGGAGGCAGCCAGAGCTGCCTCAGGCAGCACCGCCTTTGAGCTGCTGCTGCTTCAGCGCTCAGCCTGACAGAGAAACAAAATGGAAATTATTCAGGAGCATGAACCAAGGTGGAGGTGCTCCTGGTACCAGTGGCATCCCAGAGGCCTTTGGCAGAGGTTTACAAACATCAACTTTTTTGTTTCCTTGGTGGATGAGTCACTGTGGCTGTGCTTAAATCCTTAAAATGCCTTTTAAGCATTCACAACAGCATTTTTTCCCTGTTCGTGTGGCTACTTTCAAATAATAACTTCAAATACACCCAGGCTTTTGCAAATTGATATAAACTCACCTGTGCTGGGTAGAAGCCAGGTTTTACCCTGCAGCTGTTTGGCCATGTTAGCAAAGTCCAAAACTTGCTCTAATTTCTCTGGCAGGGTTTAAAAGCTTAAGATCAGATTTTTTTAGGCGGCTTTCCATTATAAGAGTGGGTTCTTGTGCAGATGGATCAAAATAGAGGGAGACTGAGCTTGCAGTTACTTGCAAAGTCAGGCTGACTTTATCCTACGAATTTGCAGTCTAAGAAACAACAAACCTAAATAGCATGTCAGATCCTGACTCCGTTTTTCATTGCTTTTCCTGTTCTGGGGGAGCTGCTACCTTGTCAAAATATGGTGTGTGCAGGAGAAAATACCAAAAAGAAAATTAAGCAACAAATGAGACATTGTCATCATACTGAATTTTGTAGTGGAAGATGGGACTGTTCTCTGAGACACCATGTACTGGAGATCATGGCATGGTCTGTAACTTTAAACTTTCTCACTGTCAGTTTTGTTGTGTTAACGTTTGGGTGCTCTGCTGAGTTGGCACTGCCGGATGCAGGTTGTTCCTTATCCATTACTGGCAGGAAATGTTACACCAGAAGGGTGGATACAGGCACCCTGGCTGCTGGGCACTTGCAATAGGAGACAATTTCCTGAGTGGCATGAGACAGGGTGGTTTGTATATCATGTAAAAAGTCCAACTCTTGTGGCATTTTCCTCTGATTGCTAAGTCCACTGAAGAAGAGTAAAAACATATGACACTTAAAAATAGGATATATCCTCAACCATTGCAAACGCCATCTGTTCTCGAAGAAACAACTGGTAGAAAAAAATAACCTTGGGTTGAAACCTTGCATGAAGTTGCCATTTAAGATAAGCGGGGTTGGCTTTGTTATTTTTATTTTTTTGGAGGTGTGGAGAAGGGCTGTTTGATGGCAACTGAAAGAAAGCAGATACATGGAACTGAAGTGTGCGTGTTACAGACGTGCAGAGAAGTCGTGTCTTGAAGACCTGTTAAAACTGTGGGACCAAGTAGCACAGTGACACTGGAAGGAACCCATGCACTATTTTAAATCAGTTCATGCAGCAAGATGTCTGCCCACCACCAGAAGGTGGTTTCTAGGGAAAATGTCTACATTACTAGTCATAAACAGGTAAGACCTATTTTCCAATTGGACACCATTCTCTGGTGAATAGTGTGGCTTTGCACCCATTCAGACTCCATCCAGTCTGGTAGTGAGGGGTGAATCAGTAGCTTAGGGAACACTGACTCCATCCCTGCATGCTTCTCCCCCAAAGCACAATCACAGCCATTGCCTGTGGTAACAGGAACAAAATCTCTGAGCTTTGGCCATTTTCTGGAGTCAGCACTGCTTCTTCTGGCCCTGTCAGGGTGTAATTACATGACTGAAGAGAATTTTATTTTTTTTTCAACATAATGGCAATTTGTTGTCCCCCATGGAACTTCAGTAACTGTCATTCCACCTGCCCGAAATCTGATGAAAGATCCTGAAAGCCCATTAGTGGACTTGGTCACTTGTGCTGTTTTGGATAACCTTCTGAGGAGTCAGGTGGGATATCTTTAGCATATACCTGTGATTTCCTTTGGTATTGAAACTGTCTGAAGGCAAACAGGAGCAACTCTCACCTCCTTTTACATGAGCTGATGGCTTCAGAGCATTTGTGGGCTACATGCAGCTGCAGTAGCTCATGAAATCAGCAGGCCTCAGTAGCAACATAAAGCTTGTGTCTTGATAGTCTTGTATGGATTAGAAATTTGAAAATGGGATGGCTGCATTTTAGTGCTTCTACCTCTGTTCTATATTAATGTGAAGAGCAGCTGACTTGTACTTCAGACACATGCCAAGAAACTGTGCATGAGGTAAAGAGAACACTGCATGGGGTTTGCTCAAACAGAATAGTCATGTTCCAAGGCAGTGTCCTAATCCTGTCAACCTCGCTGTTTTTATGAGTTCCAAGTGGGACAACATGGTGAGGTAAGAAAAGGGCATTTTAATGAATAGGTTTGATAGTGATATTTCTGACTGTTTTCTTTTTTTACATCTCACAGCACAGGAATAGCTGCAGTGATGTAATGTTTCTATTTAGAATTGTTTTCAAAGTGTGTTTTGAGTTTGGTGTCTGCAGTATTGAAAATTTTGTTTTGGAAATGAGTGCACCTAAGGTAAAGGCTGTGTGCATGCATTTTCAGGCTCTGTCTCTCTGAATTTGGACTGCTTCTGATCCTCTTATCTCCAGTCTGAACATCAGAATATTTGAAGGGTACTAGCTTGTGCTCAGCTTTTGTGACAAGCAGATGAGGGATGGGACAAATCTACTAAACACATTCTCTGCTTTGCAGGGGAATAAGGCAATAACCTGCTTGCCAATGTTTGGTCTGAGTAGATGTAACTCCTGAGATAAAGACCTTTAGGTACTTGCTCCAGGGAATAAGTTATTTTGTGATGTGCTGCTACAGCACATTTCTGTGTTCTGGCATTCACTGTGCAGCAGCAAAACCTGGCTGCATTGCCCCACAGCAGAGCAAAAAACCTCTGTGACCTTGAGGGTAAGACTCCATGGAAGCACGAGGAGTGATGTGGCTGGCATAGTTCACAGTGGTGGGAGAGCAAACTTCTGATTTCATAAGTGACAAGACAAAAAGCCTTAGTTTTGCAAGAACATGTTTTTTTTGTCAAACTGTTTCATACTGGAACAGTGTGACTAATTCACCAGTCCACAGAGAGGGCTATAACACAAAGTCCTATTTGAAACAAAGTATGCTGTTCTTGCAACACAACTGGTGCTTCTAGATTTGAGCCTTGCATGTGGGTCAACTATAGTTAACATTTTAATACTCCAGCAACATTTCAAAAACATTCTGCTTTTGTCTACCAGCTTTTCCAGGTCTTGGCACTGATGGTCTTGATCTTCCATGGTGGAAGTTCAGTCTCTCTAAAGTTGAAATAAAATCTTCTGTACTCTGAAATATTAGATCAGCCTTATTACTATTAAATTTATTCCAGCTGTCAAGCTTAATGCATTTTTTAAGGCATCCTCCTACTTTAAGGTAAAGTGAAAAGTGAATATGTAACAGTGCACATGTATTTACTGTACATATATCTGTTTGTGAGAGACCAGGACTGAAAACTAACCCCCTAAATATATTGCAAGTTCATGCCTTCTCACAGCTTTAGATCTACCTTGTAAGTTTGTAGCTTTGTGCATCTTTTCATTGGGTTAAATGAAAGCTCTGGCTTGGGGTAATACTAACTTTTTGTCCTAAAGTCTTTGAGTTGGCTCATAGTACATTCCCACCACGGGCTCTCCCCTGTCTGCATCCTGTCACATTCTCTTCTGTGACTTCCAACTAATGTTTGCCAATTTGCCTAATGTTTAAACAAGTTCATGAGATACAGCCATGTTTTAAAAATATAAACTGCATTTTTCAGGCTATGGACCAACATGTTAAAAACCATCTGCGATATCAATTGCTCAACTTACGCTCTCAGAATAGCCTGCTTTACTTAAAGTGAATGCTCTGTGCTCACAGAAAATAAAGGTGGTCATTAAGTACCTCCATTCACTTTTGAATTTTTCAGCTGAGACTCTATCATTGCAGCTTTTATTGTATCTAAGTCTCTGAGTTCTTCTGTAAATGTGGTGGGGTTAAGTGCTTCTCTCATTTATCCCAGTTATTTGTGAGCCCAAATGTGGAGTTAGGTAACTCGCTTCAAACACATAGCTTTGAAAATAGGTGATGAGAGTGGTGAGTGAAAACAAAATCAAATTTCACAGCCTGAGGCTTAGGCAAAATGTCCCTTTGGCTGTTCAGGTTAATGTCATTACCAAGGGAGGCTTCTTTTTCCTGAAGCATTTATTCCAGATGTGTTTCTTTAGCCTTCTGCTCTGCTTGGCTGACTGTTTGTAGTCTATCCTTGCACTTTTGTACATAAATAAGTTGAATTATTAGATATACAATTAGGAATTATCTTGGGCTATTGAAATGGTCTCTAAGGAAGGTAAAAATACTTCTGAGGAAGAAAAAAATTTTATGTTGGATTTTGTAAGCCATGCTGGTATGGCTATGCTGAGGGTTACCTAGAAGTGTAGCTGTGTAAAATGCAGCAAAGCTGACATGAAAGTGAAAGGGAAAATGAATGTCGCACAAAAATTCTGTGTTTACAAAGTCACCTTCCGCACTGCAGGGACACTTTAAAGAGGAACATTAAGGGTAATAAACCTTAGCTGTAGAGCTCTTCTGAATTTTAGTCCTTTTACACATTTTTGATGTTCAGTTCCTTATACTATATGAGAACAACAAAGGATTCCTCCAAACAGCAACACAAAATGTTGCCAGCTTGAGGTAAAAATTCTCAAAGACTTTCTCATTTCCTGCTCATTATGTCTCATTCCTGTCCTCAGCCACTATAAGTGGTGGGAATCTCGATTTTGCCATGGAAGCAGATGGGCTTTCTGCAAGACACTGAGGATTTCTATTCTGTTATTTAGTTCAGAGAAAAAGAATAAAAGCCTCCTCCCCTGCCCTCCCCCAATCTGGGCTGTTAGCTTTTTAGACTAATGCTTGGATGAACTCCTTGGCTAATGGAACCCTACAATCAGGTTCTTCAGTTGTGTCTTTTCTTCGCCTCCCCCCCAACCCCTCAAGAATGTGAGCACTTCAGACTTTTTCAAGGATTACTGGTTGGAGCAAAAGAAATTGCAGCAACAGAGCTAGAATAGTTTCAATAGGTCTGGAGGCCACGTAGACACCCTGGTGTGCATCTCCTGCAGATGTGCAGACCCACTGCAGAGCCCCATCTCACAGTTCTGCCTGCTGGGTGCCTCTCTGCCCCTGGAAGTTACAGACTCGCAATATATGTCCCATACTTCTGCCTGGGGAAGCTTTACCCTCTGCTGAAGCTTCTGAGTGTGTGGCTGTGACTAGCCACCATCACCTATTATAAATCTGTTTCCTCATATTTCAACTGCTACAGTAAAAATTAGTGCTTCACCACTGCTCAGGAACCAAGACTGACCTTAAAAACTGTAGAGTCAGTTCTTATTTGTACTCAGACCCTTTTTTATGCACTTGTTTTGTCATCAGCAATAGAAAAGGTCCTTTGCCCTTGTAAGAATGCTACAATGGGTTTTGACATGCATAAGAATCAGGAACCAAATATCTCCAAGTGCTGAATGATTTATGAACATATATTTAGTTAAAGGAGAGATGACCACAGCATTCCCTGTTTTTCTAATGCATTTTCTTTTACAGTCAGGGAGTAAAATATTGAATGAAGCAGGGTGTCTGAGGGCACACCTATAAAAATGAGGGCTGACAGCTTCACCTTCTCTACCTACACTCTGGGAGTTATGTAAATTCCCCACTGCTCCAAGCCCAGCCAGCAGGGAGCATGGGCAGTGAAAAGTTTATTCTGTGGCAGTCTGTGTACATGTACCCTTCAACTTTTCCCAGTTTCTCTTGTAGCTTGGGTGTCTTGCTGTAAGCCACTCAAAGTGACTCATTCTTCCAGTAAAAATTCTAGATGTCAAGAATATATGTCCTCTGTTGCTAGCTATAGCTTCTTGTAATTCTGGAAAATCCCAGTATCATCTTCATGTGGAACTGTATTGACCATCACAGTTTGGGTAAGGCATGTTGAATCACCCTGTACGAACTGTATAAATTGCCTTTGGTCATGCATGCACTTGGCAGTTCACGGAGCTTTGCTCAGCTGTCTGCTTCCTCAGAAGCAGTTTTTCCTCAGAGGAACAGCTTATCACCTTGGTCAAACAAGACTCCAGGCTCACTCTGTACTTTTAGGTTTGCCTAGAAATACCTGTTTTCATGTCTGATTACCCTGGGCCAGAATTTGCTGATTAGTTGTTAGCATCTTGTCATATGAGAGACCCACAATTTTTGGCTCTGATCCATTACTAATAGAATACAGAAATTAACACACTAATGTAAAACAGCTTTGGGACTGGGATGGTCCTCACATTCCGATTCTGTATGGCTGATGTGTATTTTTGTAGAAATATCAGTTGAAAATGTTCATAAAACTTCCCTGTTTCAGTTCTTACTTGCAACATTTATTTCTGGGGGTGTTTTGATTGTATTTTGTTTGTTTAGTTCACCTTAAAACTCCCTTTACGTATTGGGTTCCCAGGTCACCACATGAGTATGTTGGCATCCATAATAAAATGGAGACCTCATTAAAACACCTTTCTTTTTAAGGTAGTTGAGAATGTCAAATTCTGATGGCAGAGTTGGTGGCTGAGTTAACAAGATAACAAAGTTTCTTCAGAGCAGAGGTTCTCCAGCTGTGCTTGGCTGATTAGCTCTCTCATTTCATGACTGTGTGCTCATAGCTGAAATTAAGATATTAAAGTAAAATATCCTTCTTCACTCAGCTGGAGTATGTGGCCAAGTTAATCAGCAGCATGAAGTTGCTGCATGACACACAGAAGGCACATTTTATTGTCACCTTGCACAACAGTGACACTGTAGAAAGAAATGTCTGAACAGAAACACAAACTCCCATTCTGTTGGTTGATGAAGTTGCCGAAGGTTCTCAGAAGCCAATGGGAATCTGAAAGTGTTACCTTACTGAACAGAAGAAAAAACCATAGTCCTAGGACCCAACTCATGTTTAGCTGCTTTACTGCAGCTATGTCTGTACCTATTTTTAGGGTATGCTAGTAAAGCAGATTCTGGATTAAGATCTTAATTTCTTTTTCCTAGCTCCTAGCTAGGAAATATTATCCTTTTCATAGAACCCCCTTTCTTTCCAGCCTGTAGTCTGCAGGCTCAGATGGTAATAATGATTTTAATATTTCTGTCTGAGAAATGCAGTCATTAATATTCTCACAGAGAACTCACAGCAGTGACTGTAAATTACAGGGTAGTTGGGAAACACAGCAGGAGGTGTTTCCTTCCTTGGACAGTTTATTACAGGGCCTTCATCCTGTGGCATATTACCCATATTTAATTTGCATGTTGAGTAATATCATTGTGTCAAGTAACAGTGTTCTCCTGGGTGGTGAGAATGCCTGTCCATGACAGTGAGCTATCCCTCATGGTCTGTGGCTTGTCCTGTGTGAGAGCAGCAAGATAACAAGTCAGGGACGAAATTTGCAAACTCCTCCTAGGGATTTGCCTACCGGTTTTAATAGGATTTATGAGGATTAACTCCTCCTCAGGCTTGGAAAGATCTACCCTATTGTCTTTGCTGAGAACAATGTCAAAGGTTTTGAGAAGTCCCTTTTGCTTTATCTGTGGCCATGGTTTCCGGTGTGAGATGTTATCAGCGGCAGTATGGGATTTTTTATAAATAATCATGGAATCAGATTAAACACTTAGTGGACATTAAAGAAGGACCATGTCTGAACTTCTGGGTTCAGTCTGATGGGAGTATGTTTAGCTGGGATGACTGCTCTTCTGGGGACCATTCTAGGAGTTGGCTCAAATAACAGTGGCAAAGAACAATGACTGTTGTTTAATCAGAACAAATTAAGACACATTTGCCTAATGAAGATATATTCAGCTGGAGCCAAGTTATTAAGTGGTGCTTAAATTCATATTACAGTCTAAACTTTTGGAAGTTTGCAAATAAGTGTTAAATGAAGATAAAGCAAGGAATGTAATTTTGAATTGGGGTTTTGTTATGTGTTGTATTTTTACATCTCTTAAAAACTACTTAGACCAAGGTTTTTAATAGCTTTTCATTTTTACAGCTGTTAAAGTACAACAATTTACTGTTCATTGTGGTGCCTCAGTTCAGAAGACTTTAGTGCATTGTTATTAGCATGTAAAAATACTTTTTTTTCATGTGCCCTAAGTTCAGGGTTTTCCTCTACAGGCAGTATTTCTGCTTACAAAAGCTGTGACACAACAATGTGTCCCAATGTCAGTCATCTGGTGGAGTACCAGGTGGAGGAGGTGATGTTTTCGGGTGCTGACTCATGCTCAGGTTGTGGTTTCAGAAAATAGTAGCCAGCCTTTTGTTACCACAGCAATCATCTCTGAGGTAGATGGGGAGGTACCTAAATTCACATGGAAATAGAGGCACCAGGGTGCTGTGCTGGAGGGGAAAATCCCTCAGAGAAATGGGGGAGTTGGTGGAGCTGCTACAGGAATGGGGTTGTGGGGCTTTCCATTCTCTTTCATCTGTATTTGTAAAATGCCATCAACATGCC
This sequence comes from Origma solitaria, assembly GCA_013397895.1. Classification (NCBI taxonomy): domain Eukaryota; kingdom Metazoa; phylum Chordata; class Aves; order Passeriformes; family Acanthizidae; genus Origma; species Origma solitaria. The sequence continues at coordinate 469,652 of VZRL01002856.1, forward strand.
AACCCCATGGGGACAGGGAGGAGTGAATGATGAAGTTGCTCAACATCAGTGTGATTCCCACCTAAATATTGCCTGTGAAAAACTGCATCTTCTTGCTAATATATCAGCTGCTGTCTATAGCCTTTGAGGTAAAGAGAAACCAGAAGTTTCTTCTGTACTGGTACAGGTAAGAGAAGGACCGATGGCTAATCACAGTCTGTGAGACAAAGACAGAGTAGTGCAAAAAGTCTGACATTGAGCAGACCTGTAATGTCTGTCAAGTGGGATGTTTAGGTGTCAGATAAATTTTGGCCACAAATATTTTCTCACTGGTATTTTGGTTCAAGTGCATTGACTAATCATGAATGAGAACTGGAAAACATTGTTTAGGAGATCATATGTGTACTTAGAGGAAAAGACCCTGAGTCTCTGTCACCTTAGATCAACAGCTTTGTTTTAAAGTCTCCCAAGTACAGCTCTGTGCTACCCTGAAGCATCAGTCTCATTTGGCTAAACTTCCTGAAATAGACAGCTTTTGTTCTGCCCTCAGAAGGTCTTTGACTTGGTTTTACAAACAAAAAGTTGGTAGTTTTGACAGATGGATAGGTTTGTTGCATCCTTATTTGTATGCCAGTGAAGGCTTGAAAGCACTTACACCTCTTATCTTTTACATGGTCCTGAGATAAGGGAAGATTTCCATGAAGCATCTTCCTGGTTCTCGGATCTAAGGTCAATAATATTCCTACTCTTTTATTGTAACATAATGCTATGAAGCCATTGCAACTGCAAGTGTAAAAATGAGTAGACTGTGGTCCATGCTTTTCCATTTTTCTCCCCAGCAGGGCAGGGCTGTTTCCCTTGGTCTGGGAGGATGAATGCCGGGTGATTTTCCCAGCCTTGCTGCAGTGTGGTGTCTCAGCTGGCAGAGCAACATGTTGTCACAGGGCAGCAAGCCAGGTCTGAGGATGTACACCTGCTTTCTCTGCCAGAGTGGGGGCTCTCTGCAAGGCCATGGAGGAAAGTGGGCATGGCTCTGGCTGTATGCCAAAAAGTCACACTTCTCAGAGCATCACGATTTAGATCTGAGGCTAATAAATGGATGAGGCCTGGGGAGCAGCTCTTGGAAAGGCACCTGGGAGTCCTAGTGGACAAGCAGCTCAATCTGAGTGAGCAGTGTGTTGCTGCTGCTGCAGCAAAGAAAACCAATGGGATGCTGGGCTGCATCAACAAGAGCATCACCAGCAGAGATGGAGAAGCCATTGTCCCACTCTAATCACTGCTGTCAGCTGCACCTGCAATAGTGTGCTCAGTTTTGGTCCCCATGATGCAAAGAAAACTGTGGACAGGCTGGGGAGGGCCCAGAGCAGGGTAACAAAGATGATCAAAGGCCTGGGCAGTCTGACATGTGAGGAAAGGCTGAGAGAGAAATGGATTTGTTCAGACTTGGGAAAAGAGGTTTAGGGAGACCTCAACCATGCTCTAGTATTTCAAGTGTGGCTACAAAGAAGATGGATATTGCCATTTGCAAGAAGTCACATGGAAAAGACAAGGGACACAAGTCAATCTCAGAAAGATTCCGTTTGGACAAAAGAGAGAAATTTTTCCCAATGAGAACAAACAGCCCTTGGAATAATCTCTCACAGGCAAGTAGAGCATTCCCCAGTATTGGATGCTTTTAAGATTCAGCTGGACATGGTGCTGGGCTGTCTTGTCTAGACCATGCTTTCTTCAAAAAAGGTTGATTTTCAATGATTCTATATAATAAATTACTTTCAGCACTGTTGTTCCAGCTAGCCTACGAAAACGTAGTGCTTGGTTTCGTGCATTACTTTTGTTTACCAGCTTGTAGTCTCCCTGCTGTCCTGCATTCTACTGATATCAGGAACAATGGGCAGAGCACAGGTCAGTCTCTCAGCTAGTTGTGTTTTAGTGAAGCATGGAGAGAGGATTTTATCTGTTGGATAAGGAGTACCTTAACTGCATCTTAGGCAGGCTCCCTGAAATCTGGAAATTCACTGTGCTTAACACATGTGGAACATGGCACTTAACTTGAAAGGAGACTCCTCTTCCTCCTCGACTGGGAACCTCTTTAAAATCTCAGCACACCCACACACTGAAGGTCAGGCTCATTTGATGTGTACCCAAGCTCTCCCTGGGTGGTACAACACATTGCTGCCTCTGCACAACTTTCCTTTTAATCTGCTATGCTGGGGTTTTCAGCAGTGAGACTATTGCAGTCTCTCTGCAATACAGTAAAGAAACACTTTACACTATTTTTGTGAGTAAAATGATGAATTAAAAAAAAAGGCATATTGCCTGTCTTTCTATACAATCATGGGGTTTGGGTCTTGATGTGAATCTGTAGTTTTGCTGAGGTATATGTTTATATGCTAGATGTATAAAGAGAGATATTTTCCTTTATGAAACATATACTGTCTTCTAATTCTCCCTGTTATGGTAAGCCTCAAGTCCTGTTCAAATTCCCATTTTGGTTACTTAGCCTTCTTTCCCAAAAAGGTATAATGCTGAGTGGAGGCAAATTATTTCATAGCTGTCATAATGGAGGACACTATTAATGCAGTAATAATGTGAGGATTCCTAGTTAGTGAAGTCAATACTTTTAAGGCTAAATTTCAGACTCATTCATGCGTTAGAATGAAATTCAGGTAACAATTTACAGGCTTAAGAAGAGCCTACTTAGATGAAACCTAATTGGCAGAGGTCATAAAAATGGGGATTTCTGTCCTTCAGTGTATCAGGGTCTCCTTCTATTGTTTCCAGGTCTCCTTTGGTTCACACCAGTCACAAACTCAGGTCTCATTCTCAAGGTGTCTAATTACTAAGAGTCAGAGATATAAATTTCCTCTGTCTGAAACTTTCTTGAAACCTGAGGCCTGTGCTAGGTATTCCAAGGTCTTTGTTTTAAGCTTATGCAAGAAACTGATTGTATGGACAGTCTTTGAGTCATATCTGTAATTAAACTGGTTGAATATTTAAATATGCTGGACAAAAATGTGTTTTTCATTCTGGTACACCTTTTCAGTTTACTTGCAATGGTGATACTTTCCCTGGTGTCCAAGGAGAAACCAACATTCTTTATGCCCTCCAGGTAAAGAATGGCTTGTTGGACTAAAATACTCATGAGTGAGACACATGATAAAGTTCCTGTCACTCTGTTCTACTGTGTCTTGGATGAGATATTGGAAAATCATCAAATAACTGCTGCTCTATAAGTCAGGAAGTCTTACGTGAGAAACCTGGATGGTGATTTTTATCAGAATTGGAAGTTTTCTCTGAAATAGATTCTGTTGACCAGTTTGGCCAACAGAATTTGTGATGAGGAACTTCTTGGTAATGTCTCATATGAATAGTTTGTGTAAAGAGTCCTGTCCATAACTGGAATGCAAGGTACAGTTCCAGGGGATGGGAGATGTGAGGATGAATTGCAATGCTTTTGGAAGGAGTTAGAAGCAATGGGCCTGTACTCATTTCAAAGCATACCTTCACAACCCTAGCATTTTCTCACTGCTGAAGCAAAAGAACAATTACTGTCCTTCTCAAACTCCTGTTCCACCATGGCAGTGTATCTCCAAGTAATGCAAACCATGGAAGGTCTGTGTGTATTTTCAAGCACTATCATGCTGCATCACCCCATGGAATAGCCATGATTCACCAGTTTTCAAATCTTTTTAAGATCTTGATATCATTGAAGATGAAGCTTATAAATAATTTTGAGAGCAGCAGATACAAAGTAGAGATACTTTCTCTGAGGAGACAAATTTAAAAACACATTTATTGCAGTTTTTCAATTTTACATCAGAAATATCTGAACATATCCCATTCAATTTCCACTTCTTGTATCAAGTATTTATTATTTTTCCAGAAAGTTGTGGCTAGGTTAGAAAGCACCACTAGGTCAATCCTTAGTCTGAAAAAAGCAGCCTGAAATCCCAATGCTGACCACTGAAGTGCTTCTTCAAACATCTCTTTTGAACAGTACTGGCTGTAATAGCAATAACAATGATACTTGGAGGTCCACATGAGGAAAATATGTTTGTGTAATAAGTAAAATTGGAGTTCTTTTTCACGTGTCTTTTGTAAATACACATTAGAGCAATAGACACTGGGCAAATTTCTTATCGTGATCTGTCAGTAAGAAACTACAGATTATTTATACAAGCGAAGCTTGTTAAGGCCAGCTTTGCAGGGCTAGCTCTCTGGCTGACCAAGTGATATTGTATTAATGGAAACAGTTGTCTTTAAAGAAATTGCATCTTTTGGACTTTTAGTGAAGAAAATAACAGGCTTCAAAGATGAGGCAAAAAATTCGACCATCACAATGTGCGAAAATGCATTGTTTAATATTGCAGTGCTCCACAGCTGGAGAAAAATTAATGTGATGGTTTGCTGGAATACAATAAGAAAAGTCATCTAGACTTTTCCCAACTTCTTCTGATCAAGAGTAATTTTTATAAAATTTCAGATAGGCAGAAAAGTTGTTTGGCTCCAAAAGCTGAAAGAAAATAAGTGGGTGTTTGAAATGAGTAGGCTTAGATATTCTGGAATTCTTTGGGAACACTCATGTCTAAAGTGCTAATTTTTAAGCAGCATTTGTCAAGTGTCCTTGGGCAGCACCCCAATACTGGCTCAATAAATGTACTAGCAGCGGTGTTGTGCCATTCCAGAGCAAAGGCAGCTTTGCACTCTTCAAATCTGTTTTGAGTGGTGACTGTGCGACACTAACCACAGCTGCTGCCACAAGAGGCTTCCCGTTACCCTTAACATTATGAGATTCAAGAGTTGCATTGCTCTTTTTTTCAGAAGCCACTCTACTTACAAGCGCAGATGCAAATCTTGTCTCGAAGGTTGATCTCAGCCAGGTCAGGTGTGAGAGCTTCTGGAGCTAGCACAGGGAAAAACTCTTGTGCCTTCTCACATCCTTCCTCTTAACCTCTCACACTACCTGGCTCCTGACCAGCTAGATTTCCCGGTGGCTCTGTTTTCTTAACTTATACTCTTCAGTTTTAGCATATTCCAGACATTATCCTAAAATGCTTTTCTTAATATAGTATGTCACTCTTTTCCTTCATGTCAATCCATGCTCTCAGCTCTGAAGTGCCACAATTCAGAGCCTTCTTTGCCTCTCTCCTGCAGTTGAAGGTGAGCAGTGTGTGCGCCATAGCCTTTGATATTCTTGCTTATACAGGGTAGAACTTTTGCTTGCCATAGCCCACCTTACATTAAAGAGCCGTTTTCAGTAATGGCCTACATTGGGAATCTTACAAAGAACTTTACAAGGCATTTGACGGGGTGAAGTGAAAATATTTCATGCTCTTTCATGCAACATGTTGAATTATAGCTTTTTTCCTTTCTATATCTTTGGGTATTTGTATGCAGAATCAGTTCAAAAATTGCCTCTTCCTTAAAAAAAAAAAAAGAAAAACTCTTTTAAATACAATTTTACCTTGCTTTTTTTTTCCCACCGCTCACTCATCTTTACACAGAGATATATGTATGAAAATGAGAAAAGGAAAAATAAGCTTGAACCTTTTTTTTCAATTCAAAGGAACGATGCCCATTTGAAAGGATCTTTATTAAAATAGGAGCTATTAAAAGGACTATTTCACTTTATAAATTCAAGTTCTGCTTGTGAGAATGTGAAAGGAAATATTTTAATAAACTTGAGATTTTTGTAAAAGCTTGTTTTTACTAGTTCTAAAGAACTGGGTAGCACTAACTTGGCAATATTTCTAGGAAACTGAACAGTTGAAGAAATAAAAATGGGTTTATGTTATCTTTGGGTTTTTACTGTTACTTTGCTTAGAGATTAATAAACAAAATTCAGTTGCCTTCAGAAGGCTTCACAATCATTATAAATTGCTCAACTCTTGTTGTATTAACTATTTATTTTGGAAAAAGTTACTTATTATCCCAAATCTTATCCATATAGTACCCAATCTTATTAGAAAACAAAGAAAAACAGAAATACAAAACTTAAACCCCATGTTTCTTAGGAACTGAAATATCAATTCCACAGGGAATTCCATTATTTCTAATATATTTGTTTGAATTTCAAAAGAGAAGCCAAATATTGTTTATTTATTGTAAAAACAAAAACTGCTTTTCAAGTAAAGGGAATGGAAGTGTTTAGGTATGGTAGTGGCAAACATCCATTTCTTTACAGTGCTTTTATTCATTCTGCATGCACTTACTTCAAAATTACAGCAAGATATCAATAACATTAGATGTATGGTAATGGAATGTCCTGAATTAGGCTCTTAAAATGAAAACTGTGTGCCCACTTCCCCCGTGCACTTCTTTCCAGGATGAGGGTCTACTGAAAGAGCCTGATTTGGGACTTGATTTCACACAAATTAGGGACAGAAAAAGGATCTTCCACAGACTGATGACATCAGGGAAATATCTGTGGCTTGTAGCAGAGTGGTGATCACATAGCCACAGCCCTGGAGATTAGTAAGGATTTTATGACATACACATGGACACAAAGTGTGTTATTCAAAATGACATGTTCATCCTGAAGTAAAAGAGTCTTTTCAGTAGTGTGCTGAAGAAATACTCCCACTATTTCTGCCATAGAGTACCTGTGAATCAGCTCTTTCTTATTTCTATGTATCTTTTGAAATTTCTCTGTTCAGAACGTCCTGCGGTTGGAAAATCACAGCTGTGTCTGCAACCCTACGGAGGAGACAGAGTGATTCAAAAGCCCTCAAACTGTGATGGAAAACAGAGAACCAGACTTCAGGTGTAAACTGGAGAGAACTTTGCTGCCAGTGAGACATCCTTTGAGGTGGTTGCAGCTCAAAAGAGAGTTGAAATGAGAAGAGCCAGAGTTTGACTAGAAGCCAAGAAAAAGACCAGCTCAGGTCAGTCAAGCTAATGCATTGCATGTGGGGGATCTATGATCGGGCACTGTCGCTGTCTGCTCTGAAATAGTGTAATTGAATGGATAGAGTCTTCAAAGGCATCCTTGCCTGAATGGCAGCTGCTAGGGCTTGCTAGGCACCACTGATGTAGGACTCAGGAAACTACCCCAAAAAAACCCACTGGAACTGGTGAGATGACAGCAGACAAAAAGGCTGATGCTCAAAGCAATGGCAAACCTCAACTTCAGCTCTTTGTCTGGTGGTACAGCCTTTTATACCCTCTTTGCCACACCCATAACAGGTGTTCCTTGCTACCTTACAGTTGATTAACAAACCATCTACACATGCCTTTTCTATTTATTTCCCTTATAAGGTTGTTTATTCCTCTTTTTGGGGGCACAGCTGTAACTTATCAAGGTCTAGGCTGCCCGCAGCCTTTTCCTATCTTACCACAGTGAGAGAAATACTCATGTAACAAATTGTAGAGTTCATGGAGGGAGTCCTTGGGGAGGGATAGAAAAACTATGGAGAGGGAGACCAAGCTGTTCACAGGTATGAAATCAGCAGCTTAATAGAGTTGGACTCTTCATCCTGTCAGTGATAGGATGCCATGACAGAGACACAAAATCATGAGTCTAAGCTGCTGACTTGAAGGTGACTTCCAATTCTGTTATTATTTTTAGTTGATGTTTAGATACCCAAAAACATGAGCAAACATCCTGTGCTTTACACATCGCTTTCTTGACACGTCTCAGACACAGCTGAGGATACCTATTTTGCACACATTTGTAAAATCATGTAAGAAGGAGACCCAGGAAGCAGACATATTCAAAACTAAATGGATAATGCATCTTGGAATAACAAGCATTCAAAAGGGTGAACTGAAATAATGGGCAATGCGTTCACCATCACCTCTTCATTCTGAAGAGAATGGTAATGCCAAAGTGCTAGTATTTCAATAGTCTTCTGAAAATAAAAGCAAGCAGAGGGAATTGTAGCTATTGGAAGAGAAAATTAAATGTGAGTAAAGAAAAATCATTTCTTTCACTTTCTTGGATATTATTTCCTCTGTCTTTCCATCACTTTCATCCGAAATGCACACTCACACCTACCTGCCATTTCCTTTCCCCAAATCCTAAACATGAAAGTCCTCAATGAGTGGTGAAAAAATGGCAAAGTTTTAGCCCAGCTGCACAAGAAGATATTATCTAATGCCAAAATCCTTGTTCGGCGTCCCAGCAAGGGTAATAAATTTTGGGGTTTTTCCCTTAACCTCCCCTGACTTCTAAGAGCTCTTGCATAATTGCTCATTTCACAGATCTCTAGCTGTACCAGAAAAATTTTGTGCCCTGGGGTCAAGATTCAGTTGAGTTGTGTTATTGTTGAAGTCTGCTCTCAATTCTGCTTATGGCAGGCTGGCTACTTGGCTTTAAGAGAGAGGTGATCTGTGAGAACTCTGGATCTGAAGACATAAGCAGAAAATTCACAAAGCTGAAACTAGATAATTTGAAGGCAAATCTTAACATTGTAAATACATGCCAGTAGCTTCTTCCACAGATTTTGGAAACTAGACAGAAATTTCCACTGAAAATTTCAGCTGCTTTGTAAAGATTACTGCTGTGGCTAACCAGGTTTGGAGTGGGTCTGCTGACTGCATTTTGTTGATCCCTTGAGCAATAAATCTTGCAGTAGAAAGAAGCAGAAAGCAGAAGGTTTCTAATGGAATTTCCACCTAGAAAGTTACATTTGAGGCATGCACGAAATGGAGAGCCTAATCTTTCAAACAGCCTGCTCCCTGATTTCTTCCATTATATTTGATGCCACCAAACAGTTTGTGTGGTCAGGGAGGCACTGATTTCTTCACATCAGAAGGAGACAGCACCAGGCAAAATTTTCCTCTAGAAGCAGTCATGTAACTCAGAGGAAAAATTCATCCCTTGAAAACTAATGATACAAACAAAGTTATTCCTTCAATACTATTGTAAGTGGTCTGGTGTTAGTGAAGCAATGTCATTTCTCTGAACAAAATGACTCAGCTCCTTCCAGAAGAAAGAACTGAGCTCTGGGGCTGACCTCTGCCTACCCCTGACATATGAGGGTTGTCACGGTGTCTCAAAGGACTCAGGGAAAAGCAGCAAGAATTCCTAAATAATTTGGCAGCAGCAAGGAAAATACCCTCTTATCATAAAGTTTCCCTTAGCCCTATATAAACAAGATCTATTTGCCTGACAAATAGTTAACTTCTAGTTTAAGAGTTAAAGGCAGGCTTATATTTATTAAACTTCTTTTAAATATAAAGCAATTTATGTTTCCAGTGCAGAGACTGTTGGAGAAGGTGTGTTGCTTATGAGACACGCTTGGCCCAACTCCCACCCTTGGAGCATGATAAGCAGATTTGGATGAATACTCATGGATTTTTCTCTTCTGGGAGTACTGGACCACATCACACTGAAATGGCAACAGCTGGAAATACATTTGATTTTCATCAAGTACGTTTGAATGATCTTTCTTACCTTGGGAACAGTATCGATGGTCCTTGTCAATCTTTCCAAAAGCAGTTTCTCCTTCTGTGGTTTCTTTTATTGCGAATTCACCTAGGGCAAATTCTTACTCAGCTTTCTTTTGGGGAAAAAAAAAGTCACAGAAATGCCTCTGAGAACTTGTACAAGTGAGGACCCAGGAAAAATGTAAGCCAAAATACTTGATCTACTTTAAGAGCTATAGAAAACTGCATCTCTCAGTTGTCTCATGCCTGTACCACCATTGGTTTCCCCAAACGGCAAGTGTTGAGGGTTTTTTTAAAAATTTTCACTGTTTAAACTCTGCTATCCTTCCCAAATTCCTTCATAGGCTGAGTTGTAAGGTGAAAGTTCTCCCATTCAATGCATTTTTTTCCAAAACTGCTGACATTACTGACCTTGTGTCTCACTAAATACTCTGCAGCATTTCCATCCTCTTTTGGATGCCGTATTTGTAGGTCTCTCCTGGGCATTACAGTCCTATTGAAGGGCCAGCTGTGTGAGAAGCCACTGAAAAGTGTCTCTCCATGACCTCATAACTTTTGAGTCCTATATTTTTTCCTCTGTGGCTCCAATTAAGGTATATGATGGCTGATTTTCTCACATGTGCAGAATGGACTTGTGAAATAGGTGATACCCATCAGGATAAGGAGCTGTCTGTCTCTGTTTGGGAGCTCCACTCAGAATTCCCTGGGCTCTTAAGGCACCCTGAGAACTGGTATTTCTCAGGAGAGGTCTTGAAAGAGAAACCAGCACATGGCCCCTGAGTGTTAGTGATCAGCCATGGAATTTTTTTGTAGTCCTTATGGGAAGAGCATTGATGCTGGAGCACTTCTGTCCCGTGGCTGTGTGTACAAGCAAACAGGCTCAGTCACTCAGGGGCTGCATGGGCTAAGCTTGGGGTAGGATTATACACATTATTTGGGCTGTGCCACTTGTACTGCTTACCAGCCATGTGGATTTTACTACAGCAGAAATCAGTAGAAGTCATTAAGAACTATTTTAGATAGATTTGGAAAATATGTTGGAGCTGTTTTCATTTGCTCACAAAGACAAATGCTTTAGTTAGAAGTTCTAACACTTAGAATTATAAAGCAACCACAAAATCCCAGAAAAATTTAAGTAACCTCATGACACTAAATGGAAGCCTCAGGACTTTCCAGGGCTTTGACTAAGTTCTTTCTGCTTCCTAGAAAAACTGAAAATTCCCCATATCCTTTGTCTAAGAGCTCTTATTTCGATGTTTGTAGGATGGGAGATGAAGAAACAATGAAAAGGTCATGACTCCTGGGTTGTAGGGTGGGCAATTCAGAGCAACAACAAGAGGTTGATTTATGACCTGCTGCTAATTGGAGTTACCTGTAGAATTGGGATGGGTTATCCTGTAAATTGCAGAGAGACAGATGACTAGACAGAGGACAGGGGAAGATGCAGGAGAGATTTGTTTGGTAAAATTCTCTGTGATTAATTGTGTGGTGATCCCAGCCATCCCAACGGACCTCACTTTCACGTAGTTGCTGGGTCCTGCAATATGCAATTAAAAGGTTCCTGCAAATCTGCAACGGACTGTTAGTGGCTGTTTTCCTCTCTGATTTACAAACATTTGCCCAGGAAAAGGAAGTAAAACTTTAGTAAGTGAAAAAAAAGGCTCTATTAAGGTTTTTATTTGTGACAAAATATTTTAAGAAAACATGTTTGGGTCTAATGGTGTTCTATAGCTCCCTGGGTTATTTTCTTTCTTCTTTTGTGAGACGACTTTATTATCTTCCTGGTTTTTTTATCATTATAATGGTTGTGGTAGGTGTAAGGGAAGGGTCTTATGATTAATATTTTATTCTGGCAAAGATCAGATCAATACTTTGTGCTCTCTTTTTTAAATTTAATATCATGTAGGCTACCTCTTTTCCAGGGTTGGTAACTTCCTCTACAACTTTTCTGTGTACAGGTCTTTTAAACTCTTGCAAATTTTTCTCTCACAACTTTTGATTTAATATTGATGTTGTGACTTGGAAGGAGAGTTCCTTCCAAGAGGAGGGGGCAAGATGAGGTGTCCAAACTTTGTTCACTCTGCAGCTTTTTTTTTGGGCCATATCAGCTCTCATGAATTATGTGGACTCAGGCTTGAGTCCAGCTTGTCAGGAAAGCTGTAACCTTCTTGCACCTCCTCATCGTGTCCAAGAAGACTCAGGAAGAGACACAAATAGGGAAACAGAGCAAGAAATTTTTGAACTTTGTTTCTCCTGATTTTTATCTCCATTTTCTGGCTTTGTCATAGGGGGATCTTTCACACAGATTATGGGCTTTGCTGCACCTTGGTGTAGCAGGAAGACGAGGGCAGCTGTCAGATGTAAGCTGTTGCTCGTGTTGTGTCTTGCTCTCCTTATAACTCTGAGGAGCAACCCAGATATGCCCAGGGAATGTCTGTGGCTTGGTCCATATGAGAACATGTGTTGTGCAGTCAAGATGATGAGATTTTAAATAAATGAACTAAGTACGGGTAGCAATTGTTATATCATAGCTTCAGGGGACCATAAAGGTAAGAGCAAGATGCAGGAGTCAACGGTTCTAAAATATGTATATAATAAAAGAGAGCAAGAATTTGTGTGCTGAAAGGAATTGGAAACTTCTATATTTGCTGATATTTCAAATATTCCTTTGAAAATATGCAAACTGTAATCCTTGATGAAATCCCTGATAAACTGTAATCCTTAATCCTTGATTGTCACTGACTTTCCTTGAAACAGATTTGAGCTTATGATTCAGGGATAAATTGTAAATGTATCAATTTCTTAGTTTCTCTTTTTTTTCTCTCCATGGATTGACTCTCCCTCCCACCTCTGGGAACATTAGGACCTCACTAAGGGCTGTTTCTCTTTTGAGTCTTCTAGTAAACACAGGTGTTACTGTCCGGGAATTCCCTTCCCTGTCTGTCTCTTCCAGTGGATCACAGGCAGCACTCCAGTAGGAAATACCTCAGTCTTCTAGGTCAAGTGGGATCCCATCATTCCCATGCATGTGGCCAGGCTCTACCCTTTGCTTTGCTATTGCCTTCCACAGCCCATCAGTTAGGAGCACAAGGCGCCTTTCTGTTGTTCACTTTGGGAGTGATTTTGGTAACAAACACGTATAGTAACTCAACCTGGCATTGGTTCATAATTTCAACACTTTCCCTGCCACCATGGATGGTTTGACAACACATTTTGGTGGTCTGTCATTGAGACTCTTTTTCATGTTTACCCAGTGGGATGGCATTTGTACGTTTATTATCATTTATTAAAGTAATTAAAGGGGTTATTATAATTTTTTAAAGTATTTTGGATGATGTTTACCTGTGAAAATTGGCAAGGGGAATTAAGAGACCTGAAATAACTTATAAGTCTATTATAAGGATATATCCTAGAATGAACAAATGTCCATTCTAATAGACTTGTGAAACTAATGAAGAGATTGAATTATTTTGTGTTTATAAGTAGACTTCACTGTCAGTAACGATACACAGGCTCTGGCTTGACTGTGTGTTGCTTATGTTGGACTCAGAAGGAAGGTCATAAAGGAAAAATGAGACCAGAGATGTGGCCAGTAAAGTCTTCAATATTCCTATTTAATGCCAGGTAAGAATAAGACTCCTAATGATAGTAAACAGAGAGAGAGAAATCAAGGCAAGGAGAAAAGTATGTGTGAGACTGCTAAGGAAAAGCAGACTTTAGAAAAAATGAATTTGTTGATTTACAAAGGAGAGAATCTTTTCACTGAGTGAAGACACTATATAATTTTCTTTAGTTGTTTTGAAGATTGGGATAGAGAAATTGAGGATCGGTCTAGAGTTATCTCTTTTTATCAGTGTTATGTTTTTCTAAGAATATGCAGAGATTTCTCTCTTATAATAGGCATTCTATATTACTTGGAAAATTACCAAGGAAGGATTCCCTGCACAGAGAAAACACTTAATTTTCATACTCAAGGTTCACTTGGCAAGGAGAGAGAATGAACTGGTGCTGTAATGAGTTCCTGATTCTGAAAAAAATAGGAAGGGCATGGTGAACAAAGAAAGAAATGTTCATAAATCCAATGTGTCCTTGAGGGAAACAAGGCTTCTAAGGCTTAGAAGATAAAGCAGCAAGCTCTGAGACTCACGGGGGCAGAAATTAATGGCAAACAGGAAAAGAATTAAAAGGCTTCAATCTTTAGTAATTTCAAAGGAACAGTTTCCTTTGTTTTCTTTGCCTTAAATGGAGGTTGATGTGGATACTGGAGAACTAGGCTTATCCTTGATGCAGAGTCTGAAAAGAAGTTTGAAAGAAGCAATCGTGGCTGTTGACCCAAATGATAACCTAACCCTGAGCTTGGTGCTGCACAGAACCGATGTCAGCCCCACAGAACTGCTTTGGTTATGCTCTTAAGAGCTTCGCAACTTCCTGGGAATACCTGAAAACACCATTCCCACCCCTCAACTTGGGAGTGATAATGGGACAGAGAGGACATCTGGGCTTCCATGGGTGTGAAACTCTCAATCAGTCAGTCAGTCTCTGGTTTTCAGGTCTCTGTTGTTCCTCCTCTAAGGTCCACAGTGCTGAACTGTAGCCATGTGAATGTTGAGCTTTCTTGTCTGATCTCCTGCTCTGCGCATGCATTCCCCCCCTCCCCTCTGATGCACCAGAATACAGTGGGATGAACAGCCCTCTGAAGCTGTCTCTCTCCATTTACTGCAGAGAAAGCATAAACAACTGAGTTGATTTAGGCTATATCAAACTCCTAACTACCTATGGTGAGAGGAGAGGAGAGGAATCCAGTCTGAGCTCACTGGAGATAAGTCTGAATATGTCAAAGAAAGCCAAACCAGAGTGAGTGCTACAGTGAAGGTCGGTGAGAAGAAGCCAGGTGGAAAGTAAGGTGACAAATCCTTACTGCAGGCTCTGTAATATAAAATGTGATCTGTGGGTGTGACTAGGTTAATGGCACTTGCTGTGATACCATTGACTGCTGAAGCCTGGGTATTCTGGAGGACAGAGATATAAATGGTGCAGGGGGCCAGCAGGGGATTATGTGAAAGGCCTCCACCCTGGTATCACTGGATATAGTGAGCTCCAGGATGGGTTTCTGAGAGAAAGGAGAGCTGTGGGCAAAGAGGAGACAGAGGCCTGTGCTGACCTGGAGGGTAGACAGATGGCAGAGCAAGGAAGTCAAAAGAGTGCAGCCTTCCTGAAGAAGCATTCTTCCAGTAGGGAAATTTAGGCATGTCCAGCTGAGGGGAACAAAGTTTATGTTATATAAGCCCCCCAAAGTGACTACATGAATGAGAGAGACAAGACATCAAAGATAATTTCAGAATGGCTGTGGTCATTTTGTAGACAGAATGATCTGGGTCATTAGGCTGAGGACCAAAGAGCTGAGCAGTCTTGGTAGAAAGCAGGAGGTCCCTGGGCTTTGAGTTCCTGCTTTCTTCACAAATGTTGCAATATGAAAGGAGGATTTTGCAAAATTTGGCTAAGCAAGCACCTTGATTCCCTATTAATTACTGTCTTTTTTTTTGCCTGTGATCTCTTCAGGCACCACCTAAAACATGTTGCGCTGCCATTTTATTATTTTTTTTCCTCTGGAGGTGGAAGATATGCCAAGCCTGTTGAAGAATTCATGCATTCCAGATGTTTACATAACACCTGCGAGGTTTTTTTATCAATTGAATTTCTGAATATATCTACTTTGCAACCATCCTACAAACTGAGACAAGGGTCTATTTCTCAGCCAGATAGAACTTTGGACCAGGTGACCCACTATGGTCTCTTCTAACATTGCACATTCTGTGAGGTGAGGTAGCCACAAGATTTTCTGAGTTCACACCATATTGAAATAGGTCCCATATGCTGGGGATGCCTAGCAGTCTCCAGTCTCATTTGGAAATAGCCTCTCAGTATATCTGATTGCTCTGGTCCTAAGCTATTACCTTGGACCAGAACTGAGATGGCTGGAGACACAACATCAGCTGCATCAACGTGAATAGGAAAAGCAGATGAGGTTGGTTTGGGCATATTCAGTGCTCCCTGAATGCTAATGAAAAGAGAAACATGTTTGGCACCATTACAAGTCAAGAACCCTGAAGATTTCAAAATAGTGTCCTTTTTTATAACAATAATAAATTTGTCAGTTATGTGGGGAAACATTGTGAAAAATGAATGTCTTTTACTGCATTCAGAGCTGCTGTTCCAAATCCAGTGAGATAATGGCCAATAAAACTTTGAGCTGGGAGGTTGAGTTCTGCATTGCTAAAGCTTCATTATGTGTGGTTTTAGAAAATGGACACATGTGCCAGAGTGTCTCATTGTTTCTTGTGCTGTTTTATTATTTTGTCACTATGAAGTGGCTCTGATTTCAGCTATGAAATGCAAGTTTAGCTTATATTGATCCTGCTGTCTCTGTATAGGTCCTTAGCAACTTTGCAGGATGCTGTTAAGAGCAATTAGGTTTTATTTGCAGCTGAACCATACTATTCTCTGTTCCCTATCCAAACAAATTTCATCTCAGCCCAAATGTACTTGATGTATCTTTCTCTTTTTCTTTCTTTCTTTTTTTTTTTTTTTTTTTTTTTTTTTTGTCTTTGCATTGTGGAGGGTTGTAATTGAGATCCCCCAGGTTTTTCAAATACTTAAGGGGAGACAAGATCCAATCTATTAAGGCATCCCAAGGCAGGGAATGTGACTGCAGTTCCCAGAAACGTTTTGTTAAATGGCAGGCTCTGCTGTGGGACTATAGTATTCTCTTGTCTTTATACTATAGGCCAGATTCTCCATTAGGCTCCCTGTTGCAGCTTCTAGGTTTTCTCTATATCTTTGACAAATCCATTAGCCCCTTGTCTGAAAAACATTTATATTTGGTCAGACTGGAATACAATTAGGAACTCTTCTGTAACCAGGTTCAGTTTTCAGCACTCAGTGAAAGTACTTTATCTCATGAGAAGTTAGCTTCTGAATCCGAGTATATCACACTGCCAGTCCACTTGTTGGTTCTTTAGGTATTATAAATCCAGTTCACAACAGTGACACTTCACGTGTAGTGTCTGCTCCTAACTGTGGTGTACAGTTTAGAAAATGGTGCATAAGCTAGTACCCATCAGCAGATCCTTGGAGGGATGGCATTACAGACACAATTACTTCAAAAAGCATGAAAATACTGCAGCCTTTAGGATGGGATATGTGAGGTGATTTTGTAGTGTGACCAATGCTATGCTAGGAAAAACCAACACCTTGTGGTGGAACAAAACCAATAGACAAGGGCATAATAAAGCCTACCCAAACAAGTAATAGAATATTTTCAAACAGACAAATGATGTGGTACTGAAGAACTGAACAGAGAGATTGCTGGCTTTGGGTAAACCAGGCAATGGTATTGGCAACACCTAGGGTCTTACAAAAGACTGTGAGGACTGTATACTAGTGCAGTATCATTGGTATAGCTCATCTGATCAGAACTGAACTCCTTGACGGACTGTGGCATTTTTTTTCCTCAGCATAGATGGACAAATCCTTGATCAAACTATTCATTTCAACAGCAATGAGCCTTTGCAAGGGAGAGTGGGTGCAAAGCACAGTAAGACCATACGCATTAAAAAAACTATGCTGGCAGGAGAATGGCAGAAGAGCTGGGCATGGGCTGGCTCCTACCATGCTCTGCACCAAAGGAAGGATGTGTAGAAGGGCAGTAATATATTGTTTGTTGATCCCCTCTTGGGTAAGGAAAGCTCAGTGTTGACAGTACATCTGCTAGAGGATCAGAAAGTAGAAATTGTTACTCTCCATTACCTCTCTCCTATCTCTGACACCTTGTCTGTAGTACATAGTTTTGGCACAGTGCTATCACATGTGTCTGTCTGGGGCTGTGTAATGGATGTGCTGTACCAAAAGAGTGCAGAGAGATTTGCTGTTCTCTCTAGCAGGTTACAGCACAAATGTACCACTAGAAGAACTCTCTCTGAAGTCACCTGATCAGATTTGTTGGTCATATGCATTTGGAGAAATGCCATAGTCCTCAGTACTCTCCATTGGATTGTGTACAGGAAATGGGGAGGGGATCCAACCCTTCATTTTATCTAAGAAGTCAAAGGCAACTGAAGGATTTTAAAGGAGAGAATTGAAATCAGATGACTACTTTTGTTTTGTTTTATTTTAGAGGCAGACATTAAGGTTTTGAATCTGTTGTATCTCACTGTCAGATGCAGTCAGGTTTACCATAGTTAATTTTAGAGAACAAAAATATAAACCAAAAGCACTTAAAACCAGCACCAACTTTCATCCTTTTCAAGTCAGCGTGTTTGTAAGTAATGCAATATTATGAAATACACTTGTAATTGTGCATTACATTTTCCCCTGTAAGGATCAGCAAACCACAGGGAGCACCATTCCACTAAGTATTTGGGAGATCAGCTGCAAAACGCAGAAAGATGTCCAGGTGGTTCCCTGATATCCACGTGGTTTTGATAACCCAATGCTCTTCTTCCGCTGTAGCTGAGGAACTCCTTTACTCTTCTGCTCCTTCTCCCACTGCTGGCCAGCAGGCTACAAACCAAGCGTCTCCTTTCCAGTCTGTGTTTGTTGAAACTCTGGTAGCCCCACTCAGGCCAGGTGCTCTCCTCCCCCTCTCATGCCTGTTCTCCTTTCTGGGGACAAACACTTGCATTTGAAGGGCTTTGGTTACCTGCTACCATGGCTTGCCACACTGCACAGCCCTGCTAAGGAAACAGGATCTGTAAAAGAGTGCCACTGAAGTCCTCTCAGACGTTTTTTGGCAAAGAAGCAGAGAGGAACGCTCGGTTTGAACGTGGGAGGTTTAAAGCTTCCGAGCTGGTCTCCAAAGTCTTCCCGGGAGCAGATGAACAGGGGTTTTATGTGGGGTGGGTGGGTTTGGGTCTGCACCAAATCACAGGACTGAGTGGTGGGAAAATGGGGCGGGGGGGTCCTAGCTCAGGGCACACACCCTCCGTAGCTCACTTTGGGTGTATTATTTTCTGATGGAAGGTGAAATGTTGATCCCCTCTCCCTTCCTCTTTACGGAATTGCTTTGCCCACTGCTAATTTAAATCTCAGGCATAAAAGAAATCTTTGTTTTCAAATAAAAAGCATAAAGCTTCACTCTAGAGGCAATTAAAAATGAACAGACAAAATATTATAATATACTGAACGATATTCAAATGCTTTTTAACTTTTTCCACAAAAATACATCTGCAGATCTATATGCCATTGCAGAGATTAGTCTAGAGGGATTTGATCCATAAAACAGAACAATATACTGACTTTTGATCTTTGCTGAAGTGATGAGCGAATGGAAATACAAAAAAAGAAGGAGGAAAACAGCAAAGAAGGTAGAAAGTGTGGAGAATACACCAGGAATTTCTGGAACATTTTACGCTTCAAAAATATGCACATGTGGGTTGTGAACTGCTCCATAATTTTTATGAGATCTGCCCCAAAAAGTCTGTCAGAAATGTCAGGGAGCCAAGGCTCTCATTCATTTACACTAGGCCCTGACAGCAGAGCAAACCCAACAGGAAGGTCCCTAGGAGTCTTTTGTGGGTACATGGACACAGCTTGAGGAGCACTGATATCACAGATATCAACAACACAGATATATCACTCATGTGTCCCTAGCAATGGCTCGAATGTCCAAAGACCCAAAGACTCTCTGAGGCTGGAAATAGCAATGACAAATTTTGTGCTGGAGCAAATCTTACCTTTATCTCAGGTACTGCAACTAACTTGATAGAAATGAAGTCTTCTGCCCAGATCATTGTCCTGCCAAGCAGTCTGGAGGTGGAGAAACCCAAAATCTGTGACAGTGAAACTGCTGAGTGACTCTCTGTTACATCTCTCCACACAGTATTGAATTTCCTAGTTTTTATGTCGCATACAACTGATGGTACAATAGAAAGACAAAGCTGATGGTTCTCTATCTGTCATCAGATAGTTGTCTATCTGGCCCAGGGGTAATTTCTCAAAGATAAACTTCCTACTTTTCTCATAGACAAACTACACTACAGAGAAAAGATTTATTAAAATAGAAACAGAAGAGAAGCTGGAGGGGGAAGTTGAGAACCATTGTGATGGGTTAACTTTCCGTTGAATTAATGCAATTAGGTTGTGTTATGATCAGACTTTGTCATGGAAAATTAGCCCCAAAGATGACTTTAAGAGATCATTAAACCATACTTCCTTCTGAAAGTGCAACTTTATCAACATCATCCCTACAGATATGTGTCTAACGCCTCAAAGATACCCAGAGATGGAGGCTTGAAGCTGGTGCCTCAAAAAGGCTTTCTGCCTTCATCTCATATGGGTGGAGGTGAGCAGGTCGTGAGTGGCAAGGCAGTAACTGGTTAAGACTTTCCAACTTTTTACCTGCCTTGACTTTGGAGTCGCTAAGTTCCCCTTTAGAAGTTTGCAAAAACTGCTGCTGAAACCCTGTATTTAGAACTAACTTGAGTTTATCTGGTTTAAATGTCTGGATAACTGCTTTTGTCTCTTTTGTGCTTACTATGGCCTTCTGTTAGATTCTTTTCTCTCAAAAATTGCTGAGGGATGTACAGGGAAAATTGTCTGTGAACTGTAGTCTTGACTTCAGAATTAGGTCATGAGTTATTGTCTGTGAATTTGGTCCATAAAACTAAACTGTCAGCAAGAATCATTGAAATTGCTAGGAAATACACTGTTAAAATATCAGCTTGGTTTTACCTGCACAGCAAAGGAGACTGCTGTTTGTACTTCAGCGGGGCTGGAACTTAGACATTAGTTGGACTTGTTTTATAGCACAGACTTGATTCTGGCACATACCTTCATCTCTCTTCGATACCTTGCTCTAGAGCCAGCATAATTAAGGCTACAGTGTTTTGAACTGAGTGCATCCTTTAGGGATATGAATCCCTTCTCTAAAATATGAAAAGGAGAAGTATATTGTGACTGACAGCTCAATCTCAGCTTTGCATCTAAGCAAAACCCTGGTCCACGTGTGAGGCAGGAAGTGAATTGCAGAGCTTCAGAATTAGCAGAGAAACCTACATTCTGCTTGCAAGTGCACCGCTCAGCGCTTCCGCAGGGGGTTGGAGCTCAGCCCCCAGAAACAAAGGCAGCAATCCTGGCATGGAATAACACGTAAAAAGCTATGTTGGGATATACACTGACAATAAGGATGCCTTACAGCAGGTTGGAAATCGTCTTATTTCTTGGAGGGTGTGGTGGAAGGTTGTCTTAATTCAAAGGCTTTGCCTGGAAATGAAGCTGAGTGTGGCAGGGCAGGACTTTGGAGGTTCAGTCTGGTCCCCCAAAGCTGCAGTTGGGTCAGGCTTGGTGTACACTAAGGGGAAGCGAGCCAAGATCCAGCACATTTGGGTCAGTATGGAAAGCAAGACCTCGCATTTAAGGTTAATGAAATATTTCAAAGTAGCTCTAAGCAGACTGAGCTCCATCAGTCTGCTTTACCTTGTGATGTTTTTTCTCTTACAGTGAGACTGGTTTTAAATTGCAGTGGGTCTGTGTAGTGAAATCTCTTAAAATGAGCTAGAAAGGAGGTTCAGTTGACCCTGCATGCTTATTCTCAGTTCCTAGAACTGTTCCTTCCTTTCTTTGCAGATATTTTTCATTCCTAAGGCATAGTGTGGCCAAGAATACACACGTACACAATGTGCATGCCTGCAGATTACTCTGGTGCTGGTGACATCACAGTGCAGGACAGGGCATTAAATGGGCCAAGGTGAAAGCAAATCAGCTCTCAATTCCTGCCCTTCCCATGCCAGCACATGATTAATATCCCAAGGTGTGGCTTGTCCTTCCCTGGTGAGGGAATTTTCGAGGAGCCGTGTCATGTTGGCTGCAGCTATTGGAGGTCTGCTGGCATCGCCCAGATGAGAACAAGCACAGCATCACTGTTCAGCCACTGCAGAGGATCCAGGTGTCCCCAAAATACCGTGAAGGGGGCAGTCTGGCCACATGCATGTCCGATGCATTGCCGTGGGAGGTCAGTGGGAAGGCAGAGTCGAAGTGCCCTCAGCAGGCTGGTGATGGGGGGAAATACTGGTAGGAAGCTGTGTCCTAATTCCACCAGTGTGGTACCGGTTGTTTTTTGCACCTCTGATGTAATCTGCTGCATCAACAGGCTGCTGAATCTACCAGAGTCTATCCAGGGAGTGTTAAGATCACAGAGGATTGAATTGCTTTTTTGGAAGGCACAAGTCTCTAGCACTTACTGAAAGCTTGCAGATGAATTCCTAAAATTGATTGAGCAGGAGAAACAAAACATATTGACGTATTCATGCTGTGGTATTCTGTCATCAAATTTAATGCAGTTCATAGGAAATGTGTGCGTGTGTGTGTGTAAATAAGTACATATTCATCTGTTTATTAAATAGTTTCTCTACTTATGATTCTAGGAGTTCTTAATATTAAAATTAAGACAATATATGGTTTCATATCACCTATATTTGCAATCCCATTGTAGAAGAAAAGTGTTGTGGTAGTTCCTGTTGGTGCATTTCAGGAACAAATATCTGAATCTGCTTTATTCAGACACACCAAACACATTTAGTTGCAATGACAGAAGTTATATAATCTTTTGGAAAGTCACTTTTTATTTGCCTGAATGAAAAATAAACAGCCCCTTCTCTTTCCCCACCTCAAAAAAAAAAATAATCTGGAAATTGTTTTAAATGCTGGAAAACACTCACAGGAGATACAAAATGGAGAAGCAGAATTGTCAGCCTTCCCAAATGATGAATCCTGGCTTTTAAATGACACAATTTCATCTCAAATGATAATTTTCAGGAAATCACAACTAAATGGGAGGACAGCTTTCCATTGGTCCTGTTGAGTTTATTTTCATCTAGACTTCATGGTATTCTTTTCCATGGTTAGTCCCATGGGATACTTAAAAGTTAAGCATTTCGCTCACTGTGAAACAGGTTGTGGAAAAACAGTCTAATGAAAGTAATTTTGCAACTTTAAGAACACATCCATTCCCAGGCCTCTTGGGTTTCCTATTTGGAATGAAGAGGAGACAAGAATACAACACTTGAGGACTGGACCTCCACTTCACCTCCTCATGTGCTGTGCCCCACCGCCATGCAAAGCAGAGCTCTAGGTCTGGTGGGGTGGTGCTACCACCCTTGCTTTGGTGGAGCTCTTCAGGGATATGCCCGCAGTCCGTGCTACAAATGGGAATAACACCACCATTTCCATCAGGTTTGTGCTCCTTTTCTCACTGTGTGTAACAGCTTTCTCTGCCAACAGCTTCATTGATCAAGGCATAAATGAAGGTGGGGAGCTGACATTTGCTGTCCTCTCAGCACAGAGAAGAATGCTGGCTCTGCAACCTCTTGAATGAAGGAAAAAAGTGAAATCGCTTTGCTCCCCTTCTGTAGCGAAGTCATTAACCTCACTAACAGGGAAGGGGGTAGCTTTTTAAACCCCAGGCCTGGGGGATTACATGTACAACTGCTCTTAATGTCAGCATTGATATGTCTGAGTAAATTAGTCCTCTCCTGAAAACTTAACCCAGGTGAGCAGATGTTCTGACTGTGCAGCTTTAGCCCAAGTGGATGGAGGAGAAGAGGTCTTACAGAAGAAAGGCCAAACCCAGGCCTGTTTGTGATTAAGGAACATCTACATGTTTACATTTGTCAATGTGAATTTCAAGGAATATATATATATATATATATAGACACATATATATATACACACGCACATATGTATATGTATATATATATAACATTCAGTGTGAAAAATAAAAGGCTGTTCACCAATGTTTTGGTATTGTGCCTTAAAGAAATGACACTTTCCACTGCCAGTCATGACTTTAAGTCAGATTATGGCTAAAAATATGACGGGAAGGATCACCACAGCAACAATCACATTGCTCCGCTTCTGCAGAAGAAATGGAAAAACACTCAAACTTTGCCAACCTGAATAAATTACCCAGATTATCAGAACTGTAAGGAAAGCCATATGTAAGCAACTCTGTGTGTGTGTGTGTGTGTCTGGGAGCGTGTACAAATGTGTTAACTGGGTTGTTACCCCTTAAATACTTAAGTCAAAGGGGACGACTCCGAAAATATGCTCAAGAGAAAAAATTACTGTGGTTGTACCTTAATTGGCCAGTAGATACCATGTGAAGGCTAATGCTCACTGTAACACTGGGGGACTTCAGCCCAGCTGCTGGGCTGGCCTCTCCTGCCCATGGTGTCCTGGAGGTGGGATGGAGGACATCGATGCTCGCTTGGTCTTGCGCCAATGGGAAGCTGAGAAATGGCTGCTTTGCTCACACAGATGCACTCCAGTCTCATAGCTGTTTGTACATATTTGGTGTAGTTTGCTCTGCCAAAAGAAATCATCTTGTTAGCCAAGGGCGGGCAGAACAGGGGTGGAAGGGTGAGGGGGCAGGAGCAATATTGTCGCTGCTTGACTTGAAACACTTTTATGCAGGAGTCTCCTCTTACCAGGCTGCCCACACTGTCAGTGAAGACAGGATGGCTTTTTTAGGGGCAGCCCAAGGACGTGACTCAGAATAGTTCCAACAATGTCAAGCTCTTTGGTGAATTTATAATGCATTAATGACTCTAAAATCATGTTATGGAAGCCTGAAGCACATGGCTTTTGAGCACTGGAAAGCAAGGCATAGAGTGCAAAGGCTGTGTGTTCCCATTCTCTTGCCATTATGATGAGCACTTGTTTAGCTGTTTGTAGGTCCAGAATTAAGCCCTAGATTGTTGTCTGGATAGGGGTCTGCTTTTGCGCTCTGGCTTGGATTTCTAGCAAGAAAGGATCCTCAGTTATTTTTGGGATCACATGTTTTAAATAAATGGTGCTTAACTGGTCTGTGTCTTGTGTCTTTAAGCTTTTCTACTTTCCAGATTCACAGATGTTTTGCAAAGGAGGTGTGTGCTCCTGCTGAACAAATTTAAACCTACTGATAACAGTGTTTTTTTTCTTATTTATTTATTTATTTATTTATTTATTTTTTTTTCTCTCTTTTTAAGTTTTTTTTTAATGCAGGCCAGTGCAGGCTTTGGCTTGGCCAGATGATCTAAGTGATGCCAGTGGTATCCTGGCCCCATTTGCAATATCTACTGAATGATGGGTCCAGTATATATTGTGTATGTATTGTCTGTTGATGCAGACTGAATTCCAGTAATGACCCATACCTGATGATAACATGGCTAGAAAATGGTTGTGATGGCTGCTGTCAGAAGCATATGTGGCTCTCTCCTGCCTTACAGTCTGTGCTGCTCAGGGCCCTCGTGTGCCAGTGCTGGAGAGGCACATGGGCAAGCAGGAGGTTTCAGTTTGATCAGGCTGGCTGAAAACTCCTGCTGTTACTTCGAGCTTGTAAAGAGCAATTTATGGCAAATTTGGTTGCTCTGCAGTGTTCTGCCTTTTTGGTTTTTAAAGTGCAAATTTTAAAATTTTCTTGCCAACTCATTTGAAGAGCCCTATGGGCCCATCCACCTTGCTCTCTTTTCTGTCTGTTGATAGCTGCCACCTTGCTGTGCCCACTGTGGCTCCAAGGCTGGCAGCCTGCTTAACCACAGAGCCTTGCCACATGGCATGAGTTTTCTGCTGGTTGGTGGTGACACTGAGCCATTGCAGTGGGGAAAAGCTAACAGCGGCAGCCAGAGTTAATGAACCCTACATCACCCAGGATCAAGGATAGGAATCCCAGAGCTCAGAGGGTTTTCATGGAGGTCTGCTGTAATCTTGACGCGTGAGTGAGTGAAGGAGATGAAAGCACATCTGGATGGGCTAAGAAACACATAAGCACTGGAATTCTAATACTTAGTTTAGTGCTTGTGCATTAGTTGGTTTGTTTTGGTTTGGGTTTTTTCCCATCTCTTTTTAAGATTTGCTTATTCATTAGAGTAAGGAAAGATGAGTGGTACATATGGTTAGATGTATGTCTGGTACGATTCTGTTATTGTGTGTGGGACCTTTAAACATAAAGTGCTCCGCAGGCTGAAGTCTAGAAGTGAATGCTATGTATCAATACAAGATAGACCTTACCATGAGTTGCACTCTTGTTTGTTTCCCATGTAGCTGTTATTTCTCTCCTTGCTTGTTTGACTTAATTTGAAACAAAAACTATTCTGGTTGTAGGCAATTTTGATCTAGGCATTCAGGAAACGGAACTGGATTAGATCTGAGGAATTTAACTGCGAAAATCCTACAAGAACAATATGTTGCTTTCCCCACCATCCTGTCAAAGTCAGGTCTTTGTACCATGCCTCCTGTGTACCACCCTGATCTATTTGTTAGGAGGACAGATTCTCAACTGGATGATAATGGACACCGATTTTCTTTCCCCTTCAAAATCCTTCTCTCCAAACTAAGGTCAGTATGTTAAAACCAACACTCCAGTCTAGAAAGAGGAAGTGATTCCCAGCTGCAAAACTCATATCTGAGCTCCTGATAATGAGAAAATATGTGAGAAGCCACCAATTTCTTTCATCCAGGTTTACTGGATGAAAGCTTCAAATATGAGTGATATATCTAAAGCAGCTGTGAGTCTTGCCTGCATTATCATTTGGGAATTGGCTTGCTATATTTTGGTTTGGGAATAACAGACCCGGCAGCCTCTAAGCTGAACTCTGCCTCACAGAGTGCCTTTCTGGTGGACTAGTTTATTCTGTTTGTTGTACCTTCCTGTCAAATGTGATGGGAAATCAGTGATGAACAGGAGGTCCCTAATCTCCATGGATACTTGTCTCTGCATGGTGTCAAAATCTGAGTTGGCTGTTAATTTTCTCATCTTTTACATATGACTAATTTGCTTAGGAAGGGAGGGGAAGGAAGGAGGTTATTTGAGATTGAAGTAAAAAATGAGAGAAATAAAATTTGGCAGTGGTTCTCAACTGTAGCTGCTGGGAGGCCTCCAGAAGCCTGTCCCATACCTGCATCCCCCAAGCTTGTTGTCAGCTCTCACACTTTGTTCTGTGCTCAGAGCAGGGTCTCGAGGGAACACAGCTGCTGCAACTGCTTGTAGACCAAAAGGTGACCTTTTGAATAGCCGAGGAATGATGCATTATTTAGTGCATTCCTGGCTAAAATGGAAATGAAATGTTTTCGTGAGCGGAAAGATTTGTTTGTCCTTTCACTTGGATGCATCCTTTTTGCATCACTCAATAGTGTGGCGTGCACACTACTCCTCAGGGTTTCTTCTGGGTAAAGTTTTTGGTAAGACTTTGAAAAAACACTGAGTGTTTACTAGAAGGACCCTACTAGCCAAATGTAATAGACTTCAGTTTAGAGGTACCAAGTTTGAAAAAAAAACCCTTCTATTTAAATAATGTGTAGGAGTGAAAGCTTCCTGGTGAAGTGTATGTCTTTAGACTATCAGCTGATACTGGTAAGTATCATAACCAGCTGTTACTTCAACACGAAGTGTTTTGCTTCTTTCAATTAATCAACAGTCTCTTGGAAGTTGCCATAGCAGGGCATTCATTACAGGGATGTTTAATGAGTAGAATATTTGTCATTTACATAGAGAGAGGCTCCAGTAGTGATCCCGTTGATCTGTGGTAGCCAGGTACTTAGGCAGTTTGTGTATCTGTTGGGTGAAGGAGGGGAGGCAGATGGGACCAATTTTTCACAATGTCTAACATTAAATTTCCCATGTGGTCTTCCAGACGGAGATTCAAAGAGGCTGGAACCTACCTCTCCTGCTGACTGTGAATGGAGACTGCAGTATATTCTGCTACAAGTCCATCTGCTCTTTCACTTTATAAATTATTTTTTAAAAAATCATTCTAAGATTGTTTTTCCATTGAAGTTTCCAGCACCATTTATGAAGGCTGAAAAGGGCTATTATTCATGTTTCAGATGAAGAAAGCTGAACTGTCAAAGTAACAACTGACTTGAGAATAGCCAATATTCTCCAAGGCATCAGCATTTAGAAGGACCTGGGAAAATATCCTGTGCTTACCAGGAAATTTCACTGATCTCATCAAGCCCCAAAACACAGGAAGGAGAAAAAATCTGCAAAAATGAAGAAGTACCCAGCAGACCATGCTATCTTGTTGAAAACCCCAGTGGTAAAAATTTTTCATAAAATGATAGATATCTGCTTCTGTGGGATTATTTTTAGCAGTAAAGAGTAGATGATGTAAAGCAAGTAAAGATGGATTCTGTAAATAACTGCAAGTGTTTCAGTGGCTGTTTGGCATCGTCTTAGTTGTTACAATAAGAGCACAAGATGACAAAAAATGAATGCCTTTCTACTCAGAATATAAACAACCTTTAAAAAAGAAAGGAATGAAACCCAGCTCTATGATCTCTAGAATCCCAGCTAATTCAAATGGACATAACTGGAGAAACATAGATACCTGAGCAGCTTTCAAGACATTTCTCTGGCATGCTCTTACTGATTCTGAGACCTTATTTCTAGTCACAGTGTCTGCTCATCCTGTTGCAGCACCCTTCAAACAAACCTTCTCCAAGGGTTCCAGCTGACATGGTCTGAGAGAAGAGCTGAGCACAAGCTGGTAAGCACTCACTGCAGGGAGTTCTAAGTGCCGTGGGATTTAGTCAAACAGTAAAGTACAAGCTTCTACTATGACTCATCTGGTGTAAAACTAGTGCTAAGTATTGTACATAATTAAGACAGCATTATTACGGTGAGATGGCACTTCTGTTTTTTGTATGGTTAAAGTCTTGAAAAGGTGTAATATTTTCAGTCTTCAGAGCTGTGAAGATGAGGAGTTCTGATAGGAGTTCATTCTAAAAGGTATCATGGCTACAGTGAGTTTAGAAATAATTTGCATTAGTGCTGAAGCTTTGCATGCATATTTCAGTTGCCTTTGTGAAAAGCTGTGGTATTTGTGAGAATAAACACAACCTTAAAGTCGTATTCATTAGATAACACTTGCAACACTGGTCTCTCTACATATTCTGAGGATTTTCATAATTTTTATACCCACAAATCAAGTATTTTATTTTGAGCCACAGTTCTTAAAGAGGTGCTATTGGTTTTTCAAGTAACAGCCACAACAAATTATATTTGCCATTGAATACAACAGAAAATATTCATGACAGTAGTGTCAGTGAGCTAGAGATTCAACATTTGAACGCTGTCTGTCAGCAGGTACTGAAGTATTAGTATGACATTGTCCTTATCAATGGGAAAAGTTAAACAAGTAGATCATTCCAATTTGCTCACTTGCCCCAAATTTTTCCTTCAGAGATCCACAAATCAACTTTGCTTTTAGTGAATGCATGTTATTGGTTGAAATTTATTGTAGTATAATGCAAAGAAATTCAGCTTATTGGTCATTCTAAAGCCATTTGTTCAGGTTACTTGATTCTCATTATCCTTGACTAGAAACTCCTATGGTGCTATGATATTCTTTCTGTTCATTGATTTTCTGTCTAAATTGCAAAGGAGAGGTGGGAAATCAGACTGCAAGATGATGACATGGACCATTTTAAGGGACAGGACTTTAAAAGAGCCCATTTCCACCTGCGTATTCCAATGGACACCTCTGGTATGGTTATGCTCTTACTGGAAAATCCATTGGTTACTTCTTCAACCTAATTTTGCCACCACTTTTTTTATAGTTTCCTAACATGTTGTTTATACCTTGTTTCATGCGCATCTCCAAGGAATTATTCATGTGAGTTACAGGAACTGCAGAGTCTCAGGAGGAATCCCAGGCAAACAATGCACTTGTGTCAAGACATCTCAACCACAGCCAGTGAGACCTTCCTTTTTGTATGAGTTGAACAAATGATAATATTTTACAAGTCTGAAGATTAAGAATTTCAAGGGCCTTTCTGAAAAAATGATCATTTGATATAAAAGATAGATCAATTCTTGCTTTGTTTGCACTGCTGCTTTCTGGATGAGTTTCCGATCTATTAGTGAAGCAGTAAATGCTCTCCCAGCAACCAATCATTGATGTTTTGAAAGCAAACCAAAAGCAGTGTAAGGATGTTGAAGAAAAGGGCTTGAAAGGAAAAGAGTGAAAGATCATACCACTCCTATGGTAGCTGCAAAAGTTTGTGAAGATTACAGCTGAGAGAGAGATGGGGCAGGGACCAGAGAGAGACCAAAGGATCAAGATCAAGATATCTGCCTGCAGAGTTTTGTCCTAGGCTGCCTTGTTGCAGGCTCACAGCCTAAACAGCACACCTAAAATTTTCTAGGGTTGTTGAGTTAGGGGCACACAGCCAGAGTTGGAATAGTGTGAGAAGATAGATAAGCCGCAAATGGAGAGAGCACCTATTGACCGTGGTTATTACCTCGGATTTTGTACAGCCCTGAGGAGGTTTACAGAGAGCCTGGACATGTAAAAGAAATACTGTTCATGCCTGTTCTTTGTAACATAGCGTTTTCGCTTCAGCTGTAACATAGGGTTTTCACTTCAGGACCTTGCTGTGGGTGCCTGCTGGAGTTCTACTCCTGATGCACTTTCAGCTGCTCTGACTTTTATCTTTATTTAAACTATGAGCTCCCTCCAAGCCCAAAGGGAAAAGTATTTGTATTCCACTGTGCACATTGTCAGTAATTTTGTGGATGCAGCACAACACTGTAGAAAAAAGAGACAGGTATATGGAGCATTTAGAAGGCAATAATTTCTTCTTACCTTTTCTTTTTATTTTTTTTTCTAGCCACACTGCAAAGGTTATAGTGTGAATAGCAAAGGAAAGAACTTGCAGACTTCACAAAAATCAAAGCCTACAGCTTTTGCTGGATGGGTTTATTTGGCACATATCTGTGATTATGAAATGCATTTTGAATTGCTTTTGAACTTCATCTGGATAATGATTCATCCTTTCGATTTCCCTTTTCCCTCCAGAACATCCGCCATTAATAAACCAACCTGTTGCAACATTTTACAATCCACATTTGAACTTATTTCTCAAAAGATTGCACATTTCCTTAAATAAACAATTACTCAGCTCATTTGCACAGAGATAAGGTCAGTCTTGGGACGGAAAAATGAATCAACAACCCTCTCTGGCAACCATCTTTGAAATGGTCAAGAAGCAATTGCACTAGAAACGTGTTAAACTGCAGCTTCATGTTGCAGACATGCAACATCAACAGGCAGCTTAAGTGTTTCTGTACAAACAGATATTGTATGGCCTTGGATTGGTTGAGCCTGTTACAGGGTTTAGGCACATGCCTGAAGATGGAATTACACGACCGAAGTTAAGATGTGCTTAAGTGTTTTGTTGTGTATGAGCCTACACACTACATCTGTGTTTGTATTAAGAGGAAAAGCTGTTCCACAAGACATTCAGGCATTTTAAAATGTATTTTTGTTCTTGACTGGAACAGGAAGTTTTATCTTTTAATGAAATTTAGGAAATCTTTAATTCCAGAAATCTTGTAATTGAGCATACTTGAAACACTGTGTGTCAGTAATGTTGAAACGATTTGAGACATTAAGATTGAAATATTGCAAGTCCACATATGCTACAAAATTAATTAGAAGCAACTGTTAACTAAGCATGCCGGCATTGCCTGGGTTGTGTATTACCACCCCCTGGATACAGAAAAGAGCTGTGGTCTGGTCTAGCTTCCTGGTTGAGAACATGCTTCCATGAACATGCCGTCCAGCTGAGCAATAAAACAAGGATATTCATCTGTGCACAAAGTAGACCTGGACCTACTAAACCCTGCTCAGTCCAACTAGATTTAGGTAGGAACATCTCAAGTGTCTTGTACCAGGGCTTTGCTGCAAGTGCTTCAGGAATGCAGGGCACAGACCCTGTGCTTGTGCTTGTAGGTGGTTTGGGTCTTCCTTGTCTTGTTGGTTCTGCCTTTGATGTATCCAAGATGATTCTGCACTGTCCAGGAGCCATGGTTGTTTGGGCACAGCACCACCATTTGCATCTGATGCTGTGCATGACAGCTGAGCTCCCTGGAGCTCTGCAGCAGCCAGCCTAGGTGCAGAGCTAAGATGCAGCTACTGAAACTCAAGCTGGGTCTTTGCAGGAACTTTAATGTTCCCTTCAAGCCTGTTCTGCCATAAACATCCCACTACCTGAGGACTTGCAGTCTGGCTTTAAACTTAAAAGATAAAATTACCAAACCAAAGCTAAGCATGTTTTCGTAACTTCTTACAAACTCTATTACCATAATCAATTGTCACTCTCTTGAAAATGTTTCAATATTGTGGAATCAGCCTTCACTATAAGGAGACTGATGCACTGGAAAAAATTCAGCAACCTCTGTGAGTACATAGCAGGAATGATAGAGAAAATCTTACCAGACAGAATATATTGTTTGTTCTGCCTGTCTCTAGAAACAGTGGCTGTTCAAAAGGGAGTAGCTATCTGGGAATAGTCTGTGAATGGGAATCGTACTCTGTTTCCCCTGCTCTTCAAGTTACAATCTCTTTTCTCAGTCTCATTGCCTGATGGATCAAGTAGGGCTGAGACCCAGGCCAAGAGCTTATTTGGGTAGGTGGGCTTAAGGAGAATGAAACAATTGCTTTGGAGAGGAATCTTTCCGTGGTCCCAGCATATGACAGCTGTGGTGAAATTTATTCAGACAAATGTTTTACCTAAAATAGCCTTTCCCGCTTAACTCTCTAGGTTGTTACGGTTTTGCTTAGATATCCTGCCCTTTTCTTTTGGGCCTGAAATAAGTATCTGAGGTCGACAGCCTTTGTGTCCCTGTTAGCTTCTGGGTCAGCTGGCCAGCAGAGACGTCATATAATCCCATTTTTGAGAGATGTTCTTTCATCCTTAAAGGCCTCAACTCCACCAAAACATAAACTGGTAAATTTAGCTGGAGACTGTGAATATTGCCTCTTATGACAGACCCCTCTACTCTTGCTTGGCTCCTCTCTTACTCTTCCTGTGAGAAACTAGGGCAGTCCCTAGTATCCAACAAACAATTATTTGGATTCAGATGTGAATAAGAATAGGAGTGGGAATCTTGACTCTATGTTCATAATAGTAATTATTATTATTTTATTTTATTTTATTTTATTTTATTTTATTTTATTTTATTTTGCTGCAGTTACTACACGTATGGTTATATTTCTGTGTGAAGAAACAGAACAGTTTCACAAATGAGTATAAAAAGATGCATGTTTTTCCAACCTTGTATAGACTTTACTGTAATGACAGTTACTGTAAGAAATACATTTTATATAATTGGCAGTGGCAGACACACATTCTGATAGAAAATATTATTGAATGATACACTGTGTATCACTGATAGTGACTTGCAGCAGTATTTCCATAAAAGTAAAGGATAATTTAGCACTGACAGTCAGGCCTCAAAACCAAAATAAAATGCTTTTCTGTTTCTGTACCTAGCCTAGGATTTTTCTCACCTCACTACCTCACTGCAGACATCAGCAGTGTAGACACATATGGCAAAACCCATCACCCCAAGCTCCCTTTGCAGTGAATACAGGGAGCAGGCACTTTTAGGCCATGATTCATCTGACCTATTTACATGTCTGCTGTAGGAGGAGATGAATCATTGCCTAGACTAGATCTGTGCGGAGGATAAAGGGAGCCTAAGATGGCCAGCACAGATGTAGATGCTTATAAAGATCTACAGTTTGAATTTAGGCTTTCAGCTTGGAACAACAGTTTTTCAAAGAAGAGTAAAATTTCCTAAGCCATGTTTTCCTAGCAGAATACGTGTATGAATATATACATATATGGTATTTTTCTTCCTGCAACAGAAACATTTGCAACAATATCTTTTGAACACTGGCCCTATATCCCCTTTTCCAAATGTTCTACCATCTGAAGAGCTGCCATTTTATCTCTGTCTGCCTCTGCCCCTCTTTCACACATGCAGACATGTGTACACATACCATATTTCAGAGCTGGGCCTTCTGAATTTCCAGCATTAACTTAAAATATATTCCTCTCTGTGTGGTAGCCAGAGCTGCTGTTATACACAGAGAGATATATTAACTGGGTTTGTTTTTCAAAAAAACCCAAAGCAAAATATGCAAACAAAACCACCAAATGAAGAATCCTGAAATTTCCTTCTGTTTAAAAATAATTTTTATTAGTTTGGTTTTTTTCTCTTCTAGAATCTGCTCTACTCTGCCTGCAGTCTTGGTGAGGCAGAACATCATAGGAAGAAGAACAAGTACTGATGCAGAGGAAGTGGGAAGACAAGACTTGATCATCTAAGAAAGAGTTCAGGTTCATAAGTAAAGCTCTGAGACAACAAGAGAGAGGCACAGTTGTATTATTAAGTAGAAAAGATCATAGTTGAGAGAGTCTGGTCTCTTGAAGATGATGTCCTGGCAGGTACCCTTGTGCACACGCTGTAGTACAATGTTCCAGTGCATCCATACATCCATCTACTCTGCAAATGGCACAGGGGTAATATTTAAAAAAAAAAAGAAGAAGAAATTAACCACCCTGTTGGAGAGCTTTACAATGCTCAGCTGTTCCTGAGGAGTGCTTGGTGTAGCTACAGCAGGCAAAACATCCCTCCCATCTCGTCACTGGCACACAGCAGAGCAACCCATTTATGTGAGCACCTGGTTGATCAGTTTGCCTGTGACAGATCTTGGCATGCCCTCTCCTCTGGCTGTAAAGCTTTACTGACTTGTGTGTTTTTCCCCCACAAACTCTTGTCTGGCAGGGGAGAACTTGGAACAGAACAACGCTGAGTCTGGCAACAACAGGAAAGAACATTTTAGATAACCCCTTAGGGTGCAAGCTTTGCAGCCATTTAAGGGCTTTTCTGTGGCGTTAGGGAGGAAGGGCTGTCAGTCATCCAAAGTCTATTGCTGGAGAGTGCCTGTGACTGCAAACGTCTTTGGCAACGGCCACGAGCATCTGAAGGCTGCCTCTGAGAAATGGGAATGGGCTCACAGTCCCCCACAGGGTGCAGTGCAGAAGTGGCTTCAGGAAGAGAGCGCTCTTCCGCCGGTCATCCCAGTGCATCATTCATTAAATATAACGCCCTACAGGAAAATCAGGGTTTCGTGTTTTCCTTACCCCCTCCTGCATCAGCCCTGACGTCAGTAGTTTGGAACCATGGAAGTTAAATTAAGGCCAGTGCAGTCTAATAGGCAAGGGATAGCAAATGCTAAGAAGTCAAGGTAATGAGAAAATACCTGCCATCTGGAGCTGTCATAAGCATGAATTTACATCTCTCGCCACAAAATAAATAAATCACAACCTGCAAAACATTACTCTCCCTGGATGCAAAGTCCCACTCCTGCCGCTGCCACCAAAAATTTTGGCCTCCCCGCTTTCTGCATGGTCGGCGGCTTCTGCTGAAAGCCCCAGGGTGCCGTGGCTGGGCGCGGGGAGACATCTGCAGCCGCTGCCTGCTCAGGCGCGATGGCTGGACTGGGATCTGTTCTGCTGCATCCGCTCGCTCCAGTCCTCGCTCTGACGGAAAGTTTTCCTCCTGGCTCTGACAGCACCGCAGCCACTTGGGGAAGCACATGACTTCCTTGGGAGACGGTGTTTCTTATTTGTGTTGCTGGCCTCCAGCAGGCATGGCACCGAGGCAATATTTATATCAGTTTTTGTAACATCGTCGCAGCAGCTGCAATTTTGGGAACTGAAGTGCTGGCTGGAAGTGGAAGAGAGAGGCACAAAGCACAACACACCACATAGAAATGTGGATTCAAGGGGAAAAAAAGGAAGGAAAGAGAAGAAAAGTAAAGAAAAGAAAATTGGCAACCAGCCTCCTCCCCCAGAAAGCTCATTGTGTTCCCGGGTGCCAGGGGTGCTGCTCACCCTCCAGATGGTTACCACAGGGCCCATCTGTGTAAAAGTGAGTCAACAGCAATTGCAGCTCAGGATGCATGTGATGGGATCAGATCTGTCTCTGCAGGGTGCTTGCACTCCTGGGGAGCAGGACAGGGGAAGGGGATTCCTCCAGCCAGGTGTGCCAGACTGTGCCAGTCTTCAGCAGTCTTCTCATATCCTTCAGCTATGAAAAAGTGTAGTGCAACACTTGTGTGCAGGTAACCAGGCTGCCCCCAAAACTGCTGCAGCCCTCTCCTGTGCCTTGGCAATCTGCCCTAGCAAGCTCCTTATCCCAGCTACAATGCCATGCTGGTATGGCCATACTGCTCCCAGGTTCCCAGCTCTGGTCTCTGGCCCACACTGTTGGTGTCCTGACCTGTGTGGAACTACCTTGCTGTGGCTGGGAAATCCCCAGGGAGGTAGGATGGGGGTCCTGTCTTCCAAATGATCTACTTGTTGCTTCCCATTACAGAAAGGTGACCCAATTCTCTCCTTTTTTGCCCCCCGACCCCTCCCCCCCGGCTTGATTTCAGTGCTGTTTAGCCAGTGGAGCTTTGGGGCTTCTCTGGTGCTATGGCGCTGGAAGTCATAGATGCCAGAAAAAGAGTAGAGTCCTCTTCACTGTGTCTCCTTGTTCCTTCATCTGCCCCAAAGCAGAGGCAGCTAAGTGCCCTTGGCAGGTCCCATGTGTGTAAGAGGGGCTCTCCACTGCCCATGCATGCTCTTAGCAGGCAGTTTCTACCTCTGCTGCCAAACAGCAGTGGCTGCCAGAGCACTGGCCTGAGTTCTCCTCTGTCCATTGCTTTTTCTTTGTGTAGCTCCACTGGCCTGTGGAGTTATGTCTGACAGAGGAGGTGTCACACAGTCCCCAGTTACCTTAGAGCTTGGTGAAACAGAAGAAAGTTGACATGAAGCTAAAATGTTTCCACGAGGTGCTGCCCCAGGCCTGTTAGGTGATGCACATTTTATCATGGGCAAGAGCTGAAGGTCATTTGACCCAAATACAGCTGTGTGGTGCAAAATACCTTCATTGTCCTGGACAGCACAAGATCTCTGGAAAAAGCTGGGCTGCCAATGAGCTCTCCATGTTCATGCGTCCCGCAGTCCTCTGAAAGGACTGCTGTGAGGACCAAACAGGGGAACTATCACTGTGTCTGCCTGGAAGAACTCTTGAAAACCAGCACCTGAAGCTGCATCACTGAGGTAGAGGCACCATCAAAGACCAGCAACGTGGTAAGCATGGCTTCTTGGACGATGTCCCTCAAAAAATCCCCTCCAGTCTCCCACTTCATATGTCCTTGTGCCATGAGCACTCCTACTTTGTCTCAAAAAGAACTGAAACTTCAGTTCTCAAGTTGCTTCCTTAGCACAAACACCCTGAAATGCTCCTGGTGCGCGGGGTTGGGGTAAGACAGGCAGAGAGGGGAGGGAGAAAGAAAAGCCATGCCAGCTGTGGTGGCAGATCCTCCGAGGTGGCGTGGGGAGGGCTTGGCAACCCTTTCAGCACTGTCCTATTGCAACAGGAAGGAGGAGGATATACAGAGGTTACTTAAAAGCCCCCAACTTTTTCCCTGCTTCTATTGCACTGCAGAAATTCTGAAAGGGAGAAGAAAAAAAAGAGACTATCTGAAAAGAAGGTACCCATGCTAACTAAGGAAACTTCCTTTTAGAGCTTACTTCTATTAAATAATTGCTACATTTTAAATTGCTGTTTTCAGGGGCTTTGGGAAGAAGTTTTCTTCTCAGTCATGAATATTTTCTTAGAACGGTGGCATGGCTTTTTTACTGCTACATGCTTACACTGAAATAGATGTGAAAGCAGTTTTGAGTAGCTCAGAAAGAAGTCTCTGATCAGCCTACATCTAAGATTTCCCTTAAGGACGTTAGTGGGAGAGAAATAAGTGGATAAGTGCTTTTTTTCTTTTCCTTTAGTTCCCTTTACCCCCCTCTCTCTTCCCCCCACCCCCTCTTTTTCTCAAAAGAGGATTGTCTGGGTGCAGGAGTTAGCCCTTTAGATATTGGGTGTTTGTGTGCATAGGGACAAAAATACAATTCTCCACTAATCATCCACAGACTGTTGTAGGCTGTAGTATTTGGCTTGATTGCAGTATAACTTATAATGTCATTTTTATTAAGGAGAGGTAGTGTGTGATGCACTTGCTGAAAATATAATTTGCTATTTTGGATTCAATAATGCTGTTATGGAGGATGGGAGAGTGAATGATTTTCCAGTTCTTTTACCTGAAACTTCCTAATGTTTTTAGTGCCCTGCTTCTCCTAGGCAAATACTTCTGTGTTAGGGTTCCCTCTCCTTCTCCCGCCCCCTCCTTCCTCTCTTATTCATGCGTTTTGATGAACACAAAATGCCTTCCAATCCTCAGAGAGCTGTACTTATCATTAGACTGATGTTTTCTGCCTCTCAGGTTTTATTTATGTAAGTCTAAAAATGTGTAGCTCACTGGCACCCCACGTTGCTTTTGGCTGCTCCCATCTTGCATGTGCCCTGCCTAGCTCATGTTTGCTTTTTCCTTGCACTCTTTCTTTCATGGTATTACAACTTTTTTAGTACAGGATGGCTGAAACAAGCACCAATGAGGAGAAACTTCCTTTGAATGGGAGAAGAGCCATCCCACCAAACAACTCCAATGATGAAGAAAATGAGGTCCCTGAGATGGAGGCTTTTGGATTGTTACCTAGAGGATTTAATCCTAGAGGTACAGTATGCAATTAAGCCATTTTTACATCTTCCATACTAACCTCAGCACAGGTTTGTGAACTACATCCAAACCACTTTTTCCTTACATCTTTCCTACACAGACAGTTTTTCTTGCTACTCATGGGAAAACTTACTGAAACCACCTGTGTGAATGTAAATGTTGGCATGGGTTATGGGTAGGGAACATGAGAAGTGGAGAAGCTGAGTGACCAGTTTTCAGCTTGAACTGTGTGACTTGTAAAAAAAAGGCAAGAATGGGTTTTGCCTGTTTGGTCCCCATCACAGAGTCACTTTAGGACCCTGCTGGCTTCAGGCAGGGCTGTGGCAGCATTGGAGTGAAAGGCCAGAAGGAGTCTGTTCCCTTAATGGCTCTTTTTATTTATATGGCCTTAAAATGCCTGTGAAACTGCTGCAAAATGTTGTCTGGCAGGGAAAACTTTTGCTATAGCTGCTCAGCTCACTCATAAAAATTAATATGAGACTAAAAGGAATACCCATATTATTATTTATTCTCCTGTGAAAAATGTTGCAGTCATTTGCTGGGGAAACAAAAAAAATACCATGGTAGAGGATAGACAAATCAAAGTATGTTCCCAGTGTCAGCTTTTTGGAGTCAACCAGAAATAAAAAATACGTAAGATTTGGTTTAAAAAAAAACCAGGATAAACTTCTGAATGAGTCACTAATGAAACGATGTTAAATTTTTTGCCTATTTGAATTGAATGGCCAAACTTGTTGAATGTTGCGGCTCAGGGTAGCTGGATGTAATAATGCTTAATGCTCATAAGGGGACTTTGCATCCAGAGTTGAAGGAGTGCTTAATAAATGTGGACAATAATTAATTACTGAATTTCACACATTGGGAAACAGGCAAAGAGATTTTAGGTGACAAGTTGCAAAGCATTATTTCTGTAAAACTAATCATGCGCCTTAACCACACACCCCTCCCCACACACCCCTCCCCACCCCCATCTTAATACACATACATTTCTTGTAAACGCATTTATTTTTAAAAATGCCTGAGCAAACTAACTGACATGTTAAGACTGCAGAAATTTTGCTTGAGCCTACTTTGACAACCCTGTAGTTCTGGGGCAAGTATGTGTGTTTAAATTGTCAAATGCAATGCAGTGTAGGTCCCAGCTAGACACTTTCAAACCCAATATGCTCACAGAAACTGGAGATGTGTAAGTCTGAAATACCTTAGAAGGAATGCAGCCTGTAGCTAAAGCCCACCAGTACTAGGAGAAAGATTCCTATTGCTTTTTGATGTGCTTCACATCAGGCTCTGAATGAAGTGTGGTGCTTGTGGGCGGCAGCCTCCTGCTTTTCAGAAATGCAATGGAAACTTAGGAATGTCGGGTCAAGTGAGTTGAGGCAGGAACCCAACATGTGCTTAAGGTGATGCTGCTGTTGAGAAAAACATCCATTATCCAAAGCAAAAGTTTGTGTGGCCATTGAATAAACCTGGCTATGGGACTGGTAGGGCTGAAAAATAAATCTTTGTGTAACAACAAAATTCTTTTTGTACAGCTGGATCAGCACTGCTGTGCAATTCCCTCCAATGCTTGTAGCAAAAATGTGCAAGGGGTGACCTGAAGGGTCGCCTGAAGGGTCCCTGAAGGGACTGAAGCAGTGCTCCTGTTTTGGTGCACATCAGCTGCGATCTAAGCCTGTGGTACCAGCTGATATGAGTATGGTCCCTGGACATACTGTCTGGGGTAGGATGCTTAAGTCACCTGTCAGACCATGTTAAAGGTTTATTGCCCCATGGAGCTCAGCCTTACATTCAGGAGCTGAGCTTGCCCTAGAGCACTCTCAGTGTTGTGTTTGGGGGATAAAATGAGTGTCCATGGGCAGAGCAGGAGCAGCACAGTGAGAAGGAGCTCTAGAGCTGTGGGCACATCCTGGCAGAGCTGCTTGTGACACCTTCCCCTTCTCCTACACACCCCTACGCTTCTGGGTTGTCCAGATTTTTCTGTAGTGGCTCCCAGATTTCGTTGCCATAATAAACTGTAAAAAGTATGCAAATCTTTTATCTCTGCTGTTACAACTGAGGTGTTTTCTAGCCTTTGGACACCTGCTATAAACATCTAAACACCTGTGTCTTCACCTGTGTCAGATTGCAGCCAACACAGAGCCATCCAGGGAGTGGAGGTGAGGGCACAGGTTGTCCGGAGAGTCACTGGATATCAGTTCCATGGTAATCCGGACCCTTGTCCCAGCTCCACCGACTGCAGCAACCAGCCATCAACTGGCCATAAGAAGAAGTTACATACCAGGCTCACATCATTCAGATACCTAAATTTAACTGAATTCTGCCCTTGATCCATGAAGTGTAGGTGTCTACAGCTGAGCTAGTCACCCTCGTTTCCCTTGACAGCCAACAGAGAAACAGGCATTTTTAGGGTGTGATTCATTTGACCTATTTTAGCTACTACTCTCGGATGAGGTAAGACCCTGTGCTTGCCTAGCTCTCTGCTGACACCCACTTCTGCTCGGCTGAATCACAGCCGAGGCGAGCACGGCGTCTGCCGGGGCCGGCTGCGTCCCCAGCGCGGCCAGTGGGGGCTGCGTGCTGCTGCTGGAGCCGCCTTGCCTGCGGGGGAGATGCTCATGAGGGACACGCAGCGCTTCTTCAGCAAGAAGCCTGTGTCCCCGGGAACGTCCCCGGGAACATCCCTGTGCCGTGTCCTCCCTCTGTCTCGTCCCGGCCAGCTCATCTCACCGCAGTGTGTCGTGAGCGGCTCGGTGGGAGGACACAGCCCTGCCACACCACCCTCCTTTGCAAAGTCCGGCGGCTCGCCAGGCATTCGTGCTACCCCTGCTAGCGGAGTGATGGGCACTTCCTTTGGAAATTCACGCTTTTTTTTTTGAGTAGTTCAAAGCCCTTCCTCTCTCAAAGCCATTCCCATCGTCCGAGGAAATCTGATGTTTGAAGGCTATTCTTTTCATTTGAAAAACCGCTCAAGCTCGTGCTCATTTATTTCCCCACAAGCTTAACATCACAAAAGCCTTAAGAAGGCATGGCACTGCTGCCCCTCGCAGCAAACCTGCTTGCAGCCAACAACAGACCAGGCTACAGGCAAACCCTCAAGTGGACCTGACTTCAAAGGAGGCCTCGATGGTCACCTATCCCTCACAAATAAATGAGCATCGCCTGGAGCTTTCCTTTGGATCACACCCTGGTGCTGGTTGCTAGCACTTCCCGTTACCCTGCTCGTGTTTTGCCCTTCGTAATTAACATTACCGTAATTAGCACAGGTTCGGCCGTGGGTTATTTTCATCTGGCAAGCTTAACGAGCATTTTAACACTGAGACCAAAAATGAAATGTGTTTTCTACAGATGTGTATGGCTGTGCTCTGACAGGAGCCACGTAAAGTCCTGTGACAAAATGAAGCAAATAGTGAACTGAAAGACCAGGGTGGCTTAGCTTTGCAGTTCCTTGAAGGGGCTAAAATGCAGACGAAGGGTGGAGTCACTATTGCCTTTTATTGCAGAATAGGAGATGAAAACAAAACAAGCCCTCAGCTCCATTTTTATGCCTCCTCGAAAGGAGGGAGAAGATGAGGCAATTTTTTATTGATAGCTTCACTCCTTACAGAACCCCAAAATACGCACCTTTTGGATGCAGTACTTTTGGCCCAGATGAGGCTGGGAGATACAAGGGGAGAGACTCTCCCCTGTCCCTGTTTTATCCCTGTACAGGAAATTCCTGCCTTGTGCAATTTTATTGTGAGTTTTGTCAGCATTTTTGAGAGAGCATTGGTAAGTTTTTCAAAGAGGGAGGTGAAGACATGCCCTACTTTACAGAGAGGCAATGAGAATGATTTCTGAGCAAAATGTTTCATACAGACATCTCTCTAACTTTAGCCAGTGCTAAAGCCAGTGGGTTTTATAGTAACAGAAGTTACTCCAGAAGCCTGGTGAATTGAGCAGAGAATGACAATAACATTGTCATGGTACTTTAAGCCCAGCTCAGGATTGAACAGAATACTCCAGCTTTTTGCAGATTAGGGTTAGCAGGAGGCAGACGGTTTTGGGTTCAGTTATGCAGGGCTTTTCCATGAAAAATTCCTTATCTTGTTGTGTCCTCAGGCATATTCCTTTACTTGTGTTTCATGAAGGACACGGCTAGGGAGCTGCGGGACAAGCCAAGCAGGAGTGGGACCTACTCCTGTTGCCATTACTCCCCTGTCTCCCATTAGCTGTTGCCCAGAGCCCAGGCTGGGGCAGGAGAAGGAGCATGCTGACCATGCTTCCCATCCAGGAAAGGTGCTGCCTGCAGGGCTCTGCTGCTTGTCCAGAACTGACAGATTAAAACAATGTGCAGAGCTGTTGTCTGAGCTTCCATGAAAGAGGCCACCTTCAGCCCTCAGTGACTTGAATGCCCGACTCATTTACTGAGCACATCGTTCTTGCTCACAATGTGCTTAGTAGAAGGCCAAATTAGCCACTATCACAGGTACACACAGCTCCACCAGCTGCTGTAAATGTGCACCTCTTTTTGCCAGGCATGAGTTTGGCTCTGTCACGCTAAGTATAAAATGCAGGAATTAGCTTGTTTCTAGCTGTCAGCACCTGGAAAGACAAGCTGAGAGCTGCAAATCTAGCTTTGAGAGCTGCAAATCTTCTGTCTCTCTCCTGGTGGTGACCAGTAATGGTCCTCCTCCTCCTGGCAGAGGTTTCATGATTATGTGTCTAAGCATGTCGGCGAAAGAACGATGTCCAGTTCATTTTCATGTGGTTTCTCATAGTGTGAGAAGACTCCTATTGTGCAGATTCATGGTGTGGTACAGTCATGGAGTTTATGGTGACTGCAGGTGCCTGTGGCTATCACAGTGCCACCCCACACTGGTCGTTAGCTAAACAAACTACTTCTAGCAGTGCTAGGCTATAACCCTTTAGACAGCCCTAATCTGAAGGGAGCAAAGCTTTGCCTGTGCATGTTATAGATACCTACTTGCTGCTCGCCTGTAATTATATGCTGTAACGTTATATTTAGTTTTCATAAGAAGACACTAATAGCAGTGGAGGTGTACTGAGAAGCTGAGTCTAGACACATGCAGTACACCCAAACCTTATCTAATACAGGCAATCCAAGCTCTCAGCTGAATGCAAGATCATTAACTGCCTCTCAGGCTCTTCAGCTCTCAGTACTGGTAGCATTTTGCAAACATTACTGTATTTAACTGTCACAAAACCCTTGTGAATTTGCATTTTA
This sequence comes from Origma solitaria, assembly GCA_013397895.1. Lineage (NCBI taxonomy): Eukaryota > Metazoa > Chordata > Aves > Passeriformes > Acanthizidae > Origma > Origma solitaria. The sequence goes on from VZRL01002856.1 coordinate 512,696, forward strand.
CAAATGGGGGGCTGCAAGAAGGGTAACACGAATCCCCAACCATCAAAGCCCCACTGATTGCACTGGTAAACTTGTGACAGCAAGGCCCAGACTTGCAGAAAGCCGATGCCAATGGAAAGATGGGGCCAGACTCTCCTTGGGGCAATCCAGCTTCCAATGCCTAGCAACCCGCTCTTGCTGTGATTGCTTTCACCATGCACTAGAAGCCTTGTAGCGTCTGTGAAAATGGCAGGTGGACAGAGAAGTGTCGGTCCATAAGCCTCTGCTCAGCCAAGAGCATGTAAGCCCCAGAGAGATCCAGCCTGCTCCTATTGCATGGTGCTTCTTCCCTGGAGAAGGGGAGGACATGGCCTCTAATGATGTTGATATCAATATTGATATTTCAACACACTGACTCCTTCCCCCTATGTTCATTTATGTGTCTCTGCAGATTACCTGCGTGTTGTGGATATTTATATGTTCAAGGACCCTCATGAGATCAACAAGCAGGAGCACCACACTGACAAGTACTACAACCCCAAGTTGATAGTGCGTCGGGGACAGGCTTTCCAAATCCAGATTGACTTCAACCGACCCTACAGGCCAGAGACGGACCAGTTCTGGTTGGAGTTCTTGATGGGTAAGTGCCTGGCAAAGGCTGTGTCTTATCAGCAAAGGAATAATCTCTTATAAACAGGAACACATCAGAACATAATGGCTGGGTCTTTTCCTTTTATGATTGATAAACCATAAAAACAGGCTTAGCCATAGGCAAGGAAGTATTTTGCTAAACAGGGTTTGAATCCTTTCTGGAGAAAACCACAATTTCATGTGAGAGAAGAAGGAGTCTGGGGGTTTCTGTTTTGTAAGAAGCTGTACTTTTTTGAGCTTTCAGAGTTGTATCTGGCTAATGCTACGTGGCAATGCCAAAAGGTAAGTGGAACAGGAAACATCTTTTGTTAGTGTTTAGGAGATGCAGGGAGGAGGAGTCTGTTGTTTGAGGTAGGAGAGATGACTGTATGAACTAAGATAGCAAAATATTGATTACATAAAGAGGAGAAGTTACACAGGGTGGAAGAACCTTGCAACTTTTCAACCTGTATTTACAAACAGCTTAGTAACAGGAGAGAAAGTTCAGCAACTGTAATTTTGGACCAGAAACCAAAACATAGAATCATTGAATCACTAAGGTTGTAAAAGATGTCTAAGATCATTGAGTCTACATGATACCCTAGTGCTGCCATGTTTACCACCAAATTGTGTACCCAAGTAGGGGTGGTGATTCCCCTGCTCCCCAGGGCAGCCTGTTCTAATGCATGACTACCCTCTCAGTGAAGAAATTTTTCCCAATATCCAATCTAAACCTCCCCTGGTACAACTTGATACTATTTCTTCTTGTCCTACTGCTTGTTACCTGGGAGAAGAGACCAATCCCCTCCTGGCTACAGCCTCCTTTCAGACAGTTGTAGATAATTATAAGGTCTCCCTTGACCCTCCTTTTCTCCGGGCTAAACAGCCCCAGCTCCCTCAGCCACTCCTCATAGGACTTGTGCTGCAGACCCTTCACCAGCTTCATTGCCTTCTCTGGACTCACTCCAGCCCCTCAATGCCTTTGTGGTAGTGAGTGACCTAGAACTGAACACAGGATTTGAGGTAAGACCTCACCAGTGCTGAGAGACTTACTCAGGATGATATCAGAGACTTTCTTGATTTATTGCAAAAAGACCAAGAGAGCTTTTGTCCTCTCACTGAGAAGTCTTCATCAGAGGTACAGGTCCCAAGGAACTTGTTGACTCATTGAAGGCACTGGACTAGAGAAGGGCATAACCTCCCTAGAAAAGGAGAAAAGCAAAAGAGTTTCCTGTCATGCTCCAAAGATGGCCCCACCAGATTCTGGTCCCTACAACACAACTCTGGGAAACCTCCAGCTTCATCTAGATTGATCTGGGATTTTCTGTATTAAGACATCAATGCTCCCCTTATAAACTCTTTAAAGTAAGTTGTAATTGATGTTTTAATTTACTTTCCTGTGAGATGCAGCTCTGAAATTTGTAACGCTGAGTCTTTCCCATTGTTGAATTATGGTGATGTGGCCATTTATTAGATTTGTTGCCTTCTAAAGCTAGATGGGCGTTTATCTCTTAAACATATGTGCAGTGAAAATGTTACTGTCTGCACATTTTTTTTTCATGGGTCTCTTCTTTCTAATTTAAATTAGGGTTGGGAGGCATGTTATGACAGTCCAGTGAATGATTGGCTGAACAGCCACAAGTGCCTTTAAAAATTTAATATGCATAAATATCATTAGTTCTTTTGGGATTTAATTAAATTCAAGATTGTTCCCTTAATCTTTATATGTTTAAAACAAACAGCTGTATCAAGAAGAAGTGGAAAATGGAACATTTGTTTTTTATTGCACTCTGTGCAGTTTGCATTTGTTTTAATCAGATATTCTATATTGGAAGAAGAAAATTAACACTTCTTTTGACATTGCACAATCCACTTAAGAGCACACATTCACTTGTTTTTCTATTGCTCTTTCCTAACACATCCATCCATGGCTTGTCCCTTGAATCTCTAAGCACGGATAAAAATCCCCTCATCTTCAGCCATGGTAGGAATGGGGTAAAATACAGCTTGAGCCAGGGGAGTCTCTGCAATGAACACAGCTCTGAATGATTCCTTTGGAGCTAGCCTTGGGTCTGTGGTTGAAAACCCTTCCTGTTCTTCACTGTTGCTGTCTTTTCTGTGAAACAGGATGGGTGTCCATGTGTGGTGGCTGACCACTGGCTGCAAGAATGTGTTGCAGCTACAGGATAGAGTTCAATGCTATTGTCGTCCCCTGTTTTTCAAGTGTGTGGTTCTGGGAGCACCACTGCCCTCTTGTTGCAAGGACTTTAGCTCACAGAGACTCAACTGGGAGACGTTCAAACTTGTCTTCAAGGAACTGGTCAACACTCAGCACTCTGCCAATGTTTCTCTTTGTGAACATGTGATGAAAATGTAGTATATTTGTTCTTGGAGGTTAGCAACAGGAAGCAAAACAAAACCAATCCAAAACAGAGAAGGAAAATTCAGAAATTATGTGCTTGACTCTTGCTACTTCTCCTTTCAGTATCAAGTCCAATGTTTAAAGCTGAGAAGAGAAAGGAAATTTCTCTTAATTAGGAAAGACGACTGACTGAATATCTCAGTGCTGTGCTCTCAAACCTTTTGTCACAAGGAGATGTGGCCATTTTCGTCCAGTTTTTTTACAGTTTGTCTTCCTGAAGAGCTGGCCCTCATCTCTTGCACTGCCTCAACAGCAGAGCCCAGTCCAAAAGGTCTTGCCCAGGCTGCCTGTGAGCAAGGGAGAGAGGCAGACACCTCCATTCAGTTTAACCCTGCTGTCTTAAAGTGGGATGAACTCTCTTGTGGATTTTTTTTCTTGCTCTGTTGACTCTCTCCCATAGACCAGACTCTGATTTTAAGAACACTGAAGGCAGAGGAGGTTAATCCTGCCCTTTGGTACTGTCAGGCAGAAGCTATCCCTAGGGAGTGGCTCAGACAATAGCCCTAGAGTAGAGACAGCTTGAGCTCAGAGAAGCTGTTTATGCTGAGAGGAGTGTACCTCCTAGGAATGTGCTGAGTTTGGGAGATTATAGTGGTGGACACACAGAAATATTGGCAGGCTCTTGTAAGATGACCTCCCAAGGAACACTGTGTGTGCCTGAGCAGTAGATTTCAAATGGTGCAGCAGAACAGAATAACCTAGGTTGGAGGGGCCTACAGAGGTCTCCTCTCTAGCCCTTGGTCAAAGCAGGTCCAGCTTCTCCAACACCTCTGGGCGCCCTATGAGCACATTTTGAGTATCACCAGAGGTGTGTTACCCCAAGCAGTGTGGACCAGGCTGTCCAGAAATGCAGAATATTTTCAGTGGTTCACAATTCTATTCTCATAAGGTACAAAGATACTGTGTAGAGATGGCTGGCCTTAGCTCCCAAGGGATTCTACTGGAGCTGGGAAAACTTGATGTCTACTTTGGCAGGGCTGCACCTGCAGTGGGGGCTGTTTGTACAACAGTGCCTATGAAACTATTCAGAAATTATTAGTTCCCAGCTCTGGGAAATTTCTCAAAGTTGACATTAATCCATCACAGGATTTTTATCCATTAAAGACTAATTTTGATCCTGAAAAATGTGACAATTGTAATAGATTGATCCTGTGGGTGTGCACAGAACTGCTCCATTTCCTTATTCTCTAAAATTTACTTTCCCTTCTCTTTTTTTTTGCTCCTATTTTTTTCTTCTTTTACATCATTAAAAAGATGATTAATGAAGCAAGTAAAGAATGTAGAGACTGCTTAATCTGTCTAATTGATAATGAATCAAGGGTACCTGGGACAAATGCTTCTTGTGTCATGTGAAACTAGGTCTGAAACACTCACAGAACAATCTTTAATTACAATCGTATTTAATCCACAGTCCATTTAAACACCATTTACACAGAGTTTAGAATTCACGGGTTAAATTGTATAAATTATATAAAATACATATACATATGTAAATGTATAAATATGTATGTAAATATATAAATAATTCACCCCAATCTCTTGAAAGGCACTTTTACAGATATTCTTCTGTGATGGTTCCTTATGACTGAAGTCATTCTTGCTTTAACAGACTGTTTTCTGTAGAGTTATCACTAGTGAAATTGACTGAAATGCTAACATGTGAATTAATATAACTCAGTTTTGCACATAATCCTTCATTAAATTAGGACCATAGTTGCCTGCCAAAGTATGGAACACAATGAATGTGCCAAAAAATCCCTGTGAAAAAATATCCCCTTATAAAGAGTAATTGGATGTAATTCCAGTTCTTGTGCTGGACCTCAGCCCTGCTGCAGTACCTATGGTTTGAGAGCTGCTCCACCACCACATTATTTCCTTCATTTCTGCCCACTTCCCGGCTTTTACAAGAGGAAAGGTGAGCATCACCACTTGGATGATACTCGTTTTATTGGTATGGGGTTGAAATGAAACAGCCACAAGAGAAGTGCAGATGCTGTGCTTACACCTAGTTCCCCACAGTGGGAATAATTCCAATTTGTTTGGAGGCTCAGCAAACCAGAGAAGCCAATGGACTCCTTCACCCATCTTGATCTGTCCTGACTCATACCTTGGGAGTGATGGGGATATTTTGTATTCTCCTTAGCTTTCCAGGATGCAAGGCTTAGCCTGGCTGAGCAGAACTCTCACATCTGGGGCAGCCAGTTTGGTGTGAGTGCTGCAAAGTTTCCACAGGCACTGCCGCACTGGCAGGGATTTCAGTGAAAAGCAGATATATGATGGGTGGGCTTATACAGCCTTCACTCTTGCTTTTAGTAGTTGTTTCCTCTATGTGGCTGTAAATCCTTGAGGGGTTGATGAGCTTACATGGCGTATCCTGATTCTAATGATGTATTTCCCCACATCCTCATAAATTGTTGTCGATTTGTGTTTTCCTTAAATGGCTTCATAAATCCATATATATATTGGTCTAAACGTTATGATGAACATTTTATTCATTGACGCACTTCTGGAATGACCATAAATTCCAGTCCCCCAGGCTACTATCACCTTTCCACACGTATGCATGTGTGGACACCCACGCACCTGTCCATATGCTCTCCTCAGGCTTCTATAAATCATTGGCTTCTGGCCTGAGATGAGAGGAGAGACTTACTGCACCTTTTTCTGCAGTCTTCCCAGGCCAGCTCCAGAGGGATAGTTATAAACACATCAAAGAAACTGAGAACATAAAGATGTTAGAGCCGATCCCATATGACTTATTTAAGTGACACCAAATTCCCACTTACAGTCAGAGGGATATCTGAATTCAACTAAGTAACCAGAGGTCCCCTTCAGGATACACACACCAGAATCAATGGAATTCTTCATACTGTCCCACAGAGAATTAACTCGTCCAGAAGACACACTGTGTTGGTATGTAACTCAACACTGTGAGTTTATTAGATCCCTGTTTCACAAAGAACTACAAAAAATTGAGCAGAGATACAGAAACACCTGACGGTCTAAAACTGAAGCTCTATTTTGTGACATAAAAAATAATTTGTTAGCAGTGGAACACATTTTCTAGAGATTGACTCCCAACAGGCAAGAGACCTGTTTGCCAGCTCTTAGCAAACAACAGACCTCTCCATTTTCTGAACAAAGGCATTTGGGTATATTTTTCTCCCCTCTGGAATTCCCAGCCAGCCCCCGGGGAAGCAGAGAGGAGGGAGTCCCTCAAGCTGCTCTATGAATGCAGTATTTCATGCAAAACAATCTTTATTATGCCAACTTTCGCACTGCTACAGCAGCATCAAGTGGCACATAAAATCTAGCTGTATTTTTTTAGTTGTTTTACTAGCTAAGGTGCGTGGCTCTGATGAGTGTTTTACAATTGTAAAGTACAAGAAACATTCTCTGCTGGGGCAGAGTGATCAGATGTTAAGGATTCGTAACTGGAGCCATGATCAAAACTTCTTTCAAGATACTTTGCGTTTACTACCTTTCCAAGTTTGTATATGGCACTTTTGAAGGCAATAGAATTTGAGGGTGGGAGGAACCCAGATGAGATGTTAGAGATTTAGAGACTACTGCTTTTAAGAAAAAATAGTTTCTTCTTCATCCTTCTTTTGATTGTTTGGGATTTTATTACAGCACCTCTCCTGTTTCTTTATTCTTGGTTTTACTCTGTGTTTCCTCTCATGATTCCCATATGCAAACACCCATCTCCAAGGCTGCTTGCTACCAAAAAGCTTGCCTCTTCTATGCTGTACAACCACTTCACTGGTGGCTTCCAGCTCAAACTTATTTATCAACCTGTCACAATTATAATACTTCCATGGATGGCATTGAAGTAGCTTCTTTACCCTTTGTATGAAAGAGTGTATCTAAATAAAACAAATGAACCCATAGGAAAATTTTTAATTACTGTGTGTAACATATCTTCCAAAGGGAGACAGCTTACTTGACTCCTTGGAAAGCCAGTCTTCCAATGAGTGTTCCTAAAAAGACAAAGACTGCTGAGAAATAGCTTTGTTCACCTCCCTTTCTTCTGAGGCATCCTGCTTCCATCAGGAAGGAAACATCCTGTGAAGCTTACTAAATCTCTAACCTCTTTGCTACCAAACTTTCCCTCCTCCCTGCTGGAAGTAAAGCTCAGTCGTGTTGGACCTATGCAGGAGCACCTGCCGGTCCCTGCACTGTGTGTGCCAACAGCACAGCACTAACTCAGCTCTGGCATTTATGAGCTGTTTAATGCACACACACACAGAGCAGTGTGCGTGTCCACTGGGGATCAAGGGGAAAACTAAACTAAATGGAGCCAACAGTTTCCAGAGGCTGGGCAGAGAAGGAGAAGGAGGAGAATTGTCTGAGCAAGCCCTGGTCCCTGTTAGTCACTTGTAAGGAACAGCAGAAGAATTGGGTAATCGGAGGAGGAGTGCTCGTGTTTAGACAGCTGAACTCACTGTACCTATCTCTCACCCTCTCTCTGTTGTTGTAAATCCCTCTCTAGTGTGGCATTTTTACCCAGAATTTAACACAGCTTGCCTCCATGCCTGATGGGCCCAGAGCTGACATACTAAGGAGAAAAGGCATACGTTGAAAATAACTCACTTTGAATGCATGTGTGTGGCCACAGTTCTGTGTTTTAGATGGCTCATTATTTTGCTGCTACATGAATTGGCTTTGGCAAGCTTTAACAAACACTGCACTTTGCTCTTTGCCCCTGTAAAATGTCTGTGTGTGACAGAGGACATCCCATGCATGCCCACATCCACACATGCTTCATTCACGGTCCCTTTTGCCATGCAGATTTTTACTTGTGTTTTTTTATTTCTTTTGTGAGCTCCTGTAATAGCAACAGCAGATACTTTGCTGCTCTTTTCCTGGGTGCCTGGAAACCCCAAGTAGAGTTGAGCTGAGCTGCAACTTTAGTGAGAAGGAGCTTTAGGACTCCAGCTTGGTTAGCTACAGAAACCAGGGTGGAATAAGAAAGGATAAGAAAGGAGTATCAAAGGATTGCAGACCTGTGTGCTGTGCATCAGGGGAAATAGATTTGTTTGGGCCATTAAACATTCTGTACAAGAGAGGTTTCTGTAAAAGTTATGTCTTCTGGCAGTGTCATGGCTCAGCACTGACATGCGGAGGGTTGGAGGCCCGAGAAAAGGGGTCACTGTGAGTTCTCTCCTGTCCTCTCCTGCTTTGAAGGCAGGACAGTCAGCAGCTTCCATTCAGTACATGATGTCTTTGAAGGAGACTATAAAAAATTCACCCAGTGCAGGAATCTCCAGACTTTCTGAGTTCTCGGGCTGGACTTTCCCATTTCCATGTGCTGTTACACTATGCAGACAGGGATATCCCAACAGTGTGATGTCACACAATGACTTTGTCTGCCACAGAGCAATTGGCTGTGAAATGTCCTCATGTGAGGGCCAGGGCCTCCTACACCCAAAGCAAACGTGAACACTGGGGAGTGAGGCAACCACAAAAGAACTGGCTGTGGAGCATGGTTCAGCATGCCAACTCCTGGAGCAAATCAGAGCTGGAGAGATCCTGAGCCAGCTGATGCTACTGGCACAATGTCAGCACCCTCCTGTCAGCATAAAAAGGGTTTGTCTTGTCTACATGTCCTGGTCCTGACATGCACCCAAACACCCTCCTGCCTCTGTGTGGGTTGGGTTAGCACCAGAGACCCTTCAGAGAGCACTCTGCCAGGCATTCACAGGCTTTTGGTAATGAGTCTTTGGGTAGTACTGAATTTTCTTCCTTAGAGACTAAGCCAGAGAATGAAATCACCACTGCATGTTATTCCTTCTGAGAAAGGGCCAACATTACAGATATCCCAACTATGAGCCAAAGTTGGCTCTACTTTTCTACTGCAGCCAGAAATGTGTGCTCAAGATGTAGATAAAGGTCAAATGGCCAAGCCATCCTGATAAGATTTCTCTACAAAACTGATAAACATAGTACTGAACCTATGTAAAGATTGTTTTGCCAGCAACCTTATCATGCAATGCCAAAGTTACACAGCTTTGCAGCACTCTAGTATCAAGACAACAGATGTGTGTATATGAGACTAGTGTGGCTGATGCTGTCAGATGTCTAGATATACGTTTACAATTCAGCTCCACAAGCTCCTGGCAGAAGTAACAATTCCCTTGCTCTTTCATTTACAACCCTTATTCTTCCATTTGCATCTTTTGTTTGGTTTTTGCTTTTGTTTGGCTTGATTTGGTTTCAGAAGATTAGGGAATCTGTTCCCTCTTCAAAGAAACATCGGAAATTACTCACTGTGTTCTTGAAGGCTCTGCCCATCTTCCCAAACTTCCTTGTGGGTTCAGGATTTATGCAACCATTAGCAAGAACCAAATCCAGATTGTCTGCCAGGAGCAAACAGTGTTCTCTTGTATTTACTATTTATAACACCTGCAAAGTATCCTGAGTTCTACGATATCCCTCCCTGGCAAATCTCTATGTCTGCAGGGATGCAGGCATTGCCCCAGAGCACCTTCTCCTCACAGGTGAGCAAGATAATGCAGTGACTGACCTCTTATTCTGTGGGACCAGCTGTGTGGGGCTCTTGTATACCCTTAAACAGCCACTACAGGTGCTCCCTTGATAAGCAAAATGTATGTGAGGGTGTGTCATGGCTTTGCATGCAGGAGGGACCTTTGCTTGGAAGGCAAAATGCGGTTTTGAGTTTTCAGAAAAAGTGAGAATACCAGAGGCTTGGTACTTTTCCAAACCTGTTTATGAGGTGCCAGTGGCAGTGGTCCCATAACGATGTCTTGAAAAGTTTTCATGGCCTCTTTGAGATCCTATCTGGTTCCTGTAGGCAGATTTTCTGGGAAGTGATTGTGCAGTCTCCCCATGTACATGTGGCACACACAGATATGGTGGTGCAAAGTCACTGCCACAGCAGAGCTTCTCCTGTCCCAAATAGTCTTCTACACTGACATGCAGCTTACAACAAAGACAAGGATGTCAGTTCCTAACCATGTTAAAATAGTAATCTCTTCCCCCTCCCACCTTTCTGAAGGAGGTACGGTTGGTATTTTTAAAAGCAGTACTTGTTAGCGGTTTTCAAGAATATCAGTTCAACTACTTGGTTTGCTCTGCTGCTTTGTTTGCGTGGACTGCTTTTTTTAGAAAAAGATTATGTCAAAACTAGAAGCAAAATATCAACTGTAGAGGCAAGCTGGGTCATATACAGTTGCACTACAAAGAACAAGAATGTGTTCAGCTCCCAGATCTGTTACCTCTATAGGCTCTTCTCTCTCGACTGGCTTTCTTTTGATGGTTTATATTTGAAGTGTCCAGTGCTCTATCTTCTAGTGTTTTCTATTGATTTTGCTCTCTTATTCTAGTCCTTTATTCTTCTGTCTGTCCCTTCCATTGTGTTCCTCAGTGATCTGAATGAGTTTCATGGGTTACAGCATCCCTGACTGCAGGGTGAAGAGGGCTATTTATATGCGCTGAATATCTGCAAAATGGAAATTCATGTGCTCAAAATAATCTCTTGGATGAAGCATAGTAGCCCCAGATTTCTCAGAAACACAAATGTCGTGGCAGCTTGCAAGCTTCAGATTTAAAGCTGGAGTTGTCCTTTCCCAAAATGTAACAGTGTTCAGATCTGGGATTATCTCTACATTGGCAGTGTAAAAATAAGCAAGCAAGAAAATCAACGCCTTTATGAGTTTAATTTTTAAGTTCTTAAATAGTAGGAATGAAAAATATAGAAGTCTGTCCCTCTGTCTCCCATCATTGCTTTTCATTACCTTATTTTTGAATGAGAGAGCCTGACTTTCAGCCTAAAACATGGAATGAGTATATTTGAGAATGAGATAAGGAACTCATCCTTCTCACAAGTGTCGTTTCTGTCTATGCTTCTGGTTGGCTTCCAGATTTAGTTTGGCTCTACCTCAGTCTCAAGGGGTGGAGCCTCACACAGCTTGGAATCCTGGCAGTGTACGTGTGTACATGTAGCCTATCCGCCTAGCTGCTTTTAGAGCTAGCAGAGTAAAATAAGCTCCTGTGGAGTGTGATTTGTCTTACCGTGAGGCAGACTCTCACATTCAGTACTTTGGAGATATGTCATGCTTTGAGACCCTTTCTGGCAGAGAAAGTTTGGCGATTCAGCTCAGATGTGGTGGTTTATACCCTGGGCATCCAGAATTGGTTCCCGGTACATCCATGAGGAGTGGATGCTAAGGGGGAGCTGAGCACTCAGTATCTGCAGGTGGATTCACTTGTGTTTCCTCATCTGGGTGGACTTCATGAAGGAGCCTTCATCTCTTCTTGATGGTGAAGCTGTGCAGTGAGAATAACAAGGTTCAGCTCTGCTAAGGAGCCCCAGATCTGACATTTGTGCCCCAGAGAGCATTTGTGGGCTAGTGATGAGGGTGGTGGGTGCATCTGAACTGGGGAAGGGGCTTTTGCCTAAACTCCTAAACTTACCAGCAGTTTAGCTGGTGGTGTTGACACTGAGGCAAGGAGCAAGCTGGAGTGCAGCTTGCTGCCCTAGCATAAACAAGAGCAAGAAAAACCTGGGACAGCCCCTCCTAATGCTCCTGGCAGTGCTCTAGCCAGTGAGACTGAAGTTTGCTGGTGGGAGATAGGTGGGGGTGCGGGCACAGGCTGCCTGTGGGGAGCTGTTGCAGGTATTTGTGTGGCTGTGCTCTCAAGCGACCAGGCACTGTGCAGGGTGATGAGAGAGGTAGGTGATTTTTGCCCACTGAAACCTGCCACCCCCACTGAAAATGAGACAAAGGGAGAGAGGACTGCTAGGAAATTAAAAAACTGTCAAAACAAGGTGATCCTCTTCACTTCTTTCACCAGGTCGCTACCCACAACGAAACAAAGGCACCTACATCCCTATCCTACTAGTCAATGCGCTGAAACCTGGTCAGTGGGGAGCCAAGATTATCCACAGGGAAAACAACTCTATTCGGCTGTCCATCATGTCCTCTACCACCTGCATCATTGGGAAGTTTCGCTTCTATGTTGCTGTCTGGACTCCCTACGGCATCCTTCGGACACGCAGGAATACTGAGACCGACACTTACATCCTGTTCAATCCCTGGTGCCAGCGTAAGTACCTTGTCAGAGGTGTACACTTTCTGCTGCTGAGCTCATCAGGCTTTTGGAGGGCTGGTTCAGGAAGGGGAGCTTGGTGCCAAGGAGGTTGGAGACATGTCAGTTTGGGTCTGGAAAATTTACAGTAACTCTGCCAAAAGTCAAGTCTTTCAGGCTGGAAACCAGTGCCTGTGTTTTATCTAAACTCTGCAGCTTTATGAGGCCAAGCCTGTGTTTGTCAGTTCAGGCTCCATTTCCCATACTAAACATACCCCAAGGCTTTATTCTGACTTGAATAGGCAACAGTGAGAGTCTCCAATGTGCCTCTGTGTGCCTTAACCAAGTCAATACGGCCATGTTTTGTCCAGGATTTGCTGTGGAGCAGGATGTGGTGGCCTCGCATACTCTGTTGACTTACATCGCTAATTTCCGCATTTAGGATTTAATATCTGCAGTCAAAGTCTTGCAGGAATTCAATGGGAGCTGCTGCTCCTGCACAGGTTGGGTGGTGTCACCTTGCTGTGGCACCACTGGTGGTGTCTTCCTGCTGTTACATGACATTTGCCCTTATAACTTCCCCTTTAGTGGTGACTAATTAGCCATGGTGCCCTCTCTGAGGAACAAAACATTTTGCAAATAAGCCTTTTTTAATAGTACACTGGGTTGAAGAAAAAAAAATATAATTTTTTTTAATCTCCCAGGGTTCTTGGGAAATATCAGGCCTTATGTTGACAGGGTTGTATTTTACCCAATGAATTCTATGTCTGGCTTTCAGGAGAGGGCAAGAAGGACCAGAGAGGTTTGACTCAACCTTCTGACAGGCTGTAGCACTGTGTCGCAGCTTCTGACACTTGCAAGGCTCCAAGTCATATGTATTGCACTATATTTAGGTCACCAGCTAACTTCAATATTCTCCTGCTACCCTTCCTTCATATTTCCATTTTTTTACCACAGTATTTGCATCAAATAATCCTGTACCAAACAAGGGCCCTCCTACCAAGTGACAAGTAAGTTTAGCTTTATTAGTAGAGCCCATTATTCAGCTGCACTGCTGTCAGTACATGGAATGATTTGTGCTGGATTCATTACTTGCCCCTAGTCCAAGGGAATATAAGCAATGATTAGCTTATGCATTATTTAAGAAGATATAGATTAATGCTGAATAAAGCAGAGCTAGTTAAGTGGGAATAGGAGGGAAGGGCAGGGCCCAAGGCCCTGCCACACCATGAGATACTTCTGAAAACAGTGTAAGGAACCTCAGAGCAGTGTGCCAACAGTTTGTTCTGGAGGGTGTGCAACAGAAAGAGAGGAATCATTGCCAAAGATATGACCCACTGTGAGCAGAGAAAACTTCTCAAGGTTTGTGTTGGCATCATCAGACTCACAGCTTCAGTCAGGGAGATGCAATTCTCCACCTAAAGGTAGAGCACTACTTGCTTTTAGTCCTGAATGTTGTAACAGCCAGCACAGTGACTCTGCTGTGGCTCAGCACATCTTTGGAAAGGGATAAACCCCAAGGAAAAAACTTCTTAAATTACCTCAGTTTGCCTCATGATTAGCAGACAACCAGCTAGTGCTGCATGCAGACCTAATGTGAAGAAAAAATGTGATGTGGGAGGGTTGGCTACCCCACTGTGGTGTGACTAGGACCACACAAGCTTATGTGAGGTGTTAGTCAGAGGGAAAAATGGAAAATTGATCCCTACTTCACATCTCCTTGCCCAGCAACTCGGTGTGCTGACTGATCCACTTTTGTTCATGGCATACAGACAGTTTGCCCTCCTGTGCCCTCCCTCCCTCCCTCCCTCACTCATACCTGAGCTAAATGAGTCCAAAAGCCAGCAAGATTAAAACCACAACATGAGAGTAAACCCACAGGGAGCAAGACGTGCAGCAGTTGCCTCCAGCAGCAGGCATCGGCAAGGCTGATGGAAAAAGTCTGCCTTAGGAAAGCAAAAAGAGTCTCTGGGCAGCAAAGACATGCTGTGTGACCCCAGATGCAGGGGAGGCAACTTGGGGACCACATTTTCCTCTGCAGCTTATGTTTTCAGGTGTGTCTCAATGGCTTCAGGTCCTGCCCCTTGCTGACTACTGTAGATTTCATTTCCTGCATGTTTCATTTGGATTTGTATATATTCTCATTTTTTGTTCCTACTTTTACTCCTAGGTAGCTTGGACTAATTGGCTCCTATATCTGTCTTTCCCTCCTTTCCTTGTGTTAGAAAATCATGGACTGTTTCTTCATGCTTTTTCCCTTGGCTTGAAAAGATCTTTCAGTGGAATGACAAAGGGGTAGAAAAACTGAGGTAGTTAAAGTGCAGAGAAAACAATAGTTTGAAAATCTTCTAGACTTGTTTGCTGGGTTAATAGCTAAGCAGAAAAGACTGAGTGAAAAGCCTCATTAAAAAGAGAGAAGACTGATGCCAGTAATGAATGGGGATTGTTATAGCAGGGAGCAGAGTATGGGCTCTAGTGCCTAGTGCAGCTTTCCAACTCATCATTTTGGAGGAGCATCAATATGTCAGTATGAGCTTTTCTTTAAGACAGAGGCATTTGTGCCCTTTCTTATTACTCCTTTTCTCACTATAGTTCAGTTTTGACATATTTTTCCAGGCAGGGATGGGTTTTTTTCCTGCTACTTCAGAAGTTTGAATACTTTACCAGTCAAGCTACAGAGTACTTTGCTTCCAAAATCATCATATGCTTTTATATATTTTAATCCTTTTAGCTACATTTAAGGCTGATCACCAAGAATACTTTAAAGACACAGGGCCTGATTCTGAAATTACATACACCAGCCCCAAACATCTGGGAATTCACCTAACTAGTGGATCGAGATTTCAGTTACTCAGGCGAAATTTTCATTAGTTAATAAGCAAGGTAAAGTCTGTGAGGAGAGACAGAATCCTTTCTTCAACCAGCTGACATAGTTGGATAAAACGGATGTGTTTTTGGGCATGCAGAGCTCTCTTCAGTTCTGGAACAGAAGATACAAATGGCAAGTAGTTAAGGATAACTTCTTGGAATTTAACTGAACTCTTGGCAATATCAGACGACATGAAAGCGAAGAGGAGCTCCTTTGATCTGGATACTGTGAGCTCTTTCCAAGGAGCTGTGAGCTCTTTCCAAGCAGGTGCTGAGTCCCTGCAACTTTCTGCTGGGGAACATTAAGCGCTTATCAGGAAAAGACTTTGTGCTGACTTCCGTGGCTCTCTCACAGGTGGAGCTGCGTAGTGCAGCTGAGTAAGTTGCAGACCTTGTGGGCTGAGGTGTGCATTTTGCTCACCCAAGCCAGATGCAAAGTGGATTACGTTTAAGCAATTAAATATATTGCAACTTTATTGAGTCAGCTGCACATTTCTTCTGCTTAAATGTTTTAATGGAGTTTGAGGATTAGTAACATGTGGTTGACTTTGGATTCCTCTCACATGTTACCAGTCATCGAAATTTTTCCCAATAACATTTTCTTATTTCTACAGGTAAATCTTAAATTTGATTGCTTGTGTCATAGATTCCACATGGGAAAGATTCACACAGAGCTTCATTCTTCTGCTACATTAATGTAGGCAAATACTAGCACTATTCGAGGCAGCATCCTGATCTTGAATCCTGAGTTGAATGGTTTTTGTGGATAATTGTATTTAGCTCTTGCAGCTTGGGCTTTGTCACAGCACTGTCCTCTTCCCAACATGAGCCCTGGGAGTTTTGTGGTTCCAGCGAGGCCCAGCCTTACATTCCTGGATTTAAGCAGGCGCACACTGAAGGGAGGCTGGGAGCTCAGGGCAAGCCTGCTGCTCCCTCTTCCACCCATCTGCTGGTGCTGATGTGCTCGCCTGTCACTGTCTGCATGAAGAAATGGCTTTTTCAGCACTGCAGGGTTGCTGTGCTGGCGTTGGGGTCCCTTCGTGCTGGGTAGAGTCCTCTCATGTTCATTCACCTTCCCAAATAGAAAGGGTTACTCTGCACTCCTCATGTATTTAACAAGGGATTCCTTGCCTGCAGGGCTCTCTTCACGTGAAGTGTTATTTTAACCTTACCCAACTTCAAACAGAGTGGCATAGAAGCTAATTTGCTTCTTTGTAGCACTGCCGGTGTCTTAGTAAATTCCCAGGATAAAAGAAGTGAGTAAAAAAAACTCCTGCACTGCTAGAGAAGAAGAACAAACAAACCCAGCACATTTCTGTGGAATTCTTCTGTTTGTCAGATGTGAGTCTTCACTTGCACAAAATAATTAGCAGTTGCATTATGTAGAGCATGCTTAGCATCAAAGTAGTCACAAATGCCTCATATTTTCTTCTAAACAGTCTCAAGGGTAGTGAAAGCTGTCAAAAATCAAAGCAGCTGGCTTCTTTGTGGAACATGGAAGACCTTTTTACCTTCTCAAAACCACAAATATTTAAAATAATCGACACAGAAGTTAATCAATTTTCATCTGATTTAGCAAAGATCATGCAGTCTCAAAATAACATAAGCATCTCAATTGATACCAACAAGATCAATGTTGATATTTTTAATCCCCAAAAGAAAACAACAGCTGTCAAGAAGGCATATGCATACACTTCACTGAATGTGTAACTGCACAGAAGAAGGTGTGAATTCTCATTCTGTAAATGAACTCTCTGTACTATTTGTATGGACGGGCTTTAATAAAATCCAGAGCTGAGTGAGAGAATGCAGATAATTGCTCAGTGAGCAAATCAGGCAAATCCAGCCTAATGAAACAAAGTCTATATGATCTGTATCATCTGTGATATTTTTAGTGGGATGTTATGCAGATCTTGCTGGACCGCAAAAAAGTCACATAATATACAGTTTTATAAGTGTGAGAGTCCCTGCTTGCATACATGGCTGCAGCCTTTTCATTCACTTTCAAGTTTTAGCACTCTCTTTCACCTCGTAGCCTCTGAGTATACTAAACCCATGGTCATCCGCTTGGTACCTGGGTGCAGGTTGACTGGGCCATGGGTAGTGAAAAGCTTATAAAGAACCTTCTGAACGGCCCAGCCTTTAGAAGCCAGATGGGTACCATCACCCTGTCAAACACAAGAGTGGGTCTCAGCCCTGCCTGCCTTAGGTAAAACTCTGTAAAACCTGCTGTTCCTCTTCTTGCTCAGAGTTGGACACAGTGGCCAGAGTCTGTACTGCAACTGCCATAAAGCACAATGGCAACCACTGAACTCCTCAAATGCAATTCAGGTTTCTTGTATTTAACATCTGCTTCTCTATCATTCTTTGCACACCAGTGTAGAGGTCATTATGTCACGTATCTATGCATAATCCCTTATGTATATATAGACATAGAAATATAAATATAGCTTCAGGGAAAACAAAACTTCCAGGAGCGTCAGGTGCGTATATTAGCAAACTTCACCTAGTTGAGGCCATCACTGTTTTTTTGGAGGGCTCAGATTTTAGCTTATTTTCAGTAAAATTGAAGTTTCATGGACAAATTAAGAAGCTTTTGAGGGTGGGGTTTAGAAGGAAGTGCAAATCTGATTTGCATTTCAACAAAATGCAACAAATCAATAGGCTTTTCAAAGTTAAATGATCCCATAGTAATTTGTAGTGGGGTGCTGAAGAAATCTATTATGACAGTAGTGAGTGATAGTTTTGTATTTGCTCATATCAAACTGTTCGGAAGTTATTGCTCTCCTTTAATTTGCTATCTAGTACCACATTACTGATTTCCTTAAATTAACTAATTCTCATGATATTAATTGTTAACCTGTAGCTCTTAGTCTCAAAATACAAGGGTTGGTACAGGAAAGAAATCTTCAACTATTCTAGCATCACAGTATCATGACCTGCTTCATACTTACCTGTGAACATCTGAATAGTTTCATGTCATTCAGGGTTCCTTATGAATGTTAATAATGAGTTATTAATGTATGCGAATCATGTTTTCAAGCTGAGGGTCCATGCATATGATCTTGATTTTTGATATAAGTCCAGTCTAGAATGTACCCTTTGTATATGTTTAGATAAAGGTCTCTTCCAATTACTTCCAGTTCTCACTTAGACACTTGAATTTTTCCTCATATTACCTGGTCAGTCAAGCTCTGTGGTGAAGGGATACTCCAGTCAGTAACTAATGTTCAGAAAACGCAATTAAATCTTTCACTTAATATGTTATAAAAACTGTATTCCTTTTAATGCACTACAGATTTTTTTTTTTTTTGATCTCTTGACCTGAGCTGTTTTCCATTAACAGTCATAGGTTTGAAATTGTTCTTTGATCTGTTTGTACAGATGCAGAATTGTGTCATGGTGCTCCAACTTTTAAATTAGTTGCACACAGTAATCATAAAATTCTTGATAAGATGGGACATTTTAATATCATACTTTACAGTTCCTGAGAAAACAGGCAGGAGTTGTCAGCATTTTTCCATCTTGCATGTTTTTAAGTCATGTATCATATTCCTAACTAGGGCCACTACCTCCTTATTCCTCTACTCTGCTGAAGCAAGTAATGCTTTGTTTGATGGACGAGGGGTACTTTTCATCAAAGATGACTGCATTATATGCTAAGATGTTTTATCTGTCCTATGTGAAAATTAAACACTTGTGCTAACATTATTTTTGGTAAACCAATGCAGTGGATGCTGTGTATCTGGATGACGAGAAAGAAAGGGAAGAATATGTCCTGAATGATGTTGGCATTGTATTCCATGGAAGCGCCGAAGATATAAAATCAAGAAGCTGGAGTTACGGTCAGGTGAGCTGTTTAGGTCTTCTCTGGCTGCTCCCAGTAGGACAGCAAATGAGTTTAATTGACACCAGACTGTGGTTGAGACTGTGGGCTCTGGAATGCATTATTGGTTTCTCCTTCAGAAACTTAGGGGGTATCATTTTAAAATTGTATGAGGTGGGTATATGCCTAATCCAGAAAAGCAATGCTATAATAGCTGATATTTAAAGACCTTGTTTCAGGGGCATATTTCAGATACTAAGAGGCTGCCTGTTGGAAGTTATAATCATTAGCTGAGGTTTCCACAGGGCAGAGGTTTTCTGCTGCTGCATTATTGCTGCTTCAGGATCAAATCAATTTGTGAAAAGTAGAGTTGTTTGTTTGGGTTTTTTTTATTTTTCAACAGAAGGTTGTATTGCCTTTTGACTTTTCTTTTTACTTTTAGCAATTTGGTGGAGATAATTCTGATCTTCTTGGGGGTCAAATAGTCACAAGGTTCTAATGACTAAATAGGATTTAATCACAAAATTTTAAATTCTGTGAGAATGTCTCCCTTTGCTGCCTGGATTTGATAGCATCAGTCTCCAGTGGCTTCTTGCAGGTTGGGGGAGGTACCCACCACTAGGCTGGAGTGGGGGATTGCTGTGCCTTAAATAACATAGAATCATGGAATAATTTGGGTTGGAAGGGATTTTTAAAGATCATCTGGTTCCACAACGCCACCATGGGCATGGACACCTTCCACTAGACCAGGTGCTCAGAGTCCTGTCCAACCTGGCCTGGAACACTTCCAGGGATGAGCCATCTACAGTTTCTCTGGGCAACCTGTTCCAGTTATTTACCTCCCTCATTGTAAAAAAATGCTTCTTTATACATAATCTAAACCAACCCTCTTTTAGTTTCAAACCACTACCCCTTGTCTCAGACTTACTACTTGCCTATTTTACCTCAACCTTCTCATAAGAACTAAACAGCCTAAAAGTTCCTATGGGGTGGAAGAGTTACTTCATTGTGTTAGAATGGGAAAAAGGCAATGCCAAGCAGAATCAAAATTATAGCAAAGCTATAACCGTAGCTGTCTCTCAGAGGGGCTCCAATGGACAGATATTGGATATGGTGAGCTCATCTCATCTCCAGGATTTTCACAATAACAAAAATAAGAAGGTATTCAAGTATTTCGTTACTACTCTGCTGATGGATCCTTTCAGCTTTTGTGGCACCTCCCTAGCACAGCGTTGCAGGAGGGGCCTTACATCCTGCTTTCTCTCTCCCTCAGCTAAGTACAGCCTCAAAGTTTGAGCTGGATGGATTGCCAGTGTGCCTGCCCTGGAGAGCTCTTTGAACTCACATCTCTCTTGTTTCCTTATTTAAGGGTACAATTTCATCTTTTTTTCCTGCAGCAGCACTGCCTTAGGGAGTTCCTGCCTCTGCACCATTCCTTTGGTTGTGTCAGTGCTGCTGCTTGCAGGGTCTGACTGGTTTCCTGACTGAGATAAAAAGCTCTTAAATAAGGAGCGGGGAAAGAAATTCCATGAGTTGATGGTGCCTCTGATACAAGAGATGAGGAACCAGACCCTGGGGACAAAGCTGGGCATGCATTTAAGCTGACCAAAAATGCCCTCTCCCGGCCCTTCTTTCCCCCTACAAGTGCTTGTGCAGCTGTGCAGTGACTCAGACTGGAGAGCTGACCTAGCTGAAAAAGTATCTCCTTGATTTTTTCCCCCTGGGTTATTTCTTTGGCCTGCTCTGTTCCTAGATTTGGGATTCACTCCATGACAGATGAAAGGGGGAGGGAGAGAGGGGAGAAAGTGGCTGGAGGTGGAAGGTGCTGCTTAAACCAGACGCTGGATTTATGTCCTAAGATGCTAAATTTATGGCCTATGGTGGCTTGGCTTGAGGTGTTTATATTCTGCAAGTCTGGCATCTTCCTGACACAAACACCAGCCTCCCTTGAGAAACTGCATTATTTATTTGATTTTGCTAGGAGGTAGTGCCAGTGCTGTCTGGGAGGTTAGGGCCATTCCATAGTCCTTTGTCATGTACTTTCATTCCTGTGTTGGCTGAAATCAGAGGACTTGATTTCACTTTGTGCTGTGGTGCATGTTTTGCTATTGGTTGCCCATGTGAAAGCAGAGCGTGGCAGGTGCATCCCAGCAGGCCTGGGCCAAAAGCTTTAATGGGATTGATTATTTTCTATGGGTTTAACAGACATGTCAATCTGCAAAGCAACAGAGAAATATTCTTCTGGTTGCCTTACTTTCAGTGAAATGGAGGACATGATGTTCCGATCTTACCCTGTCCATTACAACCATTAAAAACAAATTTTTGGCAATCCTAGATATTAAGAATAAGAGCACTGCTGTAAGTAAAAATACTAGCAGCAAGGCCTATATTATCATCCAAGTATGCTTTTTGTATATGTGATGCTTAGCCCTTTACAACACGTAAGTAAAAAGCACAAGGCCACATACAGTCAATAGGGGTGAAAACTATATAGTCATATACAAAAATGCAGGTAGACTTGTGAATGGTACTGTTCTTAGGCTAAAAAATTGCTTAGGATAATGGCAGCTGGAGACTTTAACCCAGGCTGTAAATTAAACAGGAACATAGACTTCAAAACTGGGTAGCTAGTGAGGATTGCTCCCACAGTTGCTGCCTGCGATAAGAAGCATCAACATGACAGGAGGAAAGGCAAGAAATATGGACCAAGGAAGAAAAAACAACAGAACACTTGAAACATGGCTGCAATGAATGAGGATGCAATGAATGTTCCTTGTAACATGACTGTGATCCCTCCTAAGAAACTGTAAAAGGCAGCTGCTCAGAAAATTCCATGAAGGATTCAGGGGAAATTTGGCTTTGGAAGAGAACTAGGCACACAGGAATTCTCTAGCTGAAAAATGTCAGAATTTGGATGCTATACTGATCATTTAATGTTGATTTTTGGTTTTGTGGGAAAAGCAAAATAAAACAAGTGGGCAGAAAGTTCTGTTGCCATCTTGACCTGTCTCATGTCCACACATTGATCTGCTTTATCTTGGAAGCCCACTGTGCCCATGGAATTCTACAGCACGTGCAGACCACAGGTGACATGAGATCACATCTGCCTGCAACTGAGTGTGAGAAACACAGCCTTAAGTCAACCAGTGCAAAAGACGATGCAGCCCCACTTACTTTGATTTAAATGGAAGGTCGTCTATTAGAGACAGGTTAGCAGGAAGGAGGATGCCCAGGACAGCTACGTGTATTGCTCTGTAACACAAGGCACATCCGTGTGCACTTCACCTGTGTGTTTTCTCATCCCTTGTTTCCCACCTGCAGTTTTTCCCACGTGGTTTTGCCAAAATTCCTTGCTCCTGAAATAGGTTTATTTTCATTTCAGCTTGTGTGGAGCAGGCAGTGCCTGTGCCTGGCTCAGGTTCACTCACCTGTCCAGTCTTCCTACTGCTGCTCTGGTTCCTCTGATATTTCAGAGACATTCAGCCTTATAACTGCTATGTTTCTATTCCACTTTCCTGTAGATAGCATTTTCATGCCAAGAATGAGGGCAGGAAACTGATTTCATTTGATTTAATATTTTTTAAATCCCTGAATAGTCAAGAAGGGCAGAACTGGCTTTAGTGTTGCATGCTATTCTACTGAAACGGTGTAAGCCAGCTAGCCCTTGCAGCTTGTCCTCTCTCTTCCCTGTTAATTCAGTTATTTCACAAGCATTCATGTCACTTTGTAAATGCTAAGGTGGAAGGCAACAACCCTGATAGCAATTTATTTCCTCTTTATTCTTTCTGTATATGCTGGCAAGATTGACAATGTCTTATAAACCGTAGATGAGAAAAGTTAAATTTGCAGGGTAAACTTCTTATTGATTTAACCCAAGTCTGATGACTTGAATAGCAGAAAGCGGATTTTGATCCTGGTAAAAGATTGCTGGGCCAGACCAGAAGAAAAGAGAATTTGAACCAGGAATGATGGCTGTGAGGGCCCAGAGTTTACATTCTCTGTTGTGAAGATTCTCATTGAGAAGAAGGTTCTCCACAGTACAGTCATTCACTTGACGTTATTTGTGTCACATCCCAGTGGAGTGGACTGGGTTTTGCAATTGTTCAGCTTCCTCGGAATGATAAAATATATTAGTAGGTCTCTGAGAAACACTGAGAAACATGAATCCCTGTTTCCCTATTCCCAAAAACCATGAATTCCATTTTACTCAGACTATAAGGTGATCATTAGCAAATGCCTGCTGCAGAGAAAGTAATTCAGTGCAAGTGTGGGTGATAATGAGAGAGGTGTGCTGCCTTGGAGGACAGTGGTACCCTCAAGATAGAAGCAAAGGACTTCCATTGTCCAGGAAATGGCTGAAGGTGGTGAAACATGGTAGTGCTTCCCTTTTCTCGGCTTATGCCAGAGCTCAGCTGCTGCCTATGATGTCACTTCCATCCCTCCCATCTTCCCTGCTGTATCAGCAGCAGTCTTTACTCTTTGGGGCTTCCTTTTCAGGTCTCTGACCTCACTCTTCATTCTCCTCTGCCTCTGCCCAGACTGCGAAAGCAGCAGCTTGGTCTTGGGTCTTGCTCACTTTCTTCAGGAGGCAAAGTTCAGGACAGCCTGATCTGCCAAGGAGCCCTAAGCCAGGATGGAGAGGGTTAGGAAATCAATCTAGCTCTAGTAGCAGCATGAGAGTAAAAATCCTATTAGCATGAATCATATCTTTCAGGATACAAGCACAGAACATAAAACCTAACACCATGGAGTTTCTGTCACAGCCTTGAATGTTAATATAAGTTTGTGTATCTAGAAGGTATTTGTTTTATTATTGTGCATTTCCCTGTCTCCTACCGTTTTCCAGGGGACAGAGGTATTTCCCTTTGCTATGCAGTTTCTCCTACAGAAAATGAAATACATTGCAGGGCAAGTTCTGTGACAAATGGTTTCTGGTCTATTTAGGCACCTCTGCCCTCAATTCATTCTTGTGCTTGTTCATGCTAGATTGAAAAAAATGTACCTTTTCACTCTATTTTGGAAGAAGACTACTTTAGGTCACGTGGTATTTTTGATGTCTAAGATTTGTAGACCAGGATTAATCTATATAATCAGTTTTTGGCTTGTCAATTTTAAACAGATTTTAAAAATAACTTTGAAATACAAGTGTCTTCATATTACCGCTGGCAAACCACTTATAGTTCAACTTCCTAGCAATGCACCACTGTGTCGGTGAAGCCCTGAAATTAGCAGGTCTGGAATCTGTGAAGGACATAAAGTCCTTTGCAAGTACACAAGCTTCTTGTAGTTATTATTATAATATTCTCCTATTATATACTTGTTAGCACTTAAAATTTTATGTCCTGTCAGAAAGTCTGTGTTGTCATTTCAACCTTCTGGAAATTGGACTGAGATTGAACTGAAAATTACACTGTCTTCCCTCACAGCCTCTCACTTTTATTTTTTTCCCCACACATGTGTGATTATTCCAGAAGAAAGCTTGTATTGTTAAACACAGAGCTTTGATATGACCAGCTAATTTTGAAGCTCACCAGCCATTATACCAGAAGGGAAAAATAGCTTTGCCTGTGTTTTCTGGAATAAAAAGTGACTCAATTTTTCCTCTGTTTCCCCTTCTATTTTCTTTTAATTAGTTTGAAGAAAATGTTCTGGATGCTTGCCTGTTCCTAATGGACAAGGCAGAACTTGAACTCTCTGGTCGTGGAAACCCAGTCAAAATCTGCCGTGTTGCCTCAGCAGTGGTATGTAATGGATGTCTAATGTGTGTCACAAGTGACTCATAAATCAGTGCTGGGCTGGTATAACTCACCCTCGTGCCCTGGTGTGCTTTCTGCAATGCACAACAGATCAGTTGTCCATTCTGACAATTGTCCATTCTGGGGTCTGACATTTTATTCCTCTCCACTAAAGTTCAAGCAACTTTTGTTGGCTCATTGCCTTGTCCCAAGAATGGTGCCTCACTGGTGGGAAAGCCACTTTTAGACACTACACTCCAGGCATAAGCATTTCTTATGTGACAATGTGTTCATTTTCCAGTAGCTGGTATAATTGAGAAAGCTATTTCTGCTATGGAAAATACAGTGGCTTGATGAGTGGAATTTTGGATGGGGAACTGAGGGACATTATGTGGACTCCAGCACTAACCTCAATGGGGTCGTAGAACACTGCAATGGTGCATGTTGTTGTATCTGATTCAGGCCCCAAATGACCTAATCGGGCTGAGAACAGTTATATAAGTGCTTTGGCCCTGAAGAAAACACTGTGGGAACTGTCCTCTTAAAAACATGAGGTCCACAAAACATACCCCACTCAGAATGAAAGTACCTAAAATAATTAAAGATAAGACTTTCCAGACCTCCATTTTTTCCAGTTGCTAGGCACCAGGAATTATGCCATGGGTGCAAAAGCAGTCCCATCCCTAATATTCAAGATGCTAGACTCATCCAGGATGTGGAAAACAGAGGCTGAGTCCTCTCTTTTGCCTTACTAGAGGTTTGAACTGATGCTTTCTGCTTTCCAGAATAATAGTCTAGTCATTGAGCTAGAGTAATTAGGTGTTCTCCTGAGCCAGTTAC
The DNA here is from genome assembly GCA_013397895.1 of Origma solitaria. Taxonomy (NCBI): domain Eukaryota; kingdom Metazoa; phylum Chordata; class Aves; order Passeriformes; family Acanthizidae; genus Origma; species Origma solitaria. Next base: position 538,047 of record VZRL01002856.1, read on the forward strand.
TGAATTAGGCTGTCCACAAAACATGGCTGCTGGAGATGGATGATCCTTTAACCCATTTGTTATAGCATTTCCCAGCCTTTAAGAAAATGAGCTCTTTGTCTTAGATGGCATTGAAGTGGGATCTCCAGCCTCTCAGTCTTACATGGCATTAGGTTAAATAGAATATCTTCAGCAAGAAATATTGAGAACGGCTCTACTTCTCTTTGTCTTTTAGCATTTTGGTTAGTTCTTTCACCCCAGACATTAGAAATACGGCTTCAGACCTTAGGATAGGAGAAAGAATCAAGTGTGATTTCCTCATTCCTGAGCTAGTAGATGTTAAAGGTCTCTCATGTAAGGACTGTGGAAGACCCTCAGGACAGAGTAGCACAAAGTTTATGAATCCAAATAGGGCTTGGATATTGCTTAGGTTTTGAGATGATCAAAATTTTTAGAGAGGTGGAAGAGTTCACCGTTAGAAATCTAGGATTTAATAGACTTTAGGCCTAATCTGCAGAATTAGGCCATAGCTGGGTAGGGGGTTTAGTCAGCTGAAATCTGGACCTGAGTAAGAAACGGGCAAAAGGTGCTGAACTCCCACCTGTGTTCCTTAACCTCATTCTTGCTGGAGTTGAAATGTGGTAGAGCTGAGCTAGTCTGATGACATGCCCCCCATGCTGGAAACCTTCTGAGGCTTCCTGGTGTAGCAGAGCAGGTACAGCCCCTCTCCCATTCATTACAGTCAGAGTACAGCATGAAGATCAACATACTGTCCTGTCCTTGAAGTGATTCTTTTCTTGGCATGTATCCTACACCAGTGAGATGGGCACAACCTCTTAACCCTTTGGTTATGACTCTGAATACTTATCTCTGTTCACTCCTAGAGTTCACAGGAAGTCGATTTTCTAATTATAAAATAGTAGTTAGTGCAGCCAAAAGATTTTAAATGAGAATTGTGATTTATTTAGCTGGTGTGTAGCTGTTCGACATTAGCATAATTAAAAGGTACAGAGCGAATGAGCTTTTTGCACAGCCTCAACTGGTTTGGTTCAAATTGCATCTAGGAGACGTATTGCTCATTAATGCCTATCAGTATTGCCATTACTCAGCAAAACTCTTTGCTTTGTATAATCTTACCAGTGGAAAACTTACACAGCAGATTCCTTCTTGTTTTCATGTGTGCCGGACCAAAAAAATTAGTTTCTACTCTAAAAAAAACAGCAGACTGGTTCTCCTCTAAATCTGCTGTAAATCAGGAGTGATTTTATTAAAATCTCTGGGCTGATACAGACAGAAAAACAGATGACAGAAAGAATACAGCTTAATATTTCTGAGGCTTACTTATCAGTATATAATTGATTGTGTTTACTAAAAATACATAGCAGTAAGCATGTTTAATGTTAATAAAACCTACTAAACTGGCAACATGGATACTCAGTGTGGTGACTTGATTTCAGTTTTATTTTTAAATGTCTGACCTTCATTCAAAATTGTTCAGTGGTGAACAGTCCATGGCCCTTAACAAGATTGTCCTATTTATCCCTACCTTCATAATGAAACACTTCTATCTTACTTTCTTAGCCTAAACTTGGCTATATTCACTCTTTCCCATCCCATTGGCCTGCTGAGTTAAGGAGCTTTTTATTATTCAGTCTTTGGTATCCTTACTGTTCATTTCCTTTGATTTTAGATTAATTCCAGGGATGACAATGGTGTGCTTGTTGGATCTTGGGACAATATATACAATTATGGTGTTGCTCCTTCAGCCTGGACAGGAAGTGTGGACATTCTCTTGGAGTATTACAGTTCTAAGCAACCTGTCCGATATGGCCAATGCTGGGTCTTCGCTGGTGTCTTCAACACATGTAGGTATCAGTGAGAAAAGCTCTAAACTGCTATGTGGTTCCTGCTTAACAGAGTTTTTAAGTAAAATTTAAATACTTTCTAGTTGTGTGCTGTTCAGAAGTAAATAGTAGAGATACTTAAAAATGCATGGCTAAAATAGATGATCTTTAAAGAAACCTCTGGTGTGTCCTTCAGGTCAGCTGCTCATCCACACAAATCTGTTAATTGTTTATTGGTTCAGTGAAATGTATTCAGTGACTCAAGAGGGTAAGTCTGAGAAAGTTGAGTGCTTTGGCACAGTCCACTTTTCTGTCTGGAAATCTTAGATGAGCAGGGTGCTTGTCATCTAGACCTGAAATATTAAATTACTACCCAGTATGGGATATGTGATGGTGTCTCTGCTCCAGAAAGGCCAAATCTCACCTACTGAGGACTGTTCCTAGGAAAACTGAGGTGCACTGTCCCAGCACCTATTTACTGAGCACTGTTAACATTTTATATGGAATTTATGAGCCAGAAAAACAGAGAAAATGATGGCCTAGTTTACGAATTGTCTCGCATTCCAAGGTTAAGTCTGAACACACTTGGTCAAACTAGAATTCCAGTGTTGCAGCAAACAGAGTGTTGCAGGTCATAAAAACCAGTGGAGAAAGCAGCATTGGATCAGTCCCATATTTCGACTGTCTAGCACTTTCTAACAACACCATCTGCTAATACACAGGAACACACTTTGTGGCTTCTTCCGGACTTGCTCCAACAGGTCTATGTCCTTCTTATGTTGGAGGCAGCACTCCAGGTGGGGTCTCACGAGAGCAGAGCAGAGCAGAGGGGCAGAATTCCTTCCCTCACCCTGCTGACCACACTGCTGTGGATGCAGCTCAGGATACAATTGCCTTTCTGGGCTGCGAGCACACCTTGGCTGGTGATCTTGAGCCTCTTGTCAATCAGCGCCCTCAAGTCCTTCTCCCCAGGGCAGCTTTCGGTCAATTCTCCTCCAGCCTGTATTTGTGCTTTGCCCTGACCCATGTGCAGGGCCTTGCACTTGGCCTTGTTGAACTTCATGAGGTTTGCACAGTCCCACCTGCCATGGTCCCTCTGGGTGCCATCCCTTCCTTCCATCCCTCTGCTCCACAGAGCCTGGTGTCAGTCACCCGCAGACCTGCTGAGGGTGCACTCAATGCCACTGTCCGTGTCACTGACAAAGATGTTAAACAGCATCAACACCTGAGAAATGCCACTCATCACTGGCAATATCTCCATCCTTCAAAACATGAAATGCTTCATTTTATTCTTGGTGCAGTGGAACAATGAGCAATCACCCACGTCCAAAGAACCTGCGGGTCCTTCCTTCACTGCCTGAGGCCTCATGGTCTGTATTTGATGATCCTCAGCCTCTGCATAACGCAATGGGCTCAAAAATGTTTGTGCAAATATTTTTTATGGATATGATTCTTCTCAGTGGATTCCATGGGCCACTTTGTCTTCTCTGCCCGTTGCCTTATCTGGATTTCTCTAGATCACAGACAGACACACACACACCAGCTCTCCCACCTTTCCCCCGCACTTGCCCTGAATCACCACTACGCAATATTTTGCCTGCAGGCCACTGTAAAACTGGGGCGATGCAGCAGAGGCCTGGAGCCTGCTGTGTTAGAGGCAGAGGCATATTTATCTGGGGCAAAACCTGACTTGGCTTGCTGACTAAGTTAGAGTCAAGTCAGAGACCTGGCGCTTTGCACTACTGCGAAGATTGCTGAACTATAAAGTTTGTTGAGCATTATGAAATGGAAATACTTTCCAGTGGCTGATCTGATGATAGCCACTGACACATCCAGCTGCTGACCACTGCACAGGGGACAGCAAAGGTCTAAACAATCATGTGCAGATAGCAGAGTTGTTTTGAGGTGGTTTTGAGTCTCTCTCAACTGTCAATGTTTTACTGTTGTGACCAGTCCAGCTTTCCAAGGTTACTATATTGTACACTCCAGGTATTCATCTGTTAAAAATGCTAAAACATTCCGAAAAATGGTCATTAATCTTGAAATTGTCAGACAAATTATTTCCAATGAGCCCTGATGGCTCATGTGCTGGAAGCCTGGGAGGGCACTTGAATTAAGTTTAATCAATAGGTACATATGGTATTGGAGGCATCCAGGTAATTTGTCATCCAGAAACTTGAAATGAATGTGCAGTGTTACACTTTATTGGGAGTCACAGTACTGACAGTAATGAATATACAAAACCCAGCAGTAGCAGCAGGGCTGTTCAACTCTGCAGCATTGGAACTATTTTTAAATAGGATTTTCAATAAAAATCTTTTCCCTTAAAAAAACCTCAAAAAACCCCACAGAAATCCAACTCAGACCAAAACCCAACAACAACCACAAAAACTAAACAAACCCCCCCAACAAAGAAAGAAAGAAAGAAACAAACAAACAAACAAAAAACCTCAAACCAAAAAACCCAAACCCAACCCCCCAAAAAAACCCAAAACAAAAAAAAAACCCCAAACCACAAAAAAACCCCAAAACCTCACACACCACCAAAAAACCGTCACCCTCTGTTTTCTGCAGAGCCATGTTAGCTCCTAAATTGAAAGCCAGGAACATTTTTTGGCTGAGATACATTGTCTGGAGTAGCTGAGATGATGTGTCACCCCACAGATCCACTCCCCTAACCCAGGGATGTGCTCCATGCTTATTTATCTGCCAGGGTACGCAACAAACACAGAAGTCTATCAATGCACTGTTGCAGACTACAGACATAGCTGTAGAATTTCCAGAGTTTTTCCACATTTGTTAAATTTTCCTCTTGTCAAATTGTAAGAATGGTCATCAGTGCTTTATTGTGATGGTGTGATAGTTAGGGCTGGTGGCTTTTTTTTGATCCTCCTTTTAAGGTCTTTTATTGGAAGGGACTATGGACTCCAAAACCCTATTACTTAGCAGACAATATGAATTATGTACTCCATTTTATTCAGATCCTCAAACCTTGTCATTTCAGTTGCAAATAATGCAGCTTTTCCCCATTGTTAGCAATAATTTTCTACATTATTCTTTGTGTTCTCCAAATCCCTTCTGACAGCAGACATCAAACAGGAAAACTCCAAATCAATCAAAAGGAGATACTTTCTATTAATTTTCTTTTTAGCATAATCTCATAATGCTCCTGAGTTGCTGATACTAAGAGACCTAATATATTGTGTATTTCTTGCAAGCTCAAACTTCTTTTTCTTGGTATCACATTTGGTCATGCAGGTGACCCATTGCACCCAGATTTCACCTGAAATTCTGCAGTGTGGTCACTATGCAAAGCTGCTTTAAAACTCCTTGGTAATCAGCTGTTTCTGTTATAACCATTGTACCTTTACATGTCTTGAATGCTCATCATTTTGGGACCAAATAAAATATTTAGCATGTGCAATATAAAAACAGGTAAGAGGAATTGTTTGGGTTGATTTGACTGAGTTTTCCCATTTTATTCTAGTTATTAATATTTCTGTCCTCTCATCCTGTCATCCATGAGCACAGTTTTCATATTTGTCCTTCTCATCACACTTCTATCTTTGACACAGTTCTGAGATGCTTGGGGATACCTGCAAGACTCATTACCAACTATTCTTCTGCCCATGATAACAACGCCAATTTACGGGTGGACTTATTTCTGGATGATGAAGGAAAAGTGGACACCCGACTTACAAAAGATTCTGTCTGGTGAGTCCTCATGGAAAATGCCTTTAATGTGCCAATGATAAAGTAGTAAAAACCATGATAGCAATGCCTATGTTGTATTTATTTCTCTGTGTATTGAAGAACTCTGCTGGCTTATGTGAAACAGAATGAACGGATTGTTGGTAGGGTGACTAATATGAAGCCCTTGTTGTGTAAACAGGCCAACCCTGTGGGATTCTGCTACTAACATTACCATATAGTGCTCATTTAAGCACACTGGAGAGCTGGAATGGGCTTGTGCTCCTCAGGGACAAGCTGCTTCTGAAAATGGAAGGGGGTAGGATAGGCACTGCCTTCCTTCTGGAGCCAGGCTCCAAGGGGTACCTCAATATCTATGGAAAAACACCCTTCTTGGTCAGCTTGTGCCCATTTTCCACATTTGTAGACTGGTTTTATATTGTGTGCACTCAGTCATTGTTGCAAAGAGGTGCTTTCCAAAATAAACCCAGCTCAGCCGAAAAAGAAACAAGTCAAGGTATCATACAAGATACTGAAATGCTATCACCAGATTTATAAAAAGAAAACTCCCTAGGGCCAAAAGAAGGAGTTTACACATTCTTTTTGAGAAGGCAGCCCTCTAACTGGCTCTTCAGACTCTTACTGTCTCCTGTCTGATGGGAGAAGTGTGGCATATATTGATTATATGCTCTGTGTGGGATATTGGCCCTCAACCCTCTCCTCCTCAGAGTGAAGCAGTGAATGTGACCTCTACATTCCTATATTCAGGAGGTACTTGTCCTATTCGATGTTAATATACCTGACTTGTGTCAATAATATCTTCAACTCATTAGAATAGCAGCCCATCAGCATGTTTCATTAATAACTTAATCTCTGGAAATCTTTGTATTAAAACTGTAATAAACCCACTATGTGGTGGAGGAAATAGCTGAACCGGTTGCTGTGACATCTTTTATGTGATTTCCATAATCAAGAGGAAATCTAAGGAAAACAGGTTCGTTTACATGTGAAGCTTGTATCACAGCATGACAGAGCAGCTGAGGCTAGAAGGGACCCCTGGAAGTCACCCTGCCCTCCTGCTCAAAGCATGGCCAGCTAGAGCAGGTTGCTCAGGTCTGTGTCCATCTGGGCTTTGAGTATCTCCAAGGATGGACACCCCACAACTTCTCTGGGAAACTTGTGCCAGTGTTCAACCATTTTCACAGTAAAAACAAGCGTTTCCTGGCTTTCAGACAGATTTTTCTGTGTTTCAAAATGTGCCCATTGCTTCTTGTCTTGTCCTTGGGCTACTGAGAAGAGTCTGACTCTGCCTTTTTTCCCTCAACTCCCTAATCAGGCATTTATACACAAGGATAAGATCCTACTGGGCCTTCCCATCTTCAGACTGAACTGTCCCAGCTGTCTTAGTTTCTCCTTGTGTACAGTCTGTGTTGCATCAGCCATTCCTTCCATATTTTTATATCAGCAAACTTGCTGAGGGTACAGCGGGTCTTGTAATCCAGGTCATTAATGAATCTGTTAAACAGTGTCAGACCAACTATCGACCCCTGGGGTACACAACTAATGACTAAGCTTCAGTTGGGGTGATCACTACTGATCACAACCCCCTGATCCCAGAAATTCAGCCAGCTCTCAATATTCCTTGCTGTCCACTTGTCTAGTCTATACTTCAATGATTTGTCTACGGGGATGTCCTGGGAGATGGTGCTAAAGTCAAAAGGACCAACCCCCATGCACCAGTATCCACTTTGTCCTTCCAATCACTCATTTCATCAGAGAAGGCTCTCAGGTTTGTCAGGCACAGCTGGCTGCTTGTAAATCCATGCTGACTACTGCCAATCACCTACTCCTTAATATGTTTGGAAATGTTTTCCAGAAGAACTTGCTCTATAACCTTCCTAGAGATCAAAGTGAAGCTGACAAGTCTGTCTCTCCCTCGATACTCCTTCTCTCTCTTGAAGAATAGAGCAATATTTGATTTCTTCCAGTCCAGAGGAACTTCCTCCAATTACCATGATCTTTTGAAGATAGATATGAGTGTCCTTACAGTGACATTGGCAAGCTCCCTCAGCATTTTTGGAGAGATCACCTCAGATTTTCCATCAGATCCATTGGACCTGTGTGTGTTCAGTTTGTTTAACTGTTCTCTATCTTGTTACTTGTCTAATTTTCATTATTCCAAACCTCCACACTGGTCTCATGGGCTGTGATTCCTGAGGGCAAATCTTAGCAGTAAAAACCAGGGCAAAGAAGATGTTGAATACCTTCTCCTAATCCTTTGCCACCAGGTTGTCTGCTCTGTTCAACAGCAGAGCCACATTCTGAAATCTTCCTTTTGTGCTTGAATTTCTTGCCCTTCACATCCCTTGACATACTTTGTTTGCTCTGTTCTGGCTTTCCTGTGCCTGTCCCTGCATGCTCAGACAGTGACTTTGTATTCCCTCTGGTCGCCTGTCTGCTGCTCGCCCCTCTTTCTTAAGCACCTTCTTTTTTAATGTTTAATTGGGACCACCTTGTGGACTTGTGCCAATTTCGGTTGATTTCCTGCACACAAGGATGGACCATTCTTAAGTTTGGAGGAGGTGACTCTTGAAAAACAACCAGTTCTTCTGCTTCCATCTTCTACCCAGAACTGCCTCCCATGGGATTCTTCCAAGCAGGACCTTAAACACATCAAAGCCTACTCTCCTGAAGTCCAGAGCTGCAGTCCTGCTATTTGCTTTGTTCCCTCCTGTTAGTATCCTTGGGCAGTTTTGCATGTGGTCTGTGAGACAGAAGGATCTCAGCATGTCTCATGGAGCTGGTCCTTTTATGGCTCGGAGAGCTGTAAAAGAGAAGTCTTCTGAAACCTCCTCTGCCTATAAAAGATGTGAAACAGGACCCAGTGACCGGGCGCCTCAATGCTTTGTCCATACACACCCAGTAATGGATCATTACTATGCTTCAGAATTTTCACTGTCTCATCTCTCCTTTTCCTAACCTGATCTATGAAATACCTCTTACCAACTTCTGACACTTCCTTTTACTTCTCTACCTCTCTTTTTCCCAGATGTTTCCCAAGACTTCTTAATTTAATCTATTTTTCTCCCACATTCTTTTGGGACAGGGTCAGATCATCCAATATCATCCTAGCCCCACTGAAATCCATATGCAATTTTACAGTAGCATTTCATCCTTCCGTCCTACATTTGCTTTTCTTTGGCTTGATAACTTTTTTAACTGCCTTGTTCATCCTTTTATCCTCCTGGTGCATTTATTAGTACATGGTGCACATAACCCTTTGGGCATGACTTAATATATACAACTCTTTTCATTTCTCCTTTGTGTCCTTTCTTTTCATTACTCTGCAACACTCCATGGTAGCCCACATGCTGACTTCTAATGACTTGTGTCTTAACCTTGATTTTATTTTTAATGTCTCTTTTATTTCTTTTTTTGAGAGGACAAGCTCAAGGTATTTATAATGATTTTTTAAAATGCATTTCTCACTTATATTTATAATCTCTTGAAAACTGGAAGCAAAGCTCTTTTTCTTTATTAATATATCATTTCTATTGTACTTGTACTCTAGCCTTGTACTGCTGGTGCTGATCTGTCTCAGGTCTTAAATACTCTCAGACTTCAGGGATACTTGGAGCCAGGATTTTTAGTCAAATCAATCTCTGAGTGTGGGGCTCCCTCTGAATGTTATCTGACATTTATTTATTTTTATTAAAGATTGTCTTGTCCCTCAGGATAGGTAACAACAACACCACAAACAAAACACATATACAAAATTACACAGACTTTGCAAAAAAGTTATTTTTATAAATCTGGCCGGATTTGGGGCCATCAGTACTGTCTGTTCTCCTTGTCTTTCTTAATGATGATATAAAGACACTTAAAGAATATTTCTTTTGGATGGGAATCAAGACTCACTCCTACGGTGAGGCCCAAGCAGAACAACATCAGTACCTCAGTGGAAACTTGCTTGATGTCACCCAACCCCATGGGGGTTCATCCGTGTCCTGGCCTGCAGAGAAAGCCCTTCTGAGACCTCTGCTCTCCCATTTACTTCCAGATCACTTTGCTCTAATTTCTCAACAGTATTATCAGTGCCCCTCTCGACCTCAATGCCTGAAACTTGTTATTCATAAAAGGACAGCAGCTGCTTCCAGCATGTGCCAGTCCCATAAGCAATACAAACTAGCCTTCTTGAATTGTCTTCCAGGAATAAAACCCACCTGGTCATCTTTTATTAATTTCCTTATTGCTTTGTTTAGTCTATCCGTAATTATCTCTGTAAATATTTAATGGTCACTCCATTGATCTCTATTGCCATTCTTGCTTTCTTGAATGTCTCAAACTTGTTGTAGAATACAAGAGTTACAGAATCAGTTCAACAGTTTATGGCCATGGAATCAGCTCCTCAACTGTGCTCACTTCTATAGAGAAGTTTCTGCTACATTTGGAAAGGCAAATGTTTCCATCATCCTTGTTTCCTTAATGCTCACTGCTTTACAAGCAGCGCCTTTCTGTCCATTCAGATTTGATATCCTTACATGTATTTGTAATTTGCATGGCAGCAGACCTAAAGAAATTGCCATCCTGTTATGTCCAGCACTACACCAATAGAAATCAGAAAGAAAGGTCTGGTCCCTAAGATGAATACAGAAAAAATATAAAAAACCTGCATTACCTAATTACAGAACTGAAGTAGATCTGCCATTTTCCACACTGTTACCACTCTCCTAGTCCTGTTTTTATCATCCTTTCCTTTTGCCTGCTCTTCATGTTCTTCTTTCACAGAATAGAAAGCCAGTGACACATCTGACTTGGATTCAAAGCGAACCAGTGAAGTCTTCAGGGCAGGGATTGTCTCTCGTATGTTGACATAGCAGTTTTCAAATACCCACCTTCCACAAATGTGTCCCCATTCTTGGGTAGCCCTCAGCAAAGTTCCGTGAGCATGATTCAGCACTGACTACTCTCAGCAGCATCAAAAATTCTCTGAGTGTGCGTCATTTTCCTTGAATAATTCCTTTTTCTGTAGTGCTGCTTCATTAACTCCCCTAACTGACAAGTTTTACCCTGATCCAAGCTTTCATTTCCACTTTGAAATGTCTTGTTAGACAAGCTTCAGATCCTTCTGACTCTGCTTCATAGCTGGTTTTCACCTATTATTAATGAAATGGTCAGAGTTTAACAATCCCCATTTTGGTTGCTAATATCATTGCGTGTACTAGAGGCTATATCAGCAGCTACAGAGATGTAATTTCATTCAGATCTGCTGTAGGATATGTATAATTTGTAAGCAAAATTACCCCTTTCTCTACTCTTCCCTTCTTTTATTTTTTTGCAGTAATGAAATTCAAACGCTTTGCAGGCTTTACTGCAAGACCCTCTTTCCAGATTATCTTTTTTTCTAGCTCATGCTCTCCCTTCATTGTTGGTAGCATTGCAGGAAGTTGCAACATCTGTCCGTCTTTTCTGCTCATCTCTGAAACACCCAGGGCAGACTGTGATGGTGCTGTACTGTTTTTTTAATTTTCCTGAACATGCTGCCAGGTGAGAGCATTTTAGCCCTGAGCACCTAGATGAACTACTCTCAGAATTTTACCTTTCAGATCACCATCCTGTGCCCTAAAGACACGAGTTGGCCCACACTGGTTGTATGTGGGTTTTATGGAAAGGTGAATGTTTTAGGAGATCTGACATCATACATTGTCATGACAAATGGGGAAAAACTTACAAGAAGTCCGCAGTGAGGATAGTTTTAGAAAGGCTATGCGGGGTCTTTTTGTCAACCAACATGGAAGCCAGCTAAGCATGCTTGTTTTGAGCCATGAAAACAAAACTTCACACTGTATGTTGTGCAGTTGATCCTGAATCTCTTCAAAAGAGACACAGAAGCTTCAACCTGAGTAATTATAAAGCAGACCATGTTTCATTGGCTTGAAGATAGAAAATTTGCTTTAGCAGTAGGATAGAAGTGGAGGCATCTGGCTGGAAAGGGATTCTAGTTTGTGTAGCTTTTCATATACCCCACTGGCATATTTTCTGCGACATTTATACTCAGAACACATTAGAAGAATGAAAAAAACTTCTTCAACTTGTAGTCAAGAAACTAGAAGGAAGGATTGTGGCAGTCAGGTTTTAACAGGTACCAAACATAGACCTAAAATCTGTTCTCTTAAAAGAGTCAACTTTTTAATCCCTGAACTGGCAAACAGTGTTATTGAAGCAATGCCAGGACATAAATACACAGGATTTGTTTTGGACCCTATGCTTCTTTCCAAGAAATTTATGTACTGGTCCTGTCTCTTGTCTAAGGAATTATCATTGCTGGAACGAAGCTTGGATGACCAGACCTGACCTTCCCGTTGGTTTTGGAGGATGGCAAGTTGTTGATGGGACACCTCAAGAAACCAGTGATGGTAATATTGCTTGAAGTCCTCCTTAGCTCACTTGCTAATGTTTGGGATCTTTGTGTCAAACAATGAGCTGATGATAGCTGAGCCATTGGCACCTGGCACCATATGGCCAGTGACAACTTCTTGAGCCAAATAGCCATACTCACCTCAGGGCCTTCTCCTGATTTGTTTTGAGCTCTAAAATAAATCTGTCTTTATTATAACACTGTTCACGATGCCTGGGCACAAAATCCTGCATGAGAAAGGACCTACTTGATACAGAAGACATGTAATCCTGTTGCCAAATATGGCTTCTAACATTTTAGAGTATCTATACAGGAGTTTGATGAAATTCATTCCCCTTTATTTTATGCAGCTCTAACTAAACTTCATGAGCAGGCAAGTAGGCAGGAGAGAAAAAAGTGAAAAGTCACTGCTGTTTCTTCCAAGCCCTTAATTTTCCAGCCCTTAAAATACAATCTTTGCTAATTTGTAGTGAGATCTTTCTCAGCCTGTGCTGTACCTGAGTCCTCCCAAAATTATCTATTTTAACCAAAACCAGCTGTAACTGTGTTTCACGCACTTGAGACTTACAGTGGGTGTTGTAGTGACATTAAAGGTACCAAACCACCAGGTTGTTCCAGATCTGAGTCTGTGTTATCTACAAGGTTGGTAACAAAATTAAGCTTTTTCCTTCTTGGTCAGGAGTTCCTGTAAACTAATAAAAGAGTTTGTCAAACCCCAATAATTGTTCTTCTTTGAGAAAATATATTATTTTGACATGTTTTTAATTAATTTAGTCTCTCACTTTGTCTCTCTTCTCCCCATAGGTATGTACAGGTGTGGTCCAGCCTCAGTTCAAGCCATTAAACATGGTCATGTTTGCTTCCAGTTTGATGCTCCTTTTGTCTATGCTGAGGTACATGCGTGAAAATTTCTACTGCAATGAGTGACATCAGTGAGACCATAGTAAGACAGAAGATAGGGCTCCACTGCAATTATTGATTGAGAAGTTACTTCATATATGCTTCATGTCACAGAACAATCTTATCATTATGTTTTGACATGCAGGCCAGTAGGTGTGATACGGCTCTAATGAATGACAGAGATTTCTCTAATCTCTGTTCCCCAGTGTAATAAGAACAAAAAGCTACTCTGACTCCATTGAAACTTCAGGCTCTGGTCGCTTTTCCTTCCAAGATTCAGCTGTGCTGAATGAGTCACTAGCTCTAGCTGCTCATTTTCTTTGCTTACCACTTTCCTTTTGGCTGCTGTGGGTCATGGAGATCTCACGTGGGTGATTTGACTGGCAGAGCTGAGAGAGAAATATCTCAATAAGGAGATAGAGGGCCTGGTCTGGAGTTTCAACCACTTGCATCACCAGAAGAGGCATGCCCAGAATTGCAGGTCAAATTTCTCTCTAATTGAATTGTAAATAGCTTAGGAGAGAAAAGAATAAAAATATTTTATCTATTAAGCATTCCTCTCTCCATTTTTAAAGCTTTTTGGTGCAAGAAATGTGTAGTAGTGCTCCCCAAATTTGAATGATCTGTCTGTAGCCTCAGAAAGTTTACATTCTCTGTCATTCTGGAGCTGCAAATAGTGAAATGCATCTCAGCATATGGCTAATTTTAAACATGAAATTTTGATGTGAATAATTAGTGGCACTTCAAGTCAATGCATCATTATTTTGGGGGGACACAGGCTGACTTCTCTTCCTCTCTCTACTTCCATATATCTCAATCTTCTTACATTTAATTTCATAGGTGAATGGCGACATTTTTTACACAAGAAGGGAGAAAAATGGAACCCAAGTGGTAGAAAGCATTGACACAACCCGTATTGGGCAGCTGATTGTCACCAAGGAAGTTGGAGGTGATGGAATGATGGACATTACCGAGGAGTACAAGTTCCGAGAAGGTAACCTGCGATGAGCTGGGATCATACGGATGTAGACTTATCTCAGTCAGATCTTGGATAATGACTTGGAAACCTCTGTCACTGAGGCAGCTTCCAGAAAAGCTGCCAAAGTGCCCTCTGGAGCTCTTTATTTGTAACTCTATCCCAGAAATACGCTAAGTGCCTTGATCAAAAGGCACAAGCAGAGCACAAATCCTGCTACTCAGAAATGCTTTTAGTTGTAGTGAAAATAAAGGCTAGTCATGGGGCAAAGCATTCAAAACAATTCAAGGATTTCTGTACAGCTGTTTAGGCATTTCTTACTCAGGCCAGATGTTCACACAGAGTAAATCAGTGTAGCCATGCTAATAGGAATTCAGCTCCATCAATTTGTCTGATATGGCTTTAACACCAACTCCCTTGGAAGCTGTGAAGTTCTCTCACTGCTAGTGTTACCCCAGAAGGGTTCACTGTCCTCATCCATTCATTTCAGCTACTACAAACTCTGGAAGACGCACACACCCTTATGATCAGTAGGTGGGCTAACGCTGCACTTCAGTTTCTTTTCTAAATCTGGTGTTCATTCATTCCTAGGCTCAGACGAGGAGAGACTGGCTCTTGAGGCTGCTGTGATGTATGGTGTTAAAAAGCAAAGTACCGAAGACACAACATACCAGCCACAGACAGATGTTGACATGGACTTCCAAGTACAAAAGGCAGTTCTTGGCAATGACTTTAAAGTCACTATAAGTTTCAGGAACAAAAGTCGCAACTCCTACACTGCTACTACCTACCTTTCAGCCAACATAGTGTTTTATACAGGAGTCACAAAAACTGAATTCAAGAAACACTCTTTCAGTGCGAAACTGGAACCCTCCTCATGTAAGACTTGCATAGCTGTTTTCTGTGTTACTAACTGTTAGGTTTTTTCTGTGTTATTAACTGTCACCAATGTTTCCACCCCTGGGTAGAGCCAGTTCTGGTAACTAGGGGTAGGATACTCTGTTGGGTATCAGAAGGATCCAGTCCCTACTCTGGGCTGGATACCACGGTCATTAAACATGAGCCTGTTTTCTTCAGGCTGTTGCTCCCTGCATAATGGTCTTTTACACCAAGCTGCATGTCTGGGAATTGTTAATTTTTCTTATTTAGCACAATAGAAAGCAAAGGGGCACAGGTATTAAGCTGCAAGGCATTGTTTTTCCTTTGAATGTCTTTATTTTCCTCGCAGCTTCTCAGCAAGTGAAGGGGAAGTTCTGATTCCACAGGGTGTTATGTACAAAACAGGCAAGTTTTGTCTCAGAGAGGAGCCTTAATGGAACCACAATTCCTATCAGGCCACAAAAAAATCCTCTGCTTTCTTTTTCACTTTGAACATCATCTGATACTGCACATTTTATTTTGTGCTGATTAATCTCCATAAAGTAGAAGTTCCACAGAAAAGGCTCTACTAGAGAGGGTTAATAAAACTTCTGCCTCTGGTCTGAGGTAGAAAGCCCTGAGAGCTGCTCTCTGATTCTTTCTAACTCCCTGGATCATTTGCAGGGGGTCTGGAAATGGGCACTGGGTTGTTCCAACACAGGCTATCAAAACACAGTGTGAGGGTTCATAGTGTCTTACATCAGTTGCTAGATATTTTATCTGAAATACCGCAAAACTTTTGGAGACTTGAATAGGTACAGGAAAAAAATCAGTTTCAATGGTCTTGGTCTAAATTCTGTGCTGCTTCTTTGATGAGGGAAAATTCAGTCATCTTGTAGGAGAGCTGCAAATACCTGCTACGCTTTCTGGCTGTGATTTGTGCTTGGTTCCAGGACTTATTTATGCCTTCTCTTGCTTCAAAGGTCTGTGTAGGGTATTACTACCTAAAATATAGCTTCTGCAGTGCTTTGAGAGTCACCTGGCTCCTCTCTGCAAGAAATGAAATGAATAGATGTTTAAACATCACTGAGCATCATAATTCATTTTTTCTAAATTAAGTAAATTCTTTGAAAATGCTTCTTGAAATCATGCTGGAAAGTCTGAATTGAGTGATGGTGAGTGAACACAGACTGGGGAGAGGCACCTGAAAGAACAGAACATGGATTTTTATGTATGTGTACCAAGAGTATGTCCCCACCACTGCTTCTGGCTAATGAGACATTTCTTAAGTTATTCCCACTTTTCAAGGTGGAAATTAGCTTATATCTGAGCTACAACCGTCAATTTGTGGGGCACTTTGTCCTGCGACAGGACAAAAACTCCTCACAAATTACACCATTTCTGAAGGTGATACACAAACCTTGAGCACGAATTCTTTCTCATTTGCCTTGGAAAAAAGTACATGTGGAATCAGGAATAGTGTCTGAGCAGGTGGGGAGTGTGAAGGGAGGCAGTGTGATTATCTTCAAGTGCATGAGAACACTCTGTCAGGGGTGTAATGGGAGGGTACCTTCCAAGGCACTCGAGCAGGAAGCTTGTGTATATATATGTATATATATAAATACATATATGTATATGTATATATATATATAAAATTAACAAAAAAATTACAATATAATAATGATGTGTTAAAGGCATTTTTCCATCCCATGCTACTGAAAGAATGAACAAGCTAAGTTTTCAAACAGGAAACGAACAAATGATTTTCAGAATAATGATTAAAGGAATTGTGTGGGTTGAAAACATCTTTGAGGATTTGAATAGCTTAAACCTTCCAGTGCCTTCAAAGGTGCTCTCACATCTACTGAGTTATATTTAGTTTTCTCCATTTTTTTGAAATACTGTAAGGCAACTCGGTATTGTGTTTCCCTTGGATTTCCCACATGCGGTAAGTGGTACTGACAACTTACCAACACAACAAGTGCTAAGGAAATGGAAGTCTATTCTTTTTTTTTCCTGTAGTGATTAAATTTAAACAGAAACGTTTGTCTTTTCTTCCATTGTAAAGTAAATTTCTCCTGGTTTGTAACTAATTTATTTACTTATTCACTTCTCAGATGAGAAATACCTCGCCTGATTTATAATTTACAGTTAAGGGTATTGTGGGAAATTCTTTTGCACAAGATCAAGAGTGAGAGGGAGGAACAGGAGCATATCAAGTAAATTTAAGGCTGGCCTACTAAATCCAGGTCAGGTGGCCACCAAGGGAATAGCTCTGAAACCAAATCAAGGAACTGGTTTTGATGTGAGCGGATCAAAAGAGTGAAAAGGGGTGAATGTCATTTACCCAACTGAGTTCAATTATCTCAGTGTTTACAGTGTATGTCACAAATACAATACAAATAATGGATAACAGTAATCATCATAGGTAACAGATGGCAGATCTTGATGTGTTTACTAGGGTTATAATGAATGTTTATAGAGAGAAAAGCTCCAGGTCTATATATTTTGCCTGGTCAGTTAGTCAGCAGGTCCGATTCTCTGCATCACATTCTCACACCATTGTTGACCTGGGAATTGCAGTTCAATATAGTTAAAATTAATGATTCCCTGCTTCTCAACTGTCTAGCCTACAGGGACTTGTTCCTTCCTATAATTATTGTCAGGAAGCATGTGAAAGCTCTCTGGAGGGCATGCTGGTGACAGGAAGACCTTCTAGCTAGATTTTGCAGGCAAGTCTAATGTAGAACAAAGGCAGATATCCAGATGTGTCCTGGAGAGCAGGTGATCTCCTAGGTAGCCTGCATGGGCTCACACCCCCCAGTTGCTGCTCTGGTGGCATCCCTGTGCCAAAAAGAAAGGCAAAGAAAACACAGGAATAAAGTGAAATAGGAAATATTTATAGGGACGACACGCAAAATCTGGTTTGGACCTTTGTGCCCAGTAGATATGTATTTCCAGGCTTCCTGCTCACTTATTTTGTGGTAGTGCCTAGAAACCTTCAACAGTGACCTGCGCCCATGCTGAGAGTACTGGGCGGAGGCTGTAAAAAACCCCAGCCCTTGCCCCGGGAGCTCACAGCCTAAATGGAAAGAGGGGAAAAATTAGAGGGGAAATGGTGAAGTAAAGAAATGAAGTTAGTTTGTGGGGAAAAAAATCAAAGCCATTCTTTGGCTCATAGGCTCCCTTTTTTCCAAGGCAGTCATGTAACTGATACTGGCCATGATGGGAGGAGCAGTTAGTGATTAGATTGCTTCAGATGCCTTTTTTCTTTCCCGTTTCTCCCCTCAGCCAGCTCTTTTGACATTATGATCAAATCAAGTGAGTACATGAGTGACCTGCTGGAGCAAGCCTCCTTTCATTTCTTTGTGACTGCGCGGATCAATGAAACGGGGAAGATTCTGGCAGTGCAGAAGGCGACAATCCTGGAAATTCCCACCCTGCGCATCAAGGTAGCTCAAGGTTGTGGTGGAAGGGATGCACGGGCTGTTCTCTACAAGGCTGTGCCATTGACTTGTGCGGCAGAGGAGTTGTGTGTATGTGTCTGTGTGTGCCCATGAGAGTGTCTAACATGGACCTTATAGAGCAGTGGCTGCCTGGGGTGTGTGAGGGTGCATTATACAATGCATTCAGTGTTCCCGACATTGAAGAGAGAGGCTAACAGCAGCACTTGTGGTAAAGAGCTGAAATTATCTCAGTGGAGGAAAGAGGGGGAAAGATCTGAGGAAGCTGAAAAAACTCAAACGGTAGGAGAGATTACTCAATCAAGTCACTCAAGTTCTTTAACTACTTGAAAAGTGTATTATATTTAAAGCAACAGAGCACAGGGGCCTCTTGCTGAAGAATGAAGAACACTGCAATTGAAATGGTTTTGCTGAGAGAGCTTCTGCAGGTATTTTGGAAAGTTTCTCCAACCTTGAATGGGCAGCATTGATTTGGGACAATGTCTTAGGATTTCAGTGCTCTGCTGCCACTTTGTGAATGTACTTTCAGTGGTGTTCCCTGAAATTTGAAGCATTTCTGCAACCTATGAAAATGGAGAAGTGTAATTTTTGTGATAGGACAAGGAGCCTATATTGTATGGCAATGACAGGGCTGAGATTTACACTTCTCAATCCATAAGTGAGCATCCAAATAAATTGCATTGTTTTCAAAAGCAACAAGCGTTCATCTGCTCTGAATGATGGAATTTGGATCTGCTTTTCTCCTAATACTAGAAAAAAAGTCAGAACACCTGTTCAGGAAACTTTATATGAGCATGAATACATCTCCCTAAAGTTCATGACCTTGAAAGAAATTTAAATATATACCTTTTCCCATATATGCATTTATTTGAACCAATATTCCATATAATAATTTATGTAGCAACTGCAGCCTTACATAGAAACAGCTTTTTAAAAAATGTGAGTCAAAACTACAGCAAAAAAATCCACTCTGTTTCATGATCTTCAGAAACACCATGATGTACTGATCAGATAACTGAATTTTCAAACAAAATATTTTTGGATTACTGAGCATTCTAGAGAGATAAACAAGACAGATAAACTCTACTTCAAATACCTGTCTTCAATAATCAAATTTTTAAAGTAAAGAACTCTTTCAATTGAATATTTAAATAGAACCTCTTATACATCATCTCAGATTTTCAACTTCAAAATAGTTTATCCTCCCTGCCATTCTGAAGAAAGGATTTTTATCATATGGGATAGGCTGTTGTCCAAAACCCATGTTTTGTAGTAAAACCAAGTTTCTCTCTTTTGTTCTTTGTAATGTATGAAAATACACTGAAATTTTAAAAGCTGGATTTTTTTAAGAGTGTGTGTGTGCATGTGTGTATGTATTGATAGAAGAAATTGTGAATTATTGCTTTCTAAAGAAATTTGAGAAAGTTTATCTGTTTAGTTTTCTTGTCAAGTTTGTTCAGTGAATGTGACTTGCAGACTGGATTTCTTAATGTGAGAGTGAGAGAGAAGAATGAAAAAATGTGTCTCCTGTCATGTCTTCAGATACACCTTTGATCTTTCTCTGTTTGTCCAAGGAGATTGTCAGACTCAACAGCTAAGGGAATTACACCATGTTCTAATCTTGAGACCAGGTTGCAAAAATTAGATCAGCAAATACATATTGTGGTCTCAGCTGCATGTGTGGGACTTCAGGATGATTTTGAATCGCACACAGTCATCTTAAATGGTCAATTGAAATAAAAAAGATACAAGATCTCTAATTGAGCCAGGACTTCTGAAAATGCCACTGATGTCCTTTTGCAAATTCAGGAGGCCAAATGCAGTGGAGAGCTTAGCTGTATCTCTTCCTTTACTCAGGCCACTGTATTTGTATGTGGCACAGAGTGATTCCTTAGATCAGACCCTATGCAGCTTTTGGTAAATATCGTACTTCCTTGAGATAGCACTTCAAATTTATTGACAAGATACTTGTTCTTTTTAGTTACCTTTCTCAAGGCCCTTTGAATCAGTTAATGGACCATGAAGTGGGCTGGCAGACCCGCCAGCCCCAAATTGAAAACCCTTGCCCAAACAAAAAAGTACACATATTCTGTGAGAAATGCTGAATTTCCAGGACAGTAAAGAACCCCAAATCCTGAAGCATGCAGCCTTCATTTAAAAACACATTCGTTTGGAGGTTTACTATTTTCCAGTGCAAAATGTACTGCTCTTTTGCTTGCATAGGATTTGGAGGCAAACCGGCCTTCAGGCCGCCATAGAGCACATGTGCAGGATTAGAAAGCCTTCAGAGCATAAGAGAATGCAAAAGCAAGGGGAATATGGGCACAGCCGTTTTGAGGATGCAAACACTGTAGCCTGGTGTTTCTAATTTAGGGTAATAAGACCTGCTCTTCTCTTCTGGAGCTTATGTCCTGAGCAGATCACTTCAGTGCTGGTGGGGAGCCCGAGGAGGGGGGCAGAGTCTGAGAGAGAAGCATGCTCAGCTGGACTCACCCTCAGCTGGACACTCACCTCCAGAACTGGTGAAGAATTGTGGTTTTCTAAGGAAATGAGGGCCTGCCTCTTGATCTGCCATGTGGTTTGAGGGAAAATTGTAATGGGTGGAAAAATGTGCAGGGGTACCTACGGGCCCATCCAAAAATTTTCTTCTCACTAGGCTTCCTTTGCCTCGTGGTATTTTGCTGTGTGCTCCATTCTCCTCTCTTGAAAGTACTGTGTGCCTGTTTTTATCACTTTCTGGTGCATTGTCCTTTCCTTGTCTTGCAGACCAAAGGTGAAATGGTAGCTGGTAAAGAAATGACCGTGATTGTGGAATTCACCAATCCTCTGAAACAAGCTCTGGAGAACGTCATGCTCCACCTCGAGGGACCTGGTGTGCTAAGAACAATAAAAAAGCAGTTCGGGTAGGGAAGAAAGCACACCCAGCTGGGAGTTTGTCCCCTGCTTGCTCACAGTAGGAAGCTCACAAGAGACACTTAACTAATGCTGTGCTGAGTAATTTAATTCAAACACCCTCTCTGTACTTTAAAATCCAATACACAGGGGAGCTATAGGTCTCAATAGTCAGAAGTCGTTGGGCTGTCCAGAGAGGCTGTGAGAGCATTTCATCTGTTCAGTACTGGGGTTGGAGGAATGAGCAGTGTTTGTGGGTAGTTGCTAGTGCAGCCCAAGTTTACTTTTTCACTGTATTACATTATTTTTAGCACTTGACAATAGCACCTACGAGCCGCGATCACAGAGAGGAAGATTTATCCTACACTTGAAGTGTTTACTGCCGCTCACTCAGCATGTGTAAATCAAGTCCTGTCCTGTTTTTCAGAAAGGGCTTTTCTCGGCTCATGTTAATCATGATTATACAAGCCGTTCAGGTACCTCAGATGATCTTTTCAAGCTCATGTCAAGACACAAAATGTGTGTTGTTTGCAGAGCCTGCTGGCGTAGCTGTGGCGTGTGTGTGATCAAACACAGCTCCCCACAGTAGCTCCACTGCACAGGGCTGCCCTGGCACACAGCCATGTTCCCAGCACAGGGAACATGTTCCCTCCCAGACCTGAGGGAAAGGAAAGCCACCTTCATTACTCTCAGAATCACACCTCATGCTGACACCGTGATACCCCTACGCTAAGCAAGTTGTAAATCCTCTTGCCATTTGAGTTCTGTGTTGTGAGCTTAGCATTAGCCAAGGGTATATAATGGAGAAACTTGGAAAATTTTGTGGCTATTGCTTAGTCCTGGGCATCTATCCATCTGGGCTTAGTATCTGTCATTACCTGAGCTGATGGTCCCCAGGTGTGTGCAAAAGGAGTTTGAAAAATTGCCTGTGCTTCAGCAGCTGCATAAATTGTCAGCATCCTCTGCAGCCAGCAGGGGAGGTCTGAGCCTGACTGCACCTGGGACAGGGATAAAAAGATCAAAACCAGTCTCCAGAGTGGAGCTGATAAAAAAATAACTGTGAAAGGGCAACATACTGTGTTTGCTTTGTGCACATGGTATGTCATAGGTGCTGCTGAGCATGACTCAGCATGGTCCACAAGAGTTAGCAATAGCCCTCATTGCTGCCCAGTCATGCCAGCCTCCCCTGTTGTTCTGCGTCATTTTCAATCCAAAAGCTGCTGTGGACTACCCTTGCCTTCAAGGATGCAGAAATTGTCAGGTGCATCAAAGGCACAAGAGTTAGGGGAGAAAAATGACTCGTGGAACACACATCATTTTCCTTAGAGTCACCGTGTTTTCCCGGGGTTTTCAGTAATGCCCTTGGCAGCATTTAAAATGGAAATGGATCAGCTTAGTCATTTTAAGATTTAACTTCTCTGAGATGAATGTAGGGTGCAGGTGATACACACAGAGGACAGAGCAAGGGGCAGTTGTAGTTTATTTAAATAATAATCACATTTGTCTCCATGCATTCAAAGTGATAAATGGCTCCTGTGTGGTGATGGCTCAGCATATTGTGCAGAATCATTCATCACTGAGTTCTTTCTCAGGAAAATCAGATCAGAGTGGTTTTATGCCATTTGCAAAGAGAATTAAACATATTGTAGTCTTTCCCCACTCTTCCAATACTTCCCTATTTACCAGGGACAGTTATATATGGGATGGGACTAGTACAGCTCTTTGTGGTGATAAGGTTTTTGACTTCTGTGTACTTTTAAAGTAGCTTTCCTATATCACTTGAGTGGTTCCACAAAACTGGTCATGGGCGACCCAGTTGATACAACATTCTTCTGGCAATGTAGTGGCCTGGGGGCTTCAGTCTTGACTATTCATAAAGTCTATATATAGATGTAGATATTGATATTTAGCTATTAGCTTCAGACAGATGAGGAGCATGAGTTATGGAAAAGCCTTTGGCAGCAGCAATTCCTACACAGGGCATAGTCTTTGCGTGACAAATGAGAATTAACCAGGCAGTGATGGATAGTGCTAAAAAGATTATAGCCAAGCATACATTCACACTAGCAGGTAAGTCATTTTGGGTGTTTCCGTATGTCAAAAATAAGCTAGTACTAGCATTTGTAGTGAGAAGTAACTTGTTTTAGACATAGGAGATAGGAGAGAGACAGGAAAAGGTGGGTTTGGTTTCCCAACACAGCTATTGACTTCCTGCACGCACACACACACGCACACACATATATATATCTATACAGGTACTGAGATGATAGCACTATAAAACAAGGATGGTAATTCTGCCCTCTCTCACTGTAGCACTGTGAAGTTGTGGCCCAAAACCGTTCATCCTTAGAGAATCTGGTCCCCCCAGATGCTCAAGCGTTGTGGTCTGCACAGCAGATTTGTACACTAACTTCACTTTCCATACAGATAATCCCTTGCAGATAACTCCTATAAACTCTAAAATGTATTTTACCTTCTTCAGCAATTGAAGTAATTGCTTTATCATTATTCCATTTTAGTGGGCATCTGGTGGATGCAAGCAGGCCAGCTGAAGGGAACAGAATATCTCTTGTTAATAACAAAGATAAAAAGAGGGAAAACGCTTGCTGGAAACAGTCTGCGCATCCTCACACCAAAATTAAGATCTTTCTCTGCTTTTTTTCTAAAAGTGGGTACATGCCCCAAGGTACCTATATCTGTGTATGCAAAATGAAATGCAGTTCCATGTAGAGATACCTAAGACAACCTCTCAGGAGCTGGAATACCTCTCATTTTACCAGGGGCAGACTTGCACTGAAACAAATACTCAGGTGGGAGGATTCCAGGGTAGCTCATTTAGAGCTAATTAAAGTTTCTTGTCTCATGGCAGCTTGTGCTAAGCCTGGGCAGACATTTCTGTCCTGACCCTAGCATAGGACATGGCACCTGAGAACCAAATCCCACCAGATGAGAATTTGAAACAGTGTAGTATAAGAAACTGAAGTATAGGCTTGCTTTGCTCTCACTGTGTTCAGTTGTTTTCAGAACACTGTAGCCATGTGAGATAAGAACACTGTTTGAACTCATAATCCTATTATTTATTGCTGAGGAAAAGTTCATTCATTTTCATAAATAGCTCCCCACTACGCTACTTTGTCCATTGGTTCTTTTGGAGCAGTGTTATCCCAACATCCCCCAAACACAATCAATCAATCAATCAATCAATCTCAGCCTTCAAAATCTCCACACAGAACCTTGTGAAAGCACTGAGAAAACACAGAAACCCAGTGCCTGAGGGTCTCTGTGCATCTTAACTGTAGCAACAAAAACCCCTAAAAATCAAGAGCAGTGCAGAATACCATTGTTTTGTATGTTTCATATGCGAGTTATCAAGAGTCATACATAATGTAAAAGAGTAACCACCACCAGCAGAAATCCCAAGAATACTTTGACTTGTTTGTATGGACATGAAGAAGTCATCTGAAGTGGCCACTTCAGGAGCAATCTGCTGATGTTACCGCTGTGGCAGTGTGGCTCAGCATAGTAGTGGCAGAGGGGCTCAGCATCTCATCAGCCCTGCATCGGGTTTGCAGGGCAATACCCTGGACACTTCATAGCAAGGACTTATTTAACCATTTAAGGAATCACCACCAGGCTACAGGCTATAATAAACAGGGAAAATGGAATTATAAAGTAGAAAAAATATATGTTAGATGTGAAGAAGGTCATTCTGAAGGTAATCGTGAGAGGAAGTGACAGAAGGAAGAAGAAAATGGATTCATTTTAGAAATTTAAAATCAGCTAAAAAGGCTAGAATCAGGAGGGAAGGCTAGAAAAGGCTTTGACAGGGTCAGTTCTGAGAGGAACAGAAGATGAGGAGAATAATTTATATTACATTTATGAGAATGAGTGAAACATAAAAAATTTGAGACATGCTATACTACCCGCCTTCAGTTTCTCCAGCTGTGTGTCAGGTTGAGAGCATTGGCTGACTGACCACAATATTGATACTTTTCTTTTTTTTTCTACAGGAGAGTCCCAGCGAACTCTACATTGACTTGGGAAGTAAAATGCATCCCAATGCGACCAGGTTTACGAAAGCTGATTGCAAGCCTGAATAGCAATGCTTTGAGGCATGTGTATGGTGAGCTGAATGTCCAGATTCAGAAACCATGAACCAAGGTGCTGCCTTCTTCGCTCACTTAGCTATATTGCAAAATATCATGGTAGGAGGTGGCTAAGGGAGAGGTGTAAATTTGCTTATTCTTATTTTGGTCATCCTTATGCTGAAAAGAATTTGATAAAGCAAATTAAGTGGTATGACTGGGGAGAGCATAAAAAAGCACCTGGATGCTCAATGATTTAAAATTAGATACATGTAATTAAAGGCAATTCTAGGTCATATTATTCCTGTAGTTCACTTGTATTTATGGTCTTTTGCATTAGTGCTGCAAGGGAATTTGAAAAGCTCCATTCGCCAGAGTAATCTGAGCTTTAGTTTTAATTAAGACCTGGTATTTCACTGGAAAGGGAATAAAAAAAATAAAGAACCCAGTGTTATAAATTCTTAGACTGAATTACACAACGTTATGGTAGATCATTCAGGCTGCAATAGAAACAGATATTTCTAGCTAAAGGGTCTGCTTTATCTTACAAATTAATAATGTTCTGGTTCATGGAGAGCTCACTTTGCTGAAAGCACCTCTGAGGATGTTTTATCTCCAGAATATTCTCAGCCCCTTGTTTCCTCTTGCAGCTTCCCTACGCTTTTTCTCCTACTCTTTCAAGTGTGAAAGCACTCACATGTACTCACTTCATATCCGCATACCTTCATACCCTGTATGCTGTTGATATGCTGTTCCTCTTTGCTGGGTGAAAATACAGAGTTTTTCTGCTCCTGCTCAGTTTATCACACAAAACCTGCATTTGCTCATCCTATCTCTTGCATACGATATGTTCCCTCTTCCCTCTTCTCTGCCTTTTTTTCTCTCCTGAACCCACCCTGCAGACCCATTTCCCACATGAGTGTATCAGGAGTGTTTGCTGTCCCAGAGCAGTCCAGGCTGGCAAATGGGGTGAAGGAAAGAGGAATGGAGGAGAGAGCCTGAAGGTCTTGCCTGAAGGTCTTCTCCTGACAGTCTCACAAGCCTTGCCAATACCCTGCCCTGGAGCCGGGGGGTGACTTTAGACTAAAAATATGGATATGAGTTTAGATTAAAACGTGCCTGAAAGTTCCCAAGAATCATGGCTAAAGCAGAATGAAGGCCTGTTACATGAGTAACCCCAGGAATACAGAGGGACAGAAACTTATTTGGGAAAGGAATAAAGATGTGTCCTGAGAGTCAGAAACTTACACAGGTTGGATCTGCTTCCCACCTTTTTTACAGCATATTCTTCTGTTAGGTGCAGTGGGGCCTTCCAGGGTATCACTCCTCCCTTGAGGACCTGCTGGCCCAGAAGCTGCTCCAAATCTCTCATTTCCATGCAGGGTACCACTCCATTCTGAAACCCCATTGTGCTAGGGCAGCAGGGGTGTGTGAGTGTATGTTCAGTTCTCATCTTTCCTGAAATTCTTTTTGGGATCTTTTTCCGTGGGACAAAGATGCACTTGCCACAAGCCTCAGCAGCTCCTCCGCACAGGCCACAGTGTGTTTGTAAGAGCATTTTGTGTATTAACAGCTCAGGGGAACCAGCTGAGCTTCTAAAGGAGTTAAAAGGACCCTCTTGCTCTTTAAACACTGGGGCTTTATTGTACGGCCATGTCATTTGGTGGTCTCCGTGAAAAGCAAGGGAGATGCCTTCCCTTCTTCTCCTCCTGTTGCCACACGTTGCCCACGGTGCTTCCTGCAAAACCTGTAACCAGCTGCGAAAAATGAGTAAGTCCTGGGAGAGAAGAAATGTGGGCTGCTCTTCTTCCTAAAGTTTGGGGAACAGAGCAAAAATTCATACCACCTCATATACTCTGGGACTACCCCAGGATCCAGAAAAAACTGGACTTTTGGGGGCTCTCATTTCAGGCAAGGACACACCCTCATTTTTTACAGCTTATGTGATCACATTAGAAACTTTGCAATGTCAAAGTCTCCCACAGAAGTCCTCTGGGGTAGAAGAGACTGAACAATGTGTTGTCAGTGCAAGGTGACAATCTCTGTTAAGTAATTAAGCAGTCTTACCAAGGCCTACATCTTCTAATACAATTATCCATTTTGTGCTCTTGCATTTAAACCTGCTTTCTATTCCAGACATTTTATAAACACAGTGTAATAAGAATTTAAAATAAAGCGTGTCTGATTGCACTTATGTCTTTTGCAAATCTGTATTTTGATCAATTACTTCTACACAGTAGCACTTTAGCCACCAGTTGCTGCATCTTCATTGTAAAAATTAAAAAATTCACTTCTGAGCCATGCTAATAAAGGTGTATTTTTGGTGAGGGTCTTATTTGAGTGGGCTGAACTTGTATCCTCAATGCAACTATCATAGCTTAGAGACGCACTGAGGAGGAAACTGTCCAAAACTGAAACTCTGCCTCCACAGATCCCACAGTCCAGCAGCTCAGGGATACTAAATACATACAAAAGTCACTCCTGAAAGCACTCTTCATTTGTTACCAGCTTGTTACATCCAAGATGTGGGGCAGGTTGTTCCAATAGCCATCAATTTGTCACATTCCAAATTTTGCTATGATCAAGAGGAAACACACCTTACAGGCAGACCTGGGAAGAATTTTTTTTAGTCATGTTAAAAATAATCTAACCAGAGAATTATTAGTAGCTGAAATAATTAGGATGGAATTATAGTCTTGTATTTTTATTACAATGATACTAACATCTATAGTCCAAAATTATATTAGGTAAAACAGGTACACATAAACTTTACAGCATACTCCACCTACTCTGCTTTTTAATGCACTTCTACATTGCCCCTGTGATGTCTTCACTCTGGATGGGGTGTATGTAACAGCAAGTCACCAGTGTCCCAGGTCCTCCAGCAGGCAGAGTCTGATATTAACAGAGAGAGTTTATCTTCCTCTTCCCTGGGATAAGCACAACAGAAAATTTCTTCCTTCTCACCCTGTGATACATCAGAGGTCATTTTTACATGCTTCCTAGTACATCCACATACTCCACATCTTGTTCTTTCTTTTTTTATTGATTCAGTTCCACAGTGGATCCTAATTTGCTACGTGTGATGCATTTTACATGTGTTGGGTACCCATTGCTTCGTCTCCTTCCTTACATCTAGAATTTGTCTTACCTACCTGCTAATGTTGTACCATTTGACAACCAGTAATTAACCACTGGTGAGCTATTTGTAGCTTGAGGCCTCCCCTATCATCCTACACCTGCACTGTCAAGGCCCCTGTTACCATCCCATCCCAGTGAGCCTTTATGCTGCGTTTTATTTTGGGGCCATAAATAGTTCATTCTACACAGAATAACTACCTGCTCGTGCTGTCTACTAGTTACAAAAAGGACATATAACAACAAGCATTTCACCATGCAATTGGATAAAGCACAGCTAGAGCTAAAAGAAAGCCAGTGGTAGATACCAGGCCATCAAATAATTGCTCTTACAGGTAAAAAGTTTGACAAGTCCTGATGCCTGTGCTCCTAAGTTATCACCAGGCTGTGACCTTTCACAAGCAATGGCAGCATCCGATCTGTGCAACAAAATGAGAGAATGTGACTGAGCATTGACTTTTCTAGTGACTTGTGCTACCAGTGATAATTGTTTTGAACTCAAACTAATCAATAAATGTTCTGCCAAATCGGTGACACACCTGGCCCCCCATCCTTTTCTGCTGCTGGGCATTTTCCTTCCTGCTATGCCCAGAGGCTATGCCTGCTATGCACAGCAGAGGAAGACAACCAGGTCAGAGGAGGTGAGAAAACCAGAATTAATATCCCTGTTATGAAAGAGGAAAGTCAAAAGTATACTGTAAGTGTTGGTGGAAGCAGACAAATTGTCTCCTGGAGACAATATTGGAGCTGGCATGGTAACTGGATGAGTAAGGGAGAGATGAGTGTGCGCTACGAGGAGATCCAGGCTGGGTTCAGCCTTTTCCATAAGTCACCTTCAGCCCAACTCACACAGGGCTGTGTCTGTCTGGTCTCCACAGGAATAAAAACGACCCCTCACAAACACTCATGCATGTCCTGCTTGGGTTTTGTCTAGCACAGAGTGGATGCAAGGCCCTGATGTACACTGGAAGCAGCGCCACTCAAAGCCACAACACTCCGGCAGGATGTGATGGATGGGGAGGAGTGGAGGTCATTATGCAGCTGCCATCACCTGCAGCTTGCTGTCTCCTGCAGCCGTAATCCTTGTGTATTGATTGTGTGACAGTTTCCTCAGAATCCCCTAACTTATGGAAATGGTGTAGATCAAGCTTCCAAGCTGGAAGTTATAAATACATCGGCTTACCCAAAAATCTTTTGAAGTGGATCCAACAGCAGCCAGACTGCTGAGGCTTTTTTGCTTCCAGGTGTGAAACAGGGGACTCCCACAAGGTGATGGGGGAGGAAGAGTGAGCACTCTCACTGTCTACTAGGTAACTATTTTGTTCATTGCTGCATGAATAGTGAGTTATGAATCAGAGAACTGAGAGTTAGAAACATCCTGAATTAAGTGATGAATCAGTGAATTGCCATGTTAGACTAGATGGTGCAAAGTCTGAAGTGTCTGTTTTCTTTCCTAGTGTGTTCATAGAATAGAGTTTAATTTACAGAATATCTTTTCCTGTAGCTTTGAGCAATCCAAGCACATCATGACAACCGTAATTGTGGGAAACATCTGGTTTAGTGAAAACTGTAATAGCAATGAGTGTGTTGCAGATGCAAGTATTTTGCTTATGCAACAGGAATATCCTGAGTGGGCACAAATGCAACATAGAATCTCTGTTTGGGAGCTTTGGTGGCTCTTTATTTTGTGATCTTTGACAACTTCGTTAGATTTTGGCATTTACCAAGGAGATCCCCAGGTGTGCTACCAACAGATGCAATAAAACATCTTGTATTTACTTTGAACATCATTCTCCCACCGACCTCCTTTCACAATTATGTCTCTCTGGTACTGGGAGAATCAGAGAGACCTTCCCTCTCTGACATGTGACCTATAGATTTATAGAATTCTGAACTGCATTTCACCCAAATCACATCTTTTTCAGATTTATAAGTCCTACCTCAATCACTTTGTGCATGGAAACTCTTCCATGCTTGTGATCAGTCTTTTTTCTCTCCTCTGAACTTCTCCCAATATTATGTCCCTTTGAGTACCATTTAAACACAACAGTTTTAAGCATCTGCATTTTGAAAGGACACTGCTAAAGAGTGTCTCACCTACCTGTGCAGGGAGAACATGGGACCCAGATTCAGTAGATTAAACCTGGGCTCAACTGTGGCTGAAGCAGATTCAAAACCTGCCCCTGTTGCAAGATTGGTTCAACAAAGGTTGAACACATTTTGTGATTTTGCATGCACTATTCCATGAAATACCTCACTCTGTCACACAAGTGTGACTGCCCTTGATAAGGCCATGGACCATCTTTCTGCAGCAGTTTACTGGCAATAAGTAGGGCATTAACATTTGAAAACCTACTGATTTTTTTCATCACTATGTAGATTCATAGGATTCTGAGATGCTCTGAAAGTTAAGTGCATGCTGCTCTTCTTCAGAGCAAATATGTCTCAGAATCTCAGTGGTTGTGTGGTGCTCTTCAGGTTGTTTTATCTGATTGCAAAATTCCTCTGTATGGAAATAGCCTGCAGAATAATAGTGACATTCTGCTGTGAACTTCAGACAGCTGTACAGAAAAAACTTACAGGGTAAGGGTTAAAATCTAGTGAGCTGTAGATCAATTTTGATATTCTTCACCTATATTTGCATTAGTAAATTTTACAGGAACAGATCTTGAGAGTGAAGCAGCTGGCATTGAGTACCCAATAGCTGCACTGTATTTTGGAGGGATTATATTAGACTTACCCATTTCTGGTCTGAATGGCTGTGAGCCCTTGGAGAGCCTTTGATGCACTCTTCAATTCAATCACTCTTCACTCTTCAACTCAGACAAAATTGAGCTGATCAAGTGTGTGCTCTTAGATCACTGTGATACAAATTAAACACTGTAAGCCATTGTTTCAAAAACATGTTCTGGTCAGAAAATGTGAGGGATGGTCAAGAGCTCAGCATGTGTGACAGCTGCATGGCAAAGATCTCCCCAGGCAGTGCGACCTGAGAGCACTGAAGCATTCAGTATTTTTCTGTGTAGGTGTACTGGTACAAAAGCTCTCACACCAGCACTGCTCGCTCCAACAGGAGGTACAGAAAGAGCACCGTCAGAAGTAATGGTAGGAATGCTTGGTAGTCCAGCTTTACGGGAAGAAGTTCCCTAGTCTCCGTCAGGTCTGGTTTCGTATCAGCGGGAGTTGCTGGTGCTCTCTCGGAGTGGCACACTAACCCTGTGTGATCCCTTGATGTATCTTTATTTACAGCTGATCCCGCTCTACCTGTGGTCTATCTGTACCAAGATGCATGCTGGGGGAACTGGTCTCCTTTTAACCAAATGCTGTGTATTTCACCTGTGATGCACACTGCCTCCAAATCCCCTTGCAGCTGAAAAAGTTTGCCCTGCTGTTTTCTTGAAAGTTTGCTACGTTTGTTGTCCTTTATAGCACAAACAACTTGAGCTAATTTAGAGACTGTTATAAAGATGATGTTCCAAAGCCTCTGCTGCCTAAACAGTTTAGTTTGTAGGAAGACATTTTCCTTTACTAAGATAAGCTTTGCACAGGGCCATTATAAACCCCACTGCAATATGCTGATGAATTATTTTCTGCCTTTCAACTGGTTTAAGTTAGGTAGCCACAGTTTTTGCAATATGAAACAATACTTTTTTCTCTAATCAGCTAGTTCTGGAAGAGCTTTTAAGTAATAAAACCTATTCCCAAAGCTCTGTTGACCTCATCAGCATTACTGGTGCCCAAGAAAAAGAAATACCTCTGTGTTCAGAGACTCAGCACTGGGGAAGTGTCATCATCAAACTGCAAATTAACTTGCATCCAGCTGTGGTTACAACTGAAAGTGTGAGGTTAAGTGAATGGGAAAAGCCACCACTTTGAGGAAAAGGGGGAAAAAAGCAAACTTCAGATGGGGGGTATAGGTATTAAAGAAAGTAGAAGAACCTCTACATGTGATTTTTACATATTTAGAAACTGAGTGGCCAGAAACAAATACAACTAAGGACAATGCTGAGGGAGAGAGGCAGTAGAGGCTGTATCTAGAACAACACAGACGTGCCAGCAGGCAAACTGATTATGCCACTTTCTTTCTGAATCTGTAATTCCTGTCACCAAGTGGATCTTGGTTCCTTCATATCACTGCTCAAACAAACAGTGGTCGAGTATCTCTCTTCCTGCAGCAGGAAAGCGATTTTATGGCTCCACACTCCTTGGGTTTTTTTCATCCAGGACAGTTTGTTCAGCCTATAGATCTCTTTTGCCCAAAACCTGTACCTAGAAAACAGGTGCTTAGAAACAAAGAATGGACTAAAATAATAATGATGGTGGGCCACAGCTGCAGATTGAAACTTTCCAAGATTTTAACATCGTGTTACCTCCAGTTCTGGCTGGTTTGTCCACAGTTGGTAGTTCTGACCAGACAGGTCCAAGCATATAAAGACACTCTGGAAATTTTTCCTTGCTAGGCATGTGCCTCACCCTACTCATGCTAGGTCTATGTAGAAGACATTGGCAGGTGACAAAGCCAAGTCAGAAACAGGAATGCATGACTGATACTGTCAGCCCCTTTGCAGGGTCGTCTTCACCACTGTATAGACCAATTACACACATTTTTCCACAGGAATAATTGAGTAATAACTGAGGAATGAGTGAAATTGCGTATCTCTCCTTTGACCAGGATGGATCATGAGGTTGGGCAGCAAGGACTGTGATCTGACTGCAGCCCCTGCCTGTTTGATCCCAGTGTCATCATCTGCAGGAGTGAGGGAAAATGTCGTGGATAAGGGAAGGGATCAGCAGGAGAACAAGAAGAAGACTGTCACTGTTTAGGCTGTGTGTGCCTTCACTGGCCCTGGTGATGGGCTGGTGGGTCAGTTTGGGATGAGCAATCAGCTGGTTTTGGCTCTGGATGATGGATTGGTGGCACAGGGCTCCTAGGTGCAGGGGTAGCCAACTCGTTGCTGTGGGAGAGGCTAATGAGGGTCACACACTGAATCCATTAAATGTGGCAGGAAATCTAACTCCTCTCAAAAATGAGCTGTTAATTGAGCATCCTGGTTTTCCAGGTGACTCTGGGCTTCTCACCACCCTCCCTGTCACAGGTCTTAGCAGAAAAATGCAGTCATGGTGTACAACAGAATGCCTGTGATTAAAGAGAAACTCTGCTTTCTGAGCAGGGCTTGAGGAGCCCGTGGGTGGGAAGAGCAGGACAAGCTGGGGCTTGTGGTGCTCCTTGACCCCTTACCCCAACCCTTCCTCTGCTTCCTTGGCCTCACTGAATTAAGGAAGAAACTTCAGACACACTGCAGAGCCCACCAAAAAAAAAAAAAGAAGGAGGGGGATGTCATAGAGCTGAAGGGCAGAAGACAAAACTCCTGGCCAAGGAACGGGGTGTCTATGGTCATTGTACTGGTGGTGGGATCCCTGCTTTTGAAACACATGCTTGGGGCAGGCTGTTTGTGCCAGCAGCTTGAGAGTGTGGGAGTATCCCATGCTGCTTTCAATGGGACTAGAGTGGCTGAAGTGGTGGGCCACTGCAATAAATAAATTTATAAAGACTTAATTGTCCAGTTCTTATAATTATTTATTTTTATGATTTGTTATATTAGTTTATGTTTTATATCTGGGCAGTTGAGCATTTTTATCTTCCAATAGGATCAGGGCTTTCAGGCAAATCCCAGTGAGCCTCCTTATGGAAAGTCACCACCACTGAGGCTGAGGGACTTACAGTGTGGGACACTGCAGAGGCTCTCAGTCCTTCAGCCCCACATTGAGCCTACCAGCTCAGAGCTTGGGTGTACCCAAGGTAATGCAGTTGGAGCTGGACTTGAAGGTTGATGTGGCTGGGAGGTAGCTGAGAGGAGTTTGGTAATTGCCTATACCAGCAGACACCAGAAATCCATTCTGCTCCATCACAGTCACTGGTGAGGGGAGAGAGTTTTGACTTTGTGCTTTATTTCTCCATCCCTTGAAAATAAAATAATATGCATGGGGAAACACCAAATAATAAAAGATAACCATGTTTTTCCTCTTCCTTTTTTATTTTTCATGTTTCATTAATTTTGAGCTATACTGTCTGTCTGGGTTACAGTAGGTCCATTTACTATTGCAATGCACCCTAATAGATTCCTGGTAAAGGACATGGGCAATAAAGTCAGCTTCAGGAGCTCTTCCTAGCATACACCAGAAAAAATAAATAATAACACAAAGAAGAGCTGTTAAATCTTTGGAAGTCTGGTTATTGCTTCTCTTAATGTCACATATATTAACTTTAAAAGATTTACGATAATTAACTGGAGAATCAAGGGGAATAATCAGAATAAAACAGGAGGACCTGAATAAGGACCATAGCTCCATACTGTAGGAATTAACTAAACCCATCCCTGAAGCCAGAGAAATGGGGAAATGTTTTTGAGGATTGGTCATTTGCCAAGGGAGGCAGTGATGTCAACCAGATAGAGCTGGAAGGTGATTCAGGATAAATTAGATCTGCAGTTGATTTCTGGGCATCCTTGTGCAAGTCTGTTCTCTATTTTTTTGTCCTGTTTTAAAACTGGGAAGGGTTCATACTGCTTGCAAGCATTGCCTGGAGCCAAGAGCCAATGCCGAGCTACAGACTTCAGAGAGCGATCCTCAGAACAACCACTGCTGCTTTTTTTGGTTTGTTTTGGTTTTTTTTTTTTAAACTGCACACTTGCATGAAAACAAAAAATGGGGAGAAATAATAGGAATTAACAAACTTTCAAAGAATGGGCTAATTCTTACTTGGCTTCAAATGAAAAACCGTACAATAACCAAAAAGTTATATGTTTGGTTTTTTTCCCAAAGACTTGACATAGGATATGGATTTTTAAAAAATGAAAAAAGATAAGAAACACAGTATTATTACTCTAGATTATTATAAATCCTAGTGTATGCAATGTAGAAGTAGATAGATGAGTTTAAATTATTCCATATGTAAGATCTCCAGCAACAGTCATCCCAGATGTTTGTTTTCAGTGAGGGTTGATTTGCAGCAAGGTACAGGGTTGGTTTTTAAAGGTACTGAGTAAAAAGTGCTTGGCTCTTGCTGTCTTTGGTGAAAGCTCATGGTCCCTCCCAGGAAGAGACATGCCTTGCCAGAACATACACAAGAGCACTGATAATGGACTAGCTTCTAAAAGAATCCATATAACTATGTTTTGTTGTGTTGTAAGGGCAGGTGAAAGCAATACCTAAAGCGGCTGCTGTGTCAGAGTTGGACTGGCTTACATCAGGTCTTGGTTTGGCTCTGTGCTCTTTATTGACTAAAACATAGTATCTTATTGCAGCAGTGAGATCTACTTTTAATTAGTCCAAGTTGGATAATTGTATCTTGGGTTTTTGATAAATTTATTTTGATACTGGTGCAAACACTGAACACACCATTGCTGTGTCATCTTTGACTCTGAATTTCTCTTGGAAAGTACATCAATTGAGCATTTCTGTGTGAAAAGCACAGTGAAACAATGTCTCCATACTCCTGCCAAGTTTTCTTGCTTCATCAGAGACCAATATTTTTACTACTGCATCAGCCTTGAAAACACTTTTCACCTGTTTCCTCTCTCAATACTTTTGTAAGTCATCTTTAGTTTCTTACTACACTGGAGGCTGATCTGGAATGGCTCAGAGTGATGTTGAGCAACACAGCAACACAATTTTTGGCACCCTACAAGTATATCCAGTGATGTTTTGATGCCTTTCATTCAAAATTAGCTACAGCTCTATCTCCTTAATAGCTTGTTTCGTTCCATTGCTACAGTCTTGGTGGTTTCCTACTGCCTTTGAGTCAGTCACTTCAGTTGATATTGATTATAAAGCATTGCCAACAGTTTTGCCTTTAAACTCACCCACTGATTTTTGAAATATTAGCACATATTCAGGTTGTTGATGTGAAAATGAATCAGCTTTGTGGTAAAGTACATTATGTATCCTGTAGCCTGAATGTTAACCTGGTCCCCTGGAGGTTTGACGGGAAGATCTGTAATACTTTTGAGGTCTGAGCTTAGCTCTGTTTGATTCAGCAGCCTTGAGCACATTATTGAAATCCCAAACACCTCAGAAAACAGGCATTGAGATGTAAAGGCAAGAGCCAAGGGTCAGTGCTTCTCACTTGCCATCTCTTCATTGCAAAAACTCTTTCCCTGCATTTGTTTTATCTTAGAAGGTCTTCCAAGCCATTCCAATTAAATGCTTGGACACCATCAAGCAGAATACCCTCAAGGTCTCCACACAGGTGCATTACACACATACAATTGCATGCCCACCTTCAGGCATCTTCAAGGCACTCATATATCCAAGGATGTTGAGCCCTGGCCCTTTGGAATGTATCAAGTTGGTAAGAAAGCAGCTTACTTTTTTTTTTTAATGTCTATTCATGAATGCATAAAGGGCTATTCAATAGCTACTGTGAAGAAATAATCTAATGTACCACATGGCCATAATCAGGCTAAAGATTCATAGAAACAATAACAGGATCTGACCACTTTCTACAGGGTTAATATTTTTCTTATAACTCCAGTCTATACCATGGCCTTTGCTAATCATTCTTCCTCTTTCTCTGCAGTGCACTTGTCGCAGAAGTCCCTGCCCAATTTCTCCATGTGGGCCCCAGGGTACACTTAAGTACCCCTTGCATGAGAATTATCATTTGGGATGGAGCCCTTCGGGTTTGGTGCTCATTTGCTGGATTCCCTGTGCTAGCAAACATAATATGCAGAATTCTTGCCTGTGCTTTAAAGACCTGCTTATCATCTTAAAAATAACTTTTTAGAAAACAATTCTCCTTTACCTTTTCCCCTAAGTCAGACAATTCACTTGTGTCCTGAGTTATATATATATCTTTTTTTCCTCATGCTTTCCTAATAATGGCAGTGGTGTTTTTCTGAGCAAAGTTTCTTGCTTGTCAACAATTCCTCCTCTCCTGCAGCTTATTTCCTCATTGGGATCACAATTCTCTGCAATACCTTCATTGATTTCTTCTGCAACTGTTAATAAAACTTAGTTCTTTATACATAATGATCTGTAAATGTAAACTGGCAGGATTTTAGAAAGTGACTAGCATTTTCTGCAAGTTCATGCTGTAAGAAAGTTTGTTTTCCTAGAGAATGCTCCTCTGCCTTCTGGAAATAAGTTTTGCCCTCTAAAGTGGTTCATTATGGGCTGGATGCCCATAATGAAGCTCCCAAGTACCTACCACTCACTGGCCTGGGAGCCCGAGCATGGAGCTTCGTGTCCAAGTCAGGACATGGGAAACACCCACAGCTTCTCTGCCAGGGCTGTGCCTCCGCTCCCCTCTGCTGCTTTCACGACTGCTGCACGAACCTTTGCAAGGCTACCAGCCCAACCTGCCCCCCTCCAGGCACATACACCTTCTCATCCTCCCATACAATGCCTTCAACACTTAACTTTCAGCTGGTGAACCTGCTAGCAAGGTTCCCAAACAGATGGCAAGTCTCGCACATGAGACGAATTTCTATTTCTAGCCCCATTTTGCAGAACACAAGAGCTCTGGAAGAGGCTTGCTCACAGCCTCGCAGTGAAATCACGGAGTTGCGATGAGCAGATGGATGCTCGGACCTTCCCAAGCACCATCCTCCAGCCTTGAGATCAGGGTGGGACCTGCCCTCTTGACAAGAGCTCTGCTGCTCTTTCGGCCACTGCTGGCCAGCCACGCCAGGAGCTCAGGCCATGGAGCAAGCCAACAGCCATGCCTTTAAAAACTGAGTGGCCACAGGCCATGAGAGATTAATTTTCAGGCTGTGTCTAACCTTCATCCACAGGTTTCAAATCCTCACGTTAGACCCCAAGCATGCAGCATGAAAGGAATAAAGAGTGACTGGAGAGTACAAGCATGCAGTGTCCCAAGAGGAGAACTGGTATGCCCTCAGATGTTTTGGCTGTTCTTTTGTTTCAATCTGGCTATCTGACATATTGCAAGGGTCTCATGTGAGGGGAAGTGGCCTCCTTCCCTCTCAGAAAGGGAACCTTTGTGGACACTGCACACAACTCTCCAGTGCCCGGAAGGTTGTTTTGCGTGTGAAGTCAGGCAGGTGACGATTGACTTCGGCAGCCAGGCTGGAAAACAGTGAGAGGAGGTCCTTGATCCATGGTATAACTGAGACCCTCAAAAGAAAGGTGGATGTCCTGACCCTTGCTGTACAGCACAAGTGGAGTGACAGAAAGGGAATTGCCACACCAGGGCTGGGGGAGACCATCTGAGAGAACTTCCAATTCTTCAGGCAGAGAGAGCAGCAATGTAGATCTGGAAATGAGGGTGTATTTAGAGTTGCAGGTGCAAGAAGCTGTTGGGAGAGCTTAAAACTGGGTTATTAAAAATCTCCAGGGTAGGCAAGAAACACAGCCTGTTGATAACCTTGGCCACTGCAGGTGAATGGATCCACTGGATCCAATGGATCCACTCTGGGTGTGGCAACTGTTCCTCTGTGTGCAAAGCTAAACACCTGTATTATGGGGGCTTTGAAGCAGGTGTCTCGTGGGAGTGGATCCTTCACAAACCAGTTTTTTGTAGGCTGTTTTAATAAATCAAGAAAGAAAGCATATTCTGACCAGCAATTCCTTGTTATTATTTCAGCTAACTGCAAACTCTGCTACTATTTTGGCTCAGCCACCTGCTCACAAAGCTTAGTTTGTTGCTAAGTGTCAAAATACCCTAAATCAGAACTGGTGTCTCAGCTAGCAACCAAGCAGCAGTAACACTAATGAGTCTGCAACATGATTTACATACAGGATCTCAGTGCCTGCTACTATAGGAAGAGCAACTATAGGGACTAGGAGGGTCTGCATGAGTTTAAACAGAAAAAACTATCACAATTATGGTCACTTTTGGAAAAAACCCACAAGTTCAGGGGGTTTTGAGCATTTTAGTATCCTATATACTCCTCCTGAATTACTGGAACTTTATATTCACACTGACTTAAGAAGTCTTAAGTCAGTGTTTTTCAGACATGTCCCAGAAATAGCTTTTGGACATTGTAGGGGTTTTTGGTTTTCTGTTTTAGACTAGAAATAAGTAATTTTATGCAGGACAAAGCAAACATACATGCAGTTTTGAAGTATTTGACTCTACAAGCATTATGGTCGGCAGGTCAGAATTTGGCTGTCAGGATGCTTGCATTATGGCAGCATGCCAATTTGTTCCTCTTTGTTTGCTCTGCTTGGCTCTGGCTATGCTCCAGTCAACAAGGATTGGTTGCAAAGCTCATTAACATTGCTGGAAAGTGTTCATGTGTGCAAAGGATGAGGCTCCAAACACCCGAATATTCATCAGCAATGACTCAGAGACCAGAAGACATTAACTCATAACAACTCAAACGTGATGCTCCCAAACACAATTTGAAGTCTGGGATGGCTGGGGGTATTCATTACATAAACCAGCTACAGTGGGCCAGCACCGCTGAGAGTTGAGCAGTGGGACCAGCAGGGAGCATGGAACATCCACAGACTCCCACCTGGGGCTCCTTTCCCTGGTGACACTTGATAAATGCACAGGAAACGCTGGCATTCAGTTTTGACCTTCACTCTTTGGAAGCATAGAGGGAAAACTGTGGGGGGGAAAAATGTGGATAATAATCTCTTTCCCTTTCTTTTCCTCGTTAAACCAGCAGGCTTTACCCAGCAGGCTGCCAAACATTACGGACCTGTTTTTCCTCCTCTCTCTCCGCCCCAGTGGGAGCCACCAATACCTCAAACTGCGCCATGGTGGGAGACTTGTCTGGAAAATCCACTGCTCAGCAGCAGGGAGGTTGCAGGCATTTTCAGCCAATGGGCCCATTCGGATGAGAGCAGAAAGGTCACAGGGTCTCAGCTTGGGAAGGAGGAGTGACAGATCAGAGCAGGGAAGTGATTCGCAGCACCCAGAGTCAGCTTACCGGTACTCTAACAGAGGTAAAATGAGATCTCGTAGGGATAGGGACACTTGGTGCTTCAGTTGTGCAACTACATCTTGCTCATCAGTATTGCTCTCACCCTCTGCACAGAGGGAAGGAGGATCCACTTTTGTGCAAATTAAAGCCTTGGTGCTGATGGTTTGTCTTCAAGTTTAGGCAAATGAAAACCCAAACCAAGAGAACAAAACCACCCAATCAACCAACCAACCAAACAAACAAAAAACAAACAAAAAAATCAACCCCAAATTGTAAAGGAGGAAGGAAAAGGGAGGAAGAGAGATATCCAGAGGAGCCACTCCCTTGCGTAAGGAGCCCTGGAGGTTTAGCTCCTCTAAACAGTATTGATCAACATAGGTAGATATTCAAGGAGAAGTCCTTTTCCCACAGAAGTCATCTTCACTGCTGCTATGGACTTCAATGATGCCACAATTTCAAGTGTTCTGTTGCAAATGAATGTATGACAATTTAATGTATAAAACCCATCAAAAAAGAATGGGCCAAGAGTATGGAGGGCTTATTCTTCATCCCTATGCAGAACTGGACACTCTTCACTGCAGAAACACATATAAGAACATTTTTGGCATGATGCACAGGAAGATAGCTTCATATATAGCCATCAGTGAAATAAAGAATATGAATAATGCCAACTGTCTTGCCATAAAATGCCTTACTGTAAGAGCAAGAAGCTAAATAAAACACATGTACTACCTCCTTTCTCCAGCACCACATGATGTACAGTACAAAGATATTTAAACCAGCTATAATTGGATAGAGTGTAGCTTGAAAGTGTCCTGAAAGGACATAATTACAATAATCAATGCAATAATGTGGGATAAGACCTTGCATTATGCCTAGACCTGCACCTCGACTCAAAGGGTTTTCTCTCTAAAGCACAGCCCTGAAATCCAGGTTGATTTGCATTCTGAGGCTATGGCTGACAAGCATATGAAGCAGCAGCTGCTCCATCATTGCTCCATTTCAGATGCCAAAGACTGACCCTGTCAAACCCACTCACAGCCTCACGTGGTTCGATGGAGAGCTGGAGAAGTGCATGGACTTATTCACCAGAGCACCATTCATTCATAACGAAGTCATCTGTGCTACCCACATCCATTAGCCAGAATTTGAAATACCACACAGAAAAGCAACTGTCTAAAATTTTCATGAATTGAGGTATTGGTCCTTGAGACATGAATGGAAAGAGAATCAGAAGTGTGCTTGTGATGATGAGTCATGGGTTTAAAGGGCTATTGCCAGGTAAATATTTCTTTTGAGCCTTCCTCCTTCTGTTATCAGCACTTACCTCTCTGCACCTGTGAAAATCTGCAGGACTGCATCCTTGCCTGGCAAATTCCATCTGAGCCTTCCTTGCTCAAAGCCTGAATGGTCACACCAGGACTGAGACCACGGTATGGCCTTTAATGCAAAAGATATTACAGCACCAGTCAAGAGGCGCTCAGCTTTTCTGGATGGACATGCCAAAAACCTGGTGGTGGCAGAAGGGCACCCATCCACCAAGAGTTTCTCTAAAGACTGGAGAATGTTATGGCCCATGAATGGTCCATTTCCAGGAGGGTCTTCTACACCCAAGCATGGGGAGGCCTGGCAAACAGTCCTCTCATAGCATGAGCTGGTAGCAAAGCAAGGAATGTTTCAACAAAGGTCTGAGAGAGAGAATCACATGTAAAACCGCCTAGGTTTCCAAAAGATTCTGTATTAAGACACACAGAGGAATAAATGCAATTGCCTAATCAGCTACCCACCAGTGATGGAGGCTGCACGAAGTAGCCAAATTGCCCAGCTTCTTGCTCACCCTTATGCAGGAATGTCTACATGAAGAGGACAAAACCTACATTTGGAAATGTTGCCTGGGGAGAGAGATCTTTGGATGTCCCAGTCAGTCAGCTGGTCCTCACAGCTTGGAGCTATGCCTCCTGCTTCACATAATGAACAGTTCAAAAGAGAATTAATTTTTTTTTTTTTTCTAGAGAGAGGATTTCAGTGAGAGGGGCTGGTAAATCCACCCAGGTTGGTGGAGAAGTGACAGAAGAGTCTGTGAAAAGAGAGGGGACAGAGAAGGGAAAACTATTAGAAAGGATGGAGTCTGAAGTGATGGAAAGAGAAGGAGCAATCTCAAGGGCAGGCAGTAACATAGGTGTTAGTAATCATGGTGCAGAGTGATACAGAAGGTTATAGAGACAGAGGACATTGCTGATGCACGCACAGCGAGCATGTGCTTCTCGTCCCTTGTGCAGATCACAGTGAGCTTGTCCCTACTGCGTTGGCACAGTTTGGGAGAAGGACCTGGATGGCCTCAGGAGGACTATTGGCTTCCTCCAACCTAGTGTCAAGTTTATCATGAAGGTAGGCAGCGCTGACATACACCAAGGGTACCTTGTGTGTGACCAGGATGGCTGAGGTGTGTGAATAAATTTCCTGCACCCATCAGTGCCGTCCCACAGGGCGATGGAGTGGTCAGGTTACCACTGGAGAGGATAGGGTGTCCCACTGGTGGTGCCAGCACAACTGGGGTATGTCATACTTCCTGCGTGCTGTAGTGGTCACTTGAGACACCTCAAAGAGCCACAACATGTGGCTTGGGCAGCCAGGGCATGGCTTTGCAGATGTCTGCAAAGTTCGCTTGCCCTTGGACCTGGAAGATGGTGTGAATACTTATTTCCTGAAGTGAAGACCACAAGGCAACCTCTGAAGGCAACCTTTCATATCCAGACATCCGTGGGCCACTGTCAGGACAGAAGCCTGTGTGGATGCAAGGTACTCTAGGTGCTCGAGGGATCTCATATCTGTTATTGCCATTTGAAGGAGGGGATTGTCCTATTCTGCTATGTGCTGGTGCGGCCTCACCTCAATTTCTGTGTGCAATTTTGGGCAACACAGTGTGAGAAAGCTGCAGAGCTATTAGAGAGCGTTCAAAGGAGGGCTACAAAGATGGTGAAGGGCTTGGAGGGAAAGCCATATGAGAAGGACCTGAGGTCACTTGGTCTGTTCAGCCTGGAGGAGACTGAGGGGACACTTCAGTGCAGTTACAACTTCCTTACAAGGGACAGAAGAGTGGCAGGCACTGATCTCATCTCTGGAGTGACCAGTGACAGGACCCGAGGGAATGGCCTGAAGCTTTGTCAGGGGTGGTTTAGGTTGGACATCAGGAAAAGGTTCCTCACCCAGAGGGTGGTTGGGCACTGTAACAGGATACCCAGGGAAATGATCACAACACCAAGCCTGATAGAGCTCAAGAAACACTTGGACAATGATCTCAGACACATGGTGTGGCTCTTGAGCTGTCCTGAGCAGGGCCAGAAGTTGGACTTCGATGATCTTTGTGGTCCCTGCCTGCTTAGGATATTGTATAATTCTGATTGTCTGATCTTTCCAGAGGTGGTGCAGCACAGGGCAGGACCCTCCTCAGCAGATGTATCCCGTGACGTGCGGTGGGGACGCCCTTGGGACAGACAGCTCAGGAGGGGTGAGAACATGGGCAGAGCGGTGTCCGTGGGCAGCCCTGAGGAGAGCAGGGCCAAGATCTTACATTGAGCCTAAAATTTTTAGTTCACCCTTCCCTGCCTGCCAACAGCCTGCATTATCTTCCATCCTCTATTGATACAGCTGGTTCCTGGGGCTGGGGCCACCTTCCACAAAGCATATTTTGTTCAATATCCAGCACGGCCATATTGTGGTCCTTGACTTCTTGCTGGGAGATGAGTGGAGTTGCAAGGCTCCATCACAGAATGGTAACTCAGCACAGATTAAGGAGCAAGGGGCAAGGGAGAAGCATTTGAAAATATTGATGTCACAATCCTCCCCTCTTCCTCAGGTTCTCTTTTCACTCTAGCTCTCTAATAAAAGCATTAATCTAAAAATAATATCATAGAGAAGCCTTCTGCTTTGACATGTGAAACAATCTTTGCCTAAGAGCTGCAAGATATCGTCAGCTTGTGGAGCCTGTCAGCAGGTCAGCTCTGTGACTGAGGTTTATTAGCAGGGCTGACAAGGTTGTGCCTGTCTCTGTGCCAGTAGCAAATCACAAGGTTTCTAATTCAGAGCCTCTTATTAACAACAGTCCCTGTTCCTTGTTTTTATTTGCAGGACTGATTGAGGACACTGTAAACCTGTAAGTGAGCAGTCCGAGGACCTGAGTTAGAGTCTGGGGGTCAGTTTCGGTGGGGAACACTTTGCAGGTGTGTGCACTGCCCGTGATTTCCCTGGTTTGCTGAGATAGGAGCTCCGAAAAAAGGAGCAT
Organism: Origma solitaria; assembly: GCA_013397895.1. Classification (NCBI taxonomy): domain Eukaryota; kingdom Metazoa; phylum Chordata; class Aves; order Passeriformes; family Acanthizidae; genus Origma; species Origma solitaria. The sequence goes on from VZRL01002856.1 coordinate 582,470, forward strand.
GTGAGGTAATACACAAGAGAAGTAGGTTACCCGTGACTTACTGGTATTCTTTAGCTCTCTTGCCTCTAGAGAATGGCACTCTTGGAAATACACAGCTGTCATGCAGACCTTAGCAGATAAAAGCTGGTTTGACCGGAAAAAAAAAATGCTTTATTTACTGAATTGTGATGCTTTGTACCAGATGACTCACTGTCACACTTCTTTTCCCTCTTCTCACTGAACTAAAATCGTGTAGCAAGTTACTTTCATCCATTATGGCCTGCTGATAAGATGAAAGGACAAAATTTAAACTTTAAGATTTTTCTTATCCTATCAGAGATGAGGATCATCAAGTTTTTTTCTCTGGTCAGCTGGTTGGCATTTGGAGCTGAGGAGTGCCATATTAATACTAAGTACTAATATGTGACCTCAGACCTGAAATTCAAATATTTCATAGAGTTCTTTGCATTGGTTCTGGGACCCTCAAGTTGGGGGGATAGAGGTTGTTTGAAGTCACCAGCTCTGCTTGTTGGGTTTCAGCCAAGGACATTTGCATAAATATAGTTCCTTAGGTATATTAAAAAATCACACAAATTACAGTTTCCCCATTGTTTTTCAGAATCTGATCTAGCTCTGTATGAAGCTGGCAAGAGACTTATTTGATTTTAATTAGAATTGGATAAAGACTTGGAATACAATGGACCAACTACTCATTTTGCATGAAGTTGACTGAGTACAACCGGCTTCAATAAAGATGTGTCAGTTTACAGCACGTGACAAACTGACAGCATACAGTTCCTTAACAGCTAAAAAATGCATTAACTTTACAATCACAGGTTGATGTCAGGATGTGAGTGTCAAAACATTTGGATTTGAGCCATTTGAGGAAACAGGTTGGGTGAAAAATGAAAACCAAGTGAATATTTTTTCTTAATAGTAGTTCTACCTCTGTTATTCTTTCATGTTAAGTGTCAAAATCCCAGATTTTTGCAGATGAGACATTTTGGTGTGTACTAGGCTGAAAGTAACCCAGTCTAGTACAGACCTTCTAGTAGAGTATATCCCCCAGCTTTTAGACCAGAAGCAGTATATTTGGTACATTATGAAAGCTAGGCAGATAAATAGACCAAGCCCTTAATTACATGTCGTGGAGAATTTCTAGATCCTAGTAAATTGCTTTATTCTATTTTTATGAAATGAGAAAAAGGTCCACATGTGGGAGGTTCGATTTGTATAGGAATAAGATGGAAGATTAAGACAAGAGCACTACTTTATTACATATATCTGTTTTCCTTATTAAAAAAAAAAGGTAATTAGTTAAATTAATTACTTTAATTATACAGACCCATTATAATAGCTTTTGATCATGTTAAATAATGACACAACACTTATGAGGTAAAGTTCACCTAAGAAAAGTCATCACAGTAGGCATTTGGGCTTGGAGGGGTGGCTGCAGTAAACGCACAGCGGGATTTTATGTAGATAGAATTAGGATAAAGAAAATTGATTTTTAACCAACCATGAGGACCACAAAAAGAAAAATTACCACGCTCCTTAAGGGAACAGAAGTGCAGTCACCCCCATGGGAAGAAAATTAGACTTCATTTCTCAATGAAGCTGAATTTCAGCAAGATTCAGTAATTAAGCTGCTTGCTTTAGCAGTCAGGATATTTGCAGCCAAATGATTATTTCTTCCTGCTTAATTGATAGGAAGGCACATTTGCATTCAGTGCTTGTCTAAGCCACAGCCGCATCACGGAGTTTTCTGCTTGGAGGCCAAAGGCTGGAGATGAATCCGAGTGCTCGACAGAAGCTGGAGGTCAAACCCCCACCACCTCCACTCGAGTTGCATTGCAGAGCCTGTCCCTCCAAGAACCACAGTGAGCCCTGCTTGTCACTAGCTATCCTCGTCAAATTAAGGGAAATTTTGAGACCGAAATGGCAACCCCTTTGAGGTTTGGTGTTCCACAACCAGCTTATCTGTATTAAGTTGTGCTGGTATATGTCAAAGAAAATATTTGCCTTGGGCTCTGATGCAGTTTGATCGCAGTTATTAGTGCCTGGAAAAGCTTTTCCAGCTTTCAGGGAGTGGGGATTACTGTCACATGACAGCTGTGTGTCACCAGGGTGTTTTGAGGAGTTCCAAGGAATGAGGGGTTGGAGGCATTTGAGATTGCTTGAGATTCACCCTGAATTTATAGCTTTTTCCTAGTGGTTCAAAGGCGATTTCTGTGATGCTCCATTCCTCCAGGTTTTCTTTAGGAATTAAAAATAGAGCAGGTCATCCTCACTGGCCTGAGCAGCACCACCACCATCACCAAACCTGCAAGCTGTCACCAGCTGGTTTCTTCTGGAATACAAAGGAACTGGTCCCAAAGGGGACACGACTGTGATGCCCTGGGGCTGACTGGCACCTCAGGCTCCTGCTGCCAAGCAGAGCTGCTGCTCCAAGCCTCCCTTGCCCCACACAGCAGAGCTGATCATCCCACTGCTGACCACAGAGCAGCCGCAACAAGTCTGCGGGACAAGAGGGAGGAGAGGTGAAACAACAAAGGCTGCAAAAAGAAGTGAATCTGAGCAGACAGAAAGAGAAGAGGAAGGAAAGGAGCAAGAAAGGATGTGAGGGAGTTATTATGGCATTTGAGTGAACTGGTAAGGAGGAGAATAAATGTATCTGGGAAGAGTTACATTCGCTCACTCCTTTCTAAATTAAGACTTGTAAACTAAAGTGAAGAAAATAATTGGGGTAAACAAGAAGCAGGTGCAAAGCAGGATGCAATGTGTGTCTGGTAATGAGGAAGAGGATTTTTCTTCATCACACTGAGAAAATGCCAGGATAACAAGGGAAGCAGATGCTGCCTCCTGGCAGCTTGAGTGAAAGGTAATGTCAGGAAAGTCAGGAGGGGACAAGACTTGTCACTTTTTATGCTTTTTCAGTCCCCATAATGGCCTTTTTTATCAGATTACAATATTATTTGAACTGGAGAAAAGAGTGAAAATGGATGTCTTGCTGCGCTTGCATGAAGGACAGCAGGGCAGCAGCCAAGTGGAGGGACTCAGATGGGTCCCAACTGGAGACAGAAACACACCAGTGTGAAGAGAAATGCCAAAAGTTATCCCACAGCTTGTATGCAAGCAAAATTCCTTCTCACCTTAACAAAATCCCTTGAAAATTTGAAGCACTGGAAAACAATTTTCAGTAAGATAAACAAGGAGGCTAGTCCCCAAATGGAAGTCTATATAGAAACAGAATATAGGGATCTGTTTTACAGGATTGTTTCCCTTAAAAATTCAAATCTGTCGTAAGATTATATGAAGGAATTTATAATTTTGTTATTCCTTCAGAAATTTCCTGAGTTGTGCAGCTCCCCTAGGTCTTCCTGCCCCAAGTTCACACCTAATACTGCAGTGATTGATGAATGTTACCATAAGACATAAGAGGGCTGCTCTTCAGCCCCTGAGGGAACAGAAGATTAGGTATTAGCCAAGCTGCTGTTGCAAAACACCACCAGGACACCTAGTGGACCCATGGCTGGGATAGCCACCAACTGGTCTTGTCAGAGAGGGCTAATTTGTCACTGCAAATTCAGACTCTGATGATGTCATGTTGGTCCAGCTGCCTCAGCTCCCGCACAGGCTCAAATCAGCTGCACATACAGATGTGGCAATTGCTTTGGCGTGCAAGTTGTCCAAACCCTTTTTGGTGGCAAAACTTGCATTGAGAAGCTTGTCATGGAGCTGCCTGTGTTCTCTCTCTGAGTTACTCTGTGACACTGCTAATCACAGGTCAGACAATACACTCCTGGGCTTGCCAACATCAGGGCTTTGACGTGGGTCAGAAACTTTGAATGTATGGATTGATTCCATTAACATGATGAAGCCACAATACCTCTTGGAGCAGCATAATTTATTTCAGGGCCACTGGAAGGTATGGTGGCCTTCTCCAAGAAGCAAATGTCACCACCCTGGCTGCATCTTCCAGCAGTCACCAAGCCATTACTACTTCAGTTGGCAACACCACCTGCAGCAGTGGCTAGAATATGACTCGATGATTCCTGAAGTCACTCTCTCCCTCCTACATAATTTTCATTCACTGCCTTATTTCTTTTCTTTTTGTACTTGTTAGCTAATAACTAGCTAAGTCAAAGTCACCTTTTATCATGTGTGATCCAAAAAATATCCTAGAAGTAATACCAGGAACAGTGAAACATAATTAGAAGCCTGCCAGTTCCTGAAGCAGCTGTGATGAATCTGTGTTTCTCCAGACAGTTTGCTAGAAAAAAAATCAGTGGAAGACAGTAACCTTTGTGATAGGATTTGCTCTGTTTTCTTCTCACTTTGTATGTGGTTTGCATACTGTCTCTCTAAAAGAGTAACCAGAATGAATAGCCATTGCCATAGGTCAGGAAGGATTCCAGCTCCTCCTCTCCCACAATGAAGGACACTCCAAGATCAAGCCTAAATTCAGCAACAATATTAAAAAAAGTGTATTTTCCCCTCTGATTGGTAAGGGAGCAGAAAAAAAGATGTTCATAACAATTTTCATACAAAATTTACTGCCTTATATTTCAAGTACTTTAACCACTTGCCCCTCCCTTTTTGTGTCTTCAATAACAAACTGAAAAGTTTTGAATGGTGGCTGTTACTATGAAAACAATCCAACAATCACTTGCTATAAACCCCTGATTTAAAGTTGATTGTTTAATCTTGCAGCAGTAAACGCAAGACTTTACATGAGATATAAAACTGATTCCTTCTTTAACCCAAGATTCTCCTTTATCATCAACTCATATGCATCAGAAGGCAAAATTTAGCCTGGAGTAGCTCTTCCTTTATGCTCTTACATGCAAATATTACTTTTCTATCCCCTGAGGCCATCTAGATATTCTGAAGAAATTAGAGACAAAGATGGAGCAATTCTCAGCTCGAGTGATTAAAACAGCTTAATGGAAACCCAGGATCAAGGAGGAGCATTTCCTTCCTAACTCTCTGAGCTCCTGGTGGGTTCATCCTTGGGGCAGGAATGAGCCACTACCACAGCCTTAATCACAACTCCTGAGAGATGGCTTGTGTGTTGTCTGCTGCATTGTATAGGGTATGGCTCCCAGTTACAAAAGTTCACACTAGTTTTACCCTTAGTTTATCTAATTCAGATCGCAGTAATTTAAATCTCACTTCAAAACAAAAAAAAGAATGCACCCCATGTGTGTCATGACTTTACACGGTTTTCTTCCCTTTAAGAAAAAAAACCATGCTAACAATTCAGCTGGTGCAAATTTCACTTAGTGTCTGAAATAACCAGAATGTATTTCAAAATAAATTCTTTACTTCTGCTGTAATTTTCCCCAGACCTGAAGAATAATGAACAGTTTTATGTCCCCCACCAGCTCCGTGGCTCCTCAGTGGAATTCTTCTCTCCAGCTTTCCAAGTTCAGTCATTTTCTCAAGATGCAATTTCAAACTAATAATATGAGTAGTTCTGTGCCTAGCAGTCCTCTACAGTCAAGGACCTGGAACAGGATTCACAGGGGAGATGTTTGTTCAGCGTTAGTTAGGGGTTTTTTCCCTCTTGTGACAAGTGCCATCATAGACTCAGAATTTTCCTAAGTTAGTGAAACTGCTTCTGGAGTTTGCTACAATTCTGTCTTTTAAGAAGTCTGTGCATCAATGATCTGCACCCTTATACACCTTGTGGAGCTCATTACATTAATTGTTTGACCTTTCCTATAATGAAGTGAACATTCTGCTGCTCTCGCTACTGTCCTTTCTGTGTGATGCTTCCAGATCTATGGCAGGACTCTGTTGGGCAAAAAACTGGCTGACAGGTCAGGCAGAAAGGTTTATAGTGAATGGGGTGACATCAGGCTGATAACCGGTCACTAACGGGACTCTGCATGGCTCCATTTAGGACCAGTGCTCTTCAACATCTTCACAAATGACTTGGAAGTAGAATCAAAGGTATACTAAGTAAGTTTGCTGGTGATTCTAAGCTGGGAGGAGCTGTTCTCACTCCCTTGAAGGCAGAGTGGCCCCTCAGAGAGACCTCAACAAATTAGAGGGCTGGGCAATCACCAACTGTGTGAAGTTCAACAAGGGAAAGTGCCGAATTCTGCACCTGGGATGGGGCAGCCCTGGATGTACAGACAGACTGGGGAACGAGACTCTGGAGAGCAGTGCCATGGAAAGGGCCTGGGGTTCCTGGTCGATGGCAAGCTGAACATGAGCCAGCAGTGCCCTGGCAGCCAGGAGTGTCCTGGGGGCATCAGGCACAGCATCACAGCTGGGCAAGGGAGGGGATTGTCCTGCTCTGCTCTGCACTGGGGCAGCCTCACCTCGAGGGCTGTGTGAGCTTTGGGCACCACAATGTAAGGTCTTATATTATATATATATCACATTATTATATAAGATTACATATGAAGATATATAATCATACATATATCACAAATAGAATCATAATTTTGAACGCTACCAATTTAAATAACATTGCTATGATTGATGTGAGATTGGAATCTCTTGGCCTGAAAGTCACACTGGGCTTAGCAGAGCAGAGTTTAACTCTGTCTTGGAGAGAGAGAGCTGAAACAACCTGGACCATCACCCACAATACAGACTGCACATTGTGGCCAGAGAAAAGTCACATGGTATGACAGGCAATGCTTCACAAAGTGAGTTTGGATGAAGTACACATCAGTGAACAGAAGCAGTAAGAAAACAGGAAGACTAAAGGAATAGAGTATCATAAATGTTGAGGGAAAAGCACAGGAGAAAAAGGGACATAAGTAAGAAAAACTTTATTTTAAAGAAAATTTTCGAGTGGAAAAAACCAAACAAACAACATAAAGCAATAAAACAGAAATATTATTTCCTGTTGGTGGATTCTCACCATACAAGAGAAAACAAGATGTATTTCCACAATGGATATCTATTGGATCACATGAAAGAAACAACCAGCTCCATCAACTATTCTTCTAACAGTAAAAAATTGAGGATGAAGAAAGTAACGGAAAGAACCAGGATCATATCCAGGGAGATCTGTTTTCTAAAGCCCAGGAGCTGCAAGGGCAAGAAATACAAGGTTAAATGTAGGTCAGCTGCAAAGCTGGAGGAGTCCCCAGCGAGCAGAGCATGGGCTAGGATTTGAGAAATCTGATAGAACTTCAGATTTATCTTCCACTTCACTGTGCTGCATTTTAGTCCCACTGATGTGAAAGAGAAATCTTTCCTACCTACCAAAATAAGCAGTGAGGAATAAAGTAATTTAGCACTCTGGAGATATTGGTGTGATTTGCTGCCGGTTAGACAACAACTGAACACCGAGACAAAAGGCCAGTTAGGTTTTCATTTTATCTGGGACTCCTCTGCTTGGACAGAACCTGCAAACCTCCGACAATTTACAGCTCTTGAGCCCCAATATACCTGCAATGCCAGACCTGAGTCTCAGCGGGGCTGGTAGGAGCGTGGTCACCTGGGCAGACCCTGAGGTGAAACAAGCCATAAGGTGATGCTGGTGCTAATGGTGCCCAGCACTGAGCCTGCACCAAAGGCTTCCAGCAACAGGCACGCTAATCAATAGAATTTACAGCTGAATTATTTGGATAAGTAACAGATAAACTATATAACTTATTAGATACAACGCGTCATTAAATGTTATGTGTGAGCTAGGAAGTCCAGCATGAAGATAAAGCTGCCTGTCTAAATAGCAGGCAAGGTCAACTCCCCTTCTCAGCCATGTCACAGAAGCACCAAGACACATCTCATGTTCCTCACAAGATGGATGAGAGGGAGAGTTTCCTTAGTCATCCACAGAGAGGAGACAATGACATTTCCTCTGTTGTCTGTTTGCAGGGTGGGAGCGAGGGGCTGGCTGCATCTGCCACTGGACCTCACAGCAAGCTGATGGTGCGAAGAGCCCCAGCATCCCTTGCCGGCTGTCACCATCCCATCATCAGCCACCCTGAAACCACCAGCATCCCCCCGTGCCTCTCAGCTGACGCAGTCCCTCCCTGGGCACACATCAGCCACCAGAGCCCACCTGTACCACCACATTTGGCAGCAGCAGCCACACGAGAACATCTCACAACCTGTTGGACCAGCAATAAACTGCAGAAATTAGAAAGGAACAAATATGGATCTTCCAGGAGGTTTTAAGCTGCTTGCCGAGTTTTCTCTGGTTTTTCCAAGGTTGTGTTCTCATTCATAAAATTCTGGTTATGGACAGAAGAGGGTTTCCCAGTCTGCTTTGCTTGTAAAAGCACAGCACCTCAGGCAGGTAGGTAGACTTTTTCTTTAAATAAGATCATAGGTTGTTGCTGGCATGAAACCGATTGAAGTCAGAGGCATGTGTTAAAACAATTGCACTGCAGAATTCTTCAAATTAAACAGTGTCCTTGTTAAAATATTAATAGGAGAATAATTTTTCAGATAAGAAAGCTAAACAGTCACATTAAATGCTTCCATACCTTGAGTTTTGAAATAGGGTGTTTAAAAATAAAATTTTAAAATCCCCCAAACTGAAAATCCTGTACTGACAAGAAAGCCTAGTCTCAATTTAGAGGCTCCTCTCTCTAAGAATCCTTGTCAGAGTAACCTCAGACTTTACACACAGAAAAATCCTCCTCTGGCTAGGGAAAATAATTAAAAAATTGCAAGTAGAAAGTAGCTTTTTTTTTCAGAAAGTCAGGAAAAGGAGGCTAAGTTAGGTGTAAAGCTAGGTGTAATCCTCACAATGGAATCACTGGAATATTCTTAATATATGAAATATTTTAGGTTTTAATGTCTATACCCTGTAGTCTCACAGTATTGCATTTACAGACTATCAGACTGCTAGGCTTCTTATTGTTTTTCATGATACTTTTTTTCTTTTCAAGAGCTTCTGCTGGAAAACGTTCGAATCCAAGCCCAATACAGCTGCAGGAGCTGAAGAGCGGCCTCACTTTTGAGATGAATGGTGCAGCTTCATCCTCAAATGCACCCAGTGCTGACTGATGTCAGACACTCCCCAGGTGTTCACATCCAACCTCCGATCTCTCAGCAGCTTCATCCCTGCGAGACAAGGGTATTAGCTGTGGGAAAGGGCTGGAGGGCTTGCAATAGACTTTACCTGCTGGCCTGAAGGTCTTGCTGGGAAAAGATATGCCCAGGCACAGCCACTGCTATGGGCTATGGCAAATGGCTCTGCTTTTGTTTTCACAGAGAGAAACCCAGTCCCATGCAGTTCCTTCCAACACTTGGTATTGCCTTGGTGCCTCTGGTCTTGGCTGGCTTCTTCAGCCTATGCAGCTGAAGATTTGAAAGCAGCTTCACTTTACCAGGAGAGCAGAAAATCCCACCTGTTCCCTTACAATGGAAAACCAGACTCTTTTTACCTTGCTGCAGGCTTGGAGGAGGTGAAATGCATGGCCTTCTCTGCTGAGTTTGGAGGTGAGTTTGCAAAGCATGAACGCTTAGCAGGAGCAGGTGAGGTCTGTTGAAGACTTGCAAACCCAAAATATTGCCATTTGCTTGGGTTTCATTTCTTAGGCTACTCAGCACAGCCTCTCCTTTGGGTAGCAGCAATTCTTGGTTGTGTTTTTCCCCATTAGACAGAGCTCTTGGATTTCAGTAACTTCATTATATGTATCTCACTGCAACACAGCACACTGCTTCAGTTCTTGTACAGCACTTCCATGAATTATATCCACTCTAGAAGAGTCTGATCCTGCTCTTATTGCAGGCAATGACAGGACTTTCCCATGAAACCCCTACATGCTCACTATCCATTAAACCACTCCTCAGAAAGCAATGAAAATAGCAAGAGGCAGGAGGCAGGCAGGAGAGGGGAGTTGTGCTGACCCTGCAGCAGCCAATTCTCAAGAGCAGCCCTGGGATTTAGGCTGATCACAGCCCCAAAACTCCATTCTCGCAGTCAGGATTGAAAACATGGTGGGGTTTGTCCTCCCCTCCCGTTTCCAACATAAGGTCAAATTGATCTGCTGTCCTGCTACAGGGGATATGTGTTTATTAAGGGTAGAAGCTGATCTCCCTGTGATGCACAGCATCCACTGCTCCACCTAGCACTGAACGCCTACATTTCCTCTAGCCATTCTTCCCTCCCCTGCTCAGCTTGCCAATCTCAACTGAAGGATTCCTCTCAAGGAAAAAACAAGCTGAGCATTGCAGGGGAACCCAGTTATGACACCAGAGCTGGGATCTGGGCACTAAGGCCATTAGTGTGAATTTTCTAGCAAATTTCCCAAATAATTTTTTCTTTTACATTTTGGGAAAATTAGCAGGAGAGACACTGGAAAATTCACACACACCTCATACATTTTAAGTAAGTGTAAACACCTGGGGATGTTCACTGTTACCTTTAACAGCTTATGTAGGAAGTCACTGGCTGTTCAAACATGTAATTATGTGTTAACAAGCTTAGCAGGGCAAAAATAACAATGATTCAATAATTGGAGTATGGGATTATTTTCTTCCTTTTTTTCCTGCAGATTGGATGCAGCTTATGTATCTTTAGCTGCCCAAGTTAAAAAAAAAATAAATAAAATGACCTTTTAGGAGCCCTTCAGCAGCTTGGCAATTGTGTTGTTCTAATTCTTTCAACAATCAGACTCAAGAGCAATGTAATTTCCTGGCAAGTATGGAGCAAGCTATGGCTTCTCACATAACCTGCTTCCTTGGACTCCTGAAACACTTACTGCACCAGCAGTGACATAACCTGCTTCCCTGGACTCCTGAAACTCATACTGCACCAGCAGTGCTTTTCCCCGATGACAATTCAAAGCCTGGAGAGCTTTGGTTTTTACCCTATTTAAAAATAAATACATGCTAATTATAGGACAAAAGTAAAAAATCTCCATTCTACTGTGCTGTGCAATTCTGCTGCTTGGCATGGGCAGAGGGTTCAATGCACCTTTGCTGTGAGCAATGGGGAGGGCTGGAAAGGAAAAATCAATTCCATTTCTTGTTCAATTAAGTTCATTGTGATTCAGAACCACCTCCTCACACTGCAGAGCCTGCAAGAGATCAGTGCTGCAATCACTACCTTTTAACAGCTTGCCTTCTCTGTCTGGACTGCACAAGTCACTCACGGGCAGGGCATCACACTCTGAGAGAAAAAATGGGGGAAAGAAACAAATCCATCCTTACGGGCTCCTCTGAAATACCTTGTCGTGAATCCATGGGTCTTCGGGTGGGCATTTCACAGAAGGGGAGAGAGGGCAGTTTTCCCAATGAGTCATTTTATTTAGATGTCAGAACTACTGCTGTCTTTTTACCCTTCATTAAAAAGTTCACCCTCCTTGCTGCCTCGACGAGAAATATCTGCAATACTTCCCGTGCTGCTTGCTCTCACTCAGGCCAGCAGTGTGATGGTCTGGCTCAAAGACTTTTGGAAGTCAATAGAAGGACTCTGTTGGACTACAGTTCAGATCAGCCCAGGAACCAGGGGCTATCAAGAGGTCACGACAAAGGATTTTCAGGGGCCCTCCCACCCTCTCCTTCACTTTCAGTATTCTGAGGCAACCGTTAAAAAAAAAAAAAAAGAAGTCTGTGCAGTACAATAAGTCTGTGCAGAGGTAACCTGGAGAGTTTCTAATCGCGAGCCCCAGCCTGCTGAGGATGCCAAGGTCTACCTGGTGCAGGGTGCCCCCTCAATGCCAGCACCAGCACCCCACAGGCCTGCTCAGCACCTCCCGAAAGAGGAGACCAGGATGCTTGTGAGCATGTCTCACTCTAGTGACAGGACAGACAAACTGCAGCAGCCTGCCTCTTCCCAACCTGCCTTCCATGGCTGCTGCCTGCTCCCCAGTTGGAGGGGGCTTGTCCAAGGCCCTTGGGGTTCAGCCCCCAAATTACTAGGGTCTAGCAGAGCAAGCAGTTCATTACATAACCCAAAGATGAGAATGATCAGGGATGGCACAGGTAAAGAGTAACATGAGAAAGAGAAGTAACTCCTTAATGTTACTAGGCAAAGGTCTTTGGTGCTCACAAAGACGGTTTAAGACCCTGGATGCATTTAAGCTAATGGCAGTGGATAAGTGATGCATGAAACATCTTAGTTTACAGCCATTCACATCCCTTTTCAGCTTCTTTATTGCACTGCTAGATCATGCTCAGGACCAAGACAAGTCCTCAAGGAAGCTGCTGTCTGTCTGGTGCTCTTACACACTTACGAACAGCAGCCATGGAACTGCTCTTGACTTTTCCAGCTGCAATCACCTGCATGGGCAGCTGACACGTGACAGTGATATTTGAGCTAATTGTGCCAATTGGGGCATGCACAAAACGAATGTGTCCCAAATGCAGGTCCTGAAGAAGGATGATTTTAATGAATGTATGCTTCTCTGCTCAAGTCATGCCTTTGTGAAACCATTTCGCAGTACACATCAGGAAGAAGCTTTCTATCAGATTCACAGGACTTATCTCTGACTTTTCCCAGTTTCCAGCGTCATAAATAGATTCCTGAAGCTAATAGTAGAGAAGGGGGATGAAGAAGTTGCCTGTTCTCAGCATCTTTGCGAATCAGACTGCAGATGCATGTACAGACCCATTCTGTGTTTCCTTGTCAAAGAGCTCTTTTCACCTTTGTATACATTCTTCCTCCCAGATTTCACCCTACCTAGGAAAGTGAGATCTCGCTTGAAGTTCTTGCAATGCCCATGTGAGTGGCTGAACATCTGTCCTAGCAATGTTCTCATCAGCCCACAATTAATTAACACATTAGTTTCCTGCTCCCTAAAGCCCCAACTTCCTCTGAAATTTTGGTTTTCATAAATAAGGACTGACGAAGAAAAATGTTGAAGCAGTATCTTCCTATGATAGCTAGAAATCTGATAAGGCTAGTTCTTTAAATATATATTTATGGTTTTTTTCTAGAACAAATCATATTGACTGTTACAAAAAAACTCAGAGTGGTATTTCAGTTATTGAAGTCCTACTGTAACTGAAGGTTAATAGCTGCTGTGGCAGTAGATACTCTATAAATCAATGGCAGAAACACGTGAATCAGAATATCACCCCACTGAGGTACATCCCATCTCACTATGGTCAATAGAAGTTGTGCTGCCAACGTCCATGGAAGCAGGAAATGTTCACATGTCAGCAAATTTTAATACTAGTTATTGATACATATTGAGGATATAGGTTTTATGCACCCAGATTTTGTTATGACAATGGCACTGTTTATTCCAGAATCGAAGCTTGGTTCTGAACCAAGATCCAGAATTTGGTTATTTGCATTTGCAATCGGAGAAGCTGAAATTATCTTAATGCCATGGGAGTGCATTCAAGGTTATTATCAGGCACTCAGGATAACAAGTATCTGGGCCAAGGTGTCTATTAAGGATGTCAGAGAGTTAACAACAGCTCTGGCATGATATACTCAGCTCATCACAACCTTCTGATTCCTTGCACGGTGTGGATTCCACCATAATGAAGCAATCACTGGAACAACCTCCAAAAGGATGTGGTGGAACCCCCAGCACTGGAGGTGTCCCAGACACGACTGGACAGGATACTAGATAATGTCATCTCTTCCATGTAAGATTGGACCAAATGATCTCTGGAGATCCCTTCCAACCTGAGCTGTCCTATGGTTCCATGTTCTATGACAATAGCAATTCTGGATGACAGAAAATCCACCCATACAGACCTTTACACAGCCATTTTCCAAGTCTATATTCTTTTCCCCAGCCTATAATGAAAAGTTCATGACACTTTCCATCAACGTGGAAAAAAAAAACCAAAGATTGGCTTTAGGCTTCTGCTGCTTGAAGGAAAATTTCAGTGGTAAAGATGCCAAGGGCTGATACTGCTTTTCTTCTGAGCCTGTTTTACTGAAACCACCCCACTCTTTTGAAACATCCACAGGCACCTTAAGCAAATCATGTGTTGCAAACATAATTGTAGTGGGTGTGAACTCCATCTGGCCAGGGAAGTGCAGGCTCGCATGCCTCCCCTCAGCTCGCCTGGGCTCAGCAGCAGCGCCGGAGCCACAATCCAATAGAAAGGGGTCATGCTCATAAGCAGCATTTTGAGTGCATGCACAGGCACCCTCCTAAAAATATATCCCTGAGGAGTGCAGTTCAATGCAAACACTGCCCTTTCTGCAATAGATAGCGCTTGCCTTACTGGATTGGCTGGCACAGGCTGATCATGGTCAAGTGATGCCTGGGTTTTTGAAGACTGCTTTTTAAAAGAGAAAAAAAAATACTGAAGAATGAGCATAGAGACTGAGCTTTTCAAATGAACCTAGAGGAGTCTGGCATTCTGGTATTCCTCTTTGAAAATCCCAGAAACTGGGCTTGATGCTACCATTATTCTAATCACTTTCTAAGTTTATATCAGATAATTTTTTATTGTGTCAAATAGGTTACAAATATCTTAGCCAGCAGTTTTCCATTTTTAAAAGATTTGGTATTGAGTAATAATGTCCCTTTTACATCTACTCAGCCATGTAACTTTTTTTTCCCCCACTTTTGTATTTGAAAACAGAACAACAGTTTACATTTCAAAAATATATTTTCACAGGCATGAAATGACAATGATTTTCATGGTGAATGATAAGTACCATTTTAGCACTAATTTCTAGACAGGTGTGGGGCAAATTCTGGTACACAACTTTAATTTTTTCTGCTTAGCTAAAGTCAGACACATCCAGCCACTAATGAAGCCAGGTGTCTAATGAACAAGACCACCCAAAAAAAAGCTTTAGAAAGCTAAAAAGATATTTCTATCCCATTTTCAGCATGTTCTCATAATTTTTCTGCTTAAATATAATCTTGGAGGATCATACTTTGAACAGCTATTCATTTATCAGCTGGGTTTGATATTTGCACGTATTTTTCTGTCTGGCCACCTTCCTCTGGGGAAGGTAGCAACTGAGGACTGGGAGCCACAGCATGAGCAAGGACAGTCACCTCTGCAGGACTGCAAAGCTGTCGGTCAGTCCATCCCTCCTGCTCAGGAGACCCGTGAGTCAGGAGGGTGCGGAGGCACCAGCCACTGGCTCCTGTTCCCATCAGCTTCTCCAGGGCCAGGTCTCCGGCTGGCAGTGAGGGAGAGAAAAAGCAAGCGGTCACCTCCTGGTAGAGGTGCTGTTACTGCAGGATGAGCTAACAGTGAATACATTGCTCAACACCCATGGGAGGGACTTTTTAAATACCACCGTGATCACTGGACCCTCCCCTCCAACCTGAGACGATGCTTAGAATAAATCAGCTTCTGACTGACAGCACCAAAGATTTAGTTTTTATCCCTATTACTAGCCTGAAAACATGAAATAAAAAGCCCATGGTGTGTGATATTTGAAGAGATATTTTGCATTTTAAAAAAAAGGATGAAGGGAAAAAGAATTTGTGGAGATACAGACAGCTTTGCTGGGGAAAGCATCTCTCTGTTACCTTGAGCCGGCTGCCTCTTTTGAGTTTCAGCCATGACAGTCAGCCAGCCAAAAACTAAATGAGAAAATACATCCTCTAAACGCGGTGGGTCCCCTTGTGGTAGATGATTTCGACGGAGCTGAGCTGGAATTAAATCAGCTGTCCAGCACTCCGCTCTGTGCCCAGCAGCAGCAGCACAGGGCTGCCCACCCAAGTATCCCCGCAGCCCCGTGGGCAGAGGGAGCAGCCCACGCTGTGCCCGTCGCTATCTCTGGCAGAGCTATATCTGGCCAGCAGTCGTGGGCTCTGTCCGTCTGCCCCCACCACGGCAGCAAGCACACACCACCACGGGCTGACACGGCAGCCAACCCTAACAAGCGGAGCGTGAGGCTGCTGCTGCTGCCAGGATGGAGAGCTTTTTCTTAAAAACAAGGGCAAAATCATGCTGATGAGCAAATTGTCCTAACAGGAACTGAGCAGGGCAGTTTTTCCTCTCCTTGATCACAGACTGGTGTCTCTTAGAGAGGGGCGGATATTCAAGCACCTTCTAAAACATGACACCTTCTAATACCATGTGGGAAAAAAATAAAGAAAAAAAAGGACAGTTTGATAAACAACTGTCCCCACTTCATCCTGCTCCCCGGCTCCAATAGAGCTGAGAGTGCTGCTATTTGAGATGGGCAGAAACTGCTGGCTTTTGTTCAGAATCTATAGTGCAGTTGGCCCCTTCCTGGGGCAGGGAAGGTGGTAAGGCTGGAGCCAGGCTTGAATTTCAGACAGATCTGGATTGCCCCAAAAGTCAAGAACATTTAGAGGAATTTGGCCAGACCCTTTTCTCCTCTGTAATTGATGCCTCTAGCTGTGAGATCTCTTTTTGTTGTTGCTTGGCCAGAAATCCCCTAGAAATGCCTGTTCTTATGAGATTTGTGGCCAGATTGCCAGAGGCTACAGTCATTTCGGCAGTGATGGACATATCAAAAGCCAGATATTAAACTCTTCCTGACTGTGCATTGGAAACTACCCCAAAGTTCATTCCAAAGCAGATTTGCAGAGTGTAATGTTCAACACAAGCCTCTTGGAGCCAGCCCAACCTTTAACCTGAAGATAAAGCTCCTCTGCCCTCAGAAAAAAAGGTGCAGACTAAACCATAGCAGATATGTATATAAACCAATAAGAAATAATAAATCAATAAACCAATACAGTTATCAATAGGGCAGAGAAGTGAAATGAGAAATTCCTCTTGCTGCAGCCTCCACAACCTGGCGCTCCTGCAAAGGTGTCTTGTCCTTTTTAACAGCAAACACAGCCACAAATGGCCAAGCTGCCAGGAACTGATAAGTCCAGTGTTTATACTCATGTACCTCAATCCACACTCCTTTCATCCTCTTCATTTTTTATGCTGATAATGCACCAATTGTGAGATATAAAAGATCCTTTCAGATATCAAACACATCCCTCCTGGGAGAAGGACAGGGGTCCACATTTGGTAACTGCTTCAATCTCTCTTATGCATTACAAAACTGTGCATCACCACAACAGCAAAGAGCTGGGCAAAAGTGTTTTGTCTTAGCTTCATCTTCAACTCAAAACTTTTGCTACTTTGAAGGAGAACTTTGTGCACTGTCCAAAGCTTAGCCTTAGCCTCCTTACCACTGCCAATGTCTTCAGGAGTGTGTAAAAGACAACCCTGCTCTAGGCTGCAGCTTTATGGTGGAGTGAATGAAAGGGCAAGCTGCCAGGGGACACAGCCCCACGGCCTGTGCCTTGCACTTCATTCACGGCCATGTGCCCACGTGCTGAGCTGGCTCTGACAGCTGGCTGAAAATGAACCTTTTTTTTTTCAATTCCTCAGATTAGTTTTCAGCCAGCTCTGTCCTCTAATTCTTCTCTCTGTCCATAGTGGAGATCTATAAATAGGAAGAAAAGGTGGGAAAAAAAGAAATTATGGGAAGGCACAGAGGTGGCAAGCCACTGTTTTTCATCTGCAGGCCCCAGCTGATGGCTGGCATAGTTACCCAACATTACCCCTGCTTTTGAGTTGGAGAAACAGAGGTGGGGGGTTCCTGATGGCTTTGAGGGGATGCACATGGCAGGCTGCCACTGCACACATCAGGTAGACCTAAAGAGGCAGTGGCATTCACCAGCACTATTTTGTGAATGGAGCTCTCAGCAAGGAAGCTTTTCCTCTTGCCTTCCCGTTTCTTTACTCCGAGTTGCACTGTCATTTAACCCCCTGCAATCCCCGTCCTTGCCAGGTGGGCTTCAGGCATTTGCAGCCCATGGGAGTCATGGGCACCCAGCCTGACATCTGCTGACCCTCTGTCATTCAGGTCTGAGTATTGACACGTGTGGTTTTTAAAAGAGAGGGACTGCTAGCTGGTCCAGGACCCTGCAGGACAGTAGGACTGCATACTGGGGGAACTGGGAGGGGGAGTGGAAACCAACAGTAATTTTCATTCGGACCAGCCCCCCTTTGGCTCCGGGAGATGCTGCAGATGGGTGGTGAAGGTCAGGGCTGAGCAGGGGGGAAGAAGAGTGCAGTGGAAGAGCCACAGGAGAATGCTGTAGGATGGGGATTTGTCTGGTTACTTAGCACTGGGAGAAGCCCATGCTGGCACCTCGAGGTCCCTCTCATGCTGCTGGAGGGGATGGCCTTGAGGACGGTCCCGGGAGGGTGCCTGGGTGACGGAACAGCTCAGAACAAGCCTTATCCCCGGCAGGGCTCATCGGAGCCTCGGACGGCCCCATCGCCTCCGCCCAGCCCCATCACACCTGTAGCCTGTCCCCAGGGGCTGCGGTGCCATGGCTGGGTGCCACGGTCCCAGCCGTAGGCCCCACCGCGACTCCCCGGGGCTGTCCCACGCGTGACCCCTTCCGCCACGCCACCCTCTGCGGTGTCACCGCCGGGTTGCTGCCGCCGGGATCGAGCAGCGGCAGAAAGGCCGGGAGAGACCAGCCCCCCTCCTTCCCCGCTCCCCCCAAACCTCAGCCGAGGGTGACGTCATGGTGGGGGAGGGGCGGGCAGGGGGAGGGGACCCCCGCGCGTCCCTGTCCCCTGCTCGCTGCGCAGCGCGGGGGCCGGGCCGGCCAGCCCCGACGGGGCGGCCCCGGGGGCGGGGGGGGTTCTGCCGTGCTATCCCCACCCCCGGGGGGCGGCTCCTCCGTGTGCGTGTCTGTGTGTCTGTGTCTGTGTGTGTGTGTCTGTGTGTCCCCTCCCGCCCCCGCAGCGCTCCCGCCCCGGGGGGACCGTCCCGGCTGCCGCCCCCATCGCCACCGCACGGGGCAGGAGGAACGCGGGCAGCGGGGGGAGAGTTTCTCGGCCATTTATGGGGCGGGGGGACACGGGGAGAGCGGGTAAATCCAGCCTGTGATGCCTATAAATGGCGCTCCTCTTCCAAGGTGCACATTTATTAAAAAAAAAAAAAA
>VZRL01002856.1:605626-642171 GCA_013397895.1 Origma solitaria
GATGCGGTCTTTAGGGGCTTCTCGGACTGTTTGCTGCGGCTGGGCGATAACATGGCCAACTACCCGCAGGACCTGGACGACAAGAGAAATCTCCAAACGATCTGCGCGTAGGTCTTTCCTCTCTCCTTCGGGGCCGCGGGGGGAAAATGGGACTAGGGGGTCACCCGGGGCTGGGCAAGGGGGGGCGAGACTGGATGGTGGCGGGAAGGAGGGAAGGAACAGAAGAAACGAGGGGGTTACGCTTTGGGGTTGAATTCTCTGCTCCAGGGTCCCTCCAACCGCACTGCCATGGGTACAGGCCGGGCTTGGTGAACAGTGAAGTCTGGAGGGAATTTTTACGATGTCTTTTAAAATTTTTTGCCTCCGTGAATCTGAGGGACTTTTGGGTATTTTTTTCCTTTTTTTTTCTGCTTTGTTTTGGTTTTTTGCTTTTTTTTCCCTTTCCCTTCCTTACTTAGCTCCTCTTTTGTATTTTATCCCTTCCCCTGATCTGCGCTGGGGTGCTGCCATTAGCTGCGCAGGGGTCGTTATCCCTTTCCTTTCTGCTGCTCTTGGGACACACGCTCACCAGCAGGCTCCGGGCTTCCCCCGAGCGCCGGAGGCAGAGGTCGGTGGGATGCCGCCCACACGGGCCGGGGACAGCAGGCGCTGGGGAGGCGACTCCTCAGAAAACAAAACCTAATTAAAAAGGAAGAGCCCAGTCATTATATGAATCGCCCACTGGGCAGAGAGGCGGTCGTCCCAGCGCCAGCTCTCCTCCGCCACCTCCATGGCCCTGGAAAAGCCCATTTGCCCCCAATTTCGCCCAGCTCCCGGCACAGAGGGGAGAAAAAGGAAAGGACAACGATAAAGGGGAGTAATAATAACAACAACAATAATAAAGGGGAAAAAAGAGCTCGCCTTGCAGAATCGTGTCCCGGGCAGGGAGGTAGAGGCGGGCATTTTCCATATGTCTGGGAGGAAAAAATCTCTACAAAATAATAATTAAAAACCAAACCCAAACAAAACAAAACAAAACAAAGGAAAAAAACAAAAACAAAACAAACAAAAAAACCCCCCAAAACTAAACAACCAAAAATAAATGCGCGGCTGTAGCACAGGGTATTCTCCCTGTTTTTTGCCACAAATTTCCCCCGTTAAAAAAACCCAATCAAGCAGAAAATCGTAGAAAATCATATTTAGAATCGAGATAATATCTTTAGACGTAAATAAGTTTGGAATAGGTTTGGATTTTTTGTTTTGCTCTGCAAAACTCAGAACACTTAAGATACAAAATGGGAATGTGAGGCGAAAGAAAAAGAAAAAGAAAAAGAAAAAGAAAGAAAAAGAAAAAGAAAAAGAAAAAGAAAAAGAAAAAGAAAAAGAAAAAGAAAAAGAAAAAGAAAAAGTGAGAAGAGACTCTGTGACACTCTTCCTACCTAGAGATTTCTTACTCAAACACCTAGTAAGGCTGGCACCTCGCTGTAAATGCTGGGCTGCGGTTTACCTTGTGTCCTGCAACAGAAATAAATACCCAGGGGCAGCAGCGTCCTGATATGATGTCTTTTGCCCTCGTGTGCCAGACCAGATGTGATCCTGATCTGCAAAAAGTACCTCTTTTCCAAGAAAGACCCTTTTCCCGACCACCTCCCGCCATCCGATTGCCTTTGCCCTGTGCCGGGATGTGTATTGAAAGAAGATGGTGAAAGATTTAATTTTCCTTTGGGAGATGCAATTACAGCAGAAATACTGCAGGAGAGGCACACTCTCAGACTCTGGCTTCTCAGTATCTCATTATTTATTACAAATGTAGCAAACATTGGGAGTCTACAACCAGCTTAGAGTGCTCATAAATTAGAGGCTGTAGGACTACTTCGGGGGAAAAGAAAAAAAAAAAAANAAAAAAAAAAAAAAAAAAAAGAAGAAGGAAAAGAAAGAAAATCAAGACCCAGTTTTGCAGACGTCTGCCTTGGGGCGTGGGGGAAATAGAAGGCAGAGGGAACATTCGGGGTGGTTTTTGATAACCCAAACAAGGAGAGGAGAGATCCTCCCGTACCCTGCCTATGTGGTCCGTGGGACGGCGGGTCCCGCCCCAGCGACAAACGCCCGTCCAGTCCCCGGGGAGAAGGGAATTCAAAAAAATGGGAAAACTTTTGCGAATAGCTAGAAATTATCGTAGGAAGGAGAATCCCTGTGCAACCTATAGACCCCATGGCAAAGGTCCAGGGGTCCCTCCCGCTGCCCTGCTGCTGGTCGGTGCGAGGGGCCCAGTAGCGGAAGATGCTCCTTCCTCCTTCTCCTACTCTTCCTCCTTGTCATTTTCCTGCAATAAGGGCCCTTTCCCGCCCCCGGGGATCTCTCCCGAGGGGGCACCCGAACGGTGCCTTTCCCACCCTCGTCTGCCCTCTCCCACCGGTGACGAAAAACCCTCGGGACGAGTGCGCGGGTTCCTAGGCTGGATTCTGACAGCCGAGGGGTGCATGTCCTCTCCCCATGTCAGGCAAAGCCCCCTCCGCCAGAGACCCAGCGAAGCACTTTTGCGGCACCCCGCCCGGGCTGGTGCCGAAGGCGGGGTCGGGGATAAGGGGGACCCCCGAAAGCACAGCCAGCGGCTCCTCCCCGCCGGCCCAGCCTCCCTTTTAGGCATGCCCGGCTCGGCTCCGCCGGCGGGAGGAGGGGGCGGCGGGCCCGAGGGGCGGGCCCCCTCCCCGGGAAGGTGGGCGCGTTCCTGTTTTGACGCCGGCTGCTCTCCCCTCCTGCAGGTACTGGGATGATTTCCACGCCTGCACCCTCACAGCGCTCACCGATTGCCAGGAAGGAGCGACAGACCTCTGGGAGAAACTGAGACGGGAATCCAAAAACCTCGATTTCCAAGGCAGCTTATTTGAACTGTGCGGAGGCGGCAGCGGCGCGGCACCGTCCCTCCTCCCGCCGGCCTTGCCCCTGCTCCTGGCGGCTCTGTGGGCCGCCCTAGTGACCTGGCTGCCTTTCTAGGGGGGCGAGCACACTCACACCCACACCCTCTCCATGTGCTGGATCTATAGAGGAAGTGTCCATCCGTTGCTTTGGGGACGTTGTGCTTTTCTGTGGTTGATGATGATGATGATGGTGGTGGTGGTGGCTGATGATGGTGAAACACCCATGTAGGACTGTGGAAGCGTTCTCCCTTTTTTTTTTTTCCTTTTTTTGTGTTTTATTTGCCAAATCTTACCAAACAGGCAGCGGCGCGCAGCCCAAATCGGACCTCAGCTTTACTATCGCTTCGAATCAAAAATAGAAAAAAAATATAAAGAAACAAACTCGAGCCCTCGTTGTGCAAACGCAATCTCAGGAACGGCTCTGGGCCACCTACTGCTAAGGCTGTAACCGGCCGGGTACCTCCCGGCGAGCCACGGGCTCCGCTAAAAATGTGGCAGTGTGCGAGGCGAGAACAAAAACCGCAGACAGAAAAAGGCACTGGCGAGAAATCCAAGGTAGATGTCCACGTGTGAAGCATATGGTGAATAATTCACAATCTCTCATCTTTCCTCCACAGTCGCTTGTTTTTTTTTGGTCATTCCACTGAAAAAAAAAAATTAAAAAATAAATAAAAAAGAGCATTTTTCCTCAAGGGGAAAAGAGAGCGAGAGAGGGAGAGAAAGAGAGGGAAATGAACAGCCAAGGAAGGAAGGAGCAAGAGAAAGAAAGACGCATCTAAATGCCCGGAGGAATGAAGGAATGCTGCTAACATCTCTGAGAGTTTACCTTTACTTGCTGTTCGAAGGCATCTTTCCGAATTCATTGCCTTTAATTTTTTCCTCCTCTTTGTTTTAGATGTTACACATACCAGTAAAATACCTGAATATCCAACCGTAGAGATCACAAAAAGGGGGCTTTAATGTAAACCTAAAGGAAAAAAACCTAACAACAGCAAAATGATTTTGAAAAAAAAAAAAAAAAAGAGCCTTGATTTTAAAAGAGAAGAAAAATGTAATTTAAACAAAAGTTTATTATAAAGTCAATTCAGCAAAAAATAACAAAAAAAGATTTGCTACAAAGTATAGACAGAAGTATAAAATAAAAATTATTGTTTGAAATGAGGGTGTCGTCCTCTTTATAAAATATGCCCAGAGTATCTTGGAAAGGACAGGTCTTTTAAGGCAAGGAAGTCTAAATCTTGAACCCATCCCTTGACGAACACGGCAATTTCAGTTCAAACAAGGACAGGGCGGCTGAATCGCTTAGTTGAAGCCTTTCTCTCTCTCTTTTTTTTTTTTTTCCCTCTTCTTTCTTTTCCTCCTTAAAAATATGCTGTAAATCCTCCCACCCACCTCCTCCTCTTCCCGGAGGCGCGAACCGCAGCACCCCCGTTTCGCCGCCGCCCGGGACTGGCGGAGGGAGCCCCGCGCAGCAGCGTGGGCGGGCGGCGCGGCTCTCCCGCGGGCGCGGAGCGATGCCGAGCCCCGGCGGAGGGGAGGCAGCAACCACCATTAAGGAGCAGGCTGCGGAGCCGGAGCCGGGGCGCAGAGGAGCCCTTTCATAATTAATAAGGCAGCTCAGTCGAAGGAGCAAGGGGAAGGGGGGACGGGGTATTGATTTCGCAGCAGAAGCTGCTCTAACCTCGGCTATTTATAGACGCCTGATGCCTTTATAAAGAAATACACATCAAAGAGTAAACACGTCCTTTTTACTTATAAGACGAGAGCCCAACTGGCGATCGGGGGTGGCTGGATGGGCGAGTGGGTGATGGGGAGGTAGGGACCACGAATTGGTGCAAGGTGAATTATTCCGCTGGGGAGCCGCTGCCTGTGCAGTAGCTCTCCTTTGCCAATGTGTAGGGTGGCAGGGTCTCTCCTTCGCCCCCTCTCCCTGCTCCCTCCCTTCCCAAGGTCCGCAATGTAATGTGTAAGCAATAGCAAATGTAACAGTTCATAAATCAAACAGTGGGTCGCAAGCCAATCTGCATTTCCCAAACGGATTGAATCCCAGCAACGAATGTGCTCAGGAACTGGAGCCAGGCGCCTTTACCACTGGAAGCAATGTTGATTTTTTAATGATAAAATACATTATGCGTGTGTTGGGGGGGCTTTGCAGAGCTCAGCCTCCCTTCCGCAGACACAGGTCTGCTCGAATTCCGTTTTACTTTGGCCTCCCTCTAGACTCAATCCCCACCACCACCAAAGAAAAAGGAAAACCCTGGAGAGCAGAGCTTTGTTTAAATGGTTTGGGTTGTTTTCCCTCCCCACAGAGGATCTAGACCTAAATTGATTTTTCTGTGCACATCTCTGTATTCATGAGGTCAGGCGCTGCTGTTATGGTTTCCTGTAGCACGAAATGCCAGATGCCGAGGAGAGAGGGGAGAGGGAGCCCTTGCTGGGGTGCGAGGGGCTCCGCAGCCTGCTGTCTGCCCCGGCTGGACCCCAGGGACCCCCCGCCTGTGGCCAGGAACACATCCCGCTCCGCCCCGGGGTCCCCGGGCACCGGTCCCGTCCGCTGCCGGCATTCCCCGGCTCGGTGTCGGCCGTGCTCCCGCCGCCGCCCCCGCCTTCCCGGCTGCTGGACCGTGTCCATCCCGCGAAGGACGATGGAAGCGAGCCTCCCTGCTTTCCGTCACCCCGCAGAAGAAAGCTGAAACGCCCTAATAAGGGGGCGATTTCCAGCTCATTAACGTACTCGAGTTATCTTCGTGTGAAGTTCAATTACTAATGAATAATCTCTCTGTAATTAGCACATCCCCCAATTAACCCTCCGTTGAGGAGAATAATAAACGGTGGCAAACCGGTGAAAAACAGCCGAGCGGGTGGGAAGGGTGCCCGGTGGTCGTTTTCGGGCCCCTTTCCTCCCCCTTGGACTCTCCTATTTGGGACCCCTAATTGTCAGGCACTCATCCCCGGAGCACAGGCCGGCCACCGGGCCCGCCGAGCTAGCCGGGGCACAGAAACCTGCATTGCACCCCGGGATTTCCCGCACAGGAGGCAGGGTCAGCAGCAAAGCCCGGTCCCGCCGGCTCAGCTCGCTCTGGACAAACTGGCAAGCGATGCTCTCCCCGCCGGCAGCTCGGTGTTTTTTTTCGGGGGACACGACCAATCAACAAATTCGCCCTCACCTTCCGCCCGTTCATTTTATAAGGGCCCCTCAATGCACAAGTCATTGGTTATTCCCTTTTCCGCCCCTTTCAGGGGTCATTTCTGAAGCCTGAGTCCAACCTGTAGATTTTATGTATTTATTTTTTTCGACCACAGGGGTGGATGGTTGCTCTGCCTTGCCATGTTGTGTGGCCAAGGAAACACGAGTCCTCCGCCAAGTCCCAGAAAGGGACTGAGTGTACTGGGCTTGCCCCCTGCCGCCTTGCACCTGTAGGGTTTGCAAAGGCTGCGGGAAAGGCTGGGTTGTCGCTTGCCAGTCTGGTCCCACTGCCCCAGGCAGCGGCTGCTGTAGCAAGAGCTGGAAGAGGTTCAAGCCTCTAACATCCCCTCTTAACTCCTGGGCAAACGTGAGCTGGTGAACTGGAGAGGGGAAAAATGCAACAGAAAAGCGTTTAAACCTTGACAGTGACCACAGCAAAATTATCCCCTCCTTAAAAAGAAGAAAAATGCATACACACGCATGCATAAAGGGAAAAAAAACCAAAAAAAACCCATAAATGCAGATCAACAGAGGAAAAAAACCCAGAGCTGAAACAAAAGATAAGTCAGTGCATTTCTAGCTGGCTGGATAATCAGGAAGAGTTGCAGCCATTGCGGCTCTGCCTGCCCTAATTCCTATCCCCAGCTCCGACTGAGCAACCGCAGCCCCGCAGTCCCCGGAGGGCCGCAGACCGCTGGCTCCTTCTTCCCCGGCAGCGCTGGATGCACCCGTGCTTGGCAGGCTGCTGCTCTCCTGCTGCCTCCCTCCCCCTTTTAGCAGCCTGGCTGAGCCCTGCAGGGAGGGCTGCGCCTTGCCCCCGCTCGGGCTGCTCTCCGACACGGTGAGACCCTGCCAGCACTGGGCTGAGGTGGTGGCGGTCGATTTTTTCTGCTTTAAGCAGGGGAAAAAAAACAAACCAAAAAGCCCTTTCCCATCTGTTCAAAGGCTGTAACAGGGAGATGGACTGGGCCTGTGCTGGGAGCAAAAGCTTGAGCCAGGACACACAAAACTGAGGAAAAAACTATGTGAGTGGCAGTGAGGGCAAACTTGTTAGTGCTTATGGAGGGAGCAGGGAGGCATAATATGAAAGTAAAGTACAGTATCCATTTCTCACAGGACTTCCTGGTGGCTATGTCTACATCTCTCAGAGGAAGCAGTCAGCTACTGTTGGTCCTTGTCTCATTTGCACAGCCTAGGAATGAATGGATTGGTGACTCTTCCAGCCCTCTCCCTCTCCAGGGTCCTTTTAAAACCTGGGCAGTTGCTGTCCTGCCCAGTGAAACTCAGCAAGTTCTGTGAAGGGCTGACAACCTAAGGAGAGAGGGAACAGTTCAGCCTTTCTATTCATCAGGGCTGATTCATTAATGATTAGTGCCATTAGGTGCACTACAGTAGTGCTTGAGAGCCCCAATTAAAGGAAAAGTGAGCTTATTAAATCCAGAAAGCCAGATTCTCCTTCTGATACTGTCGCCTGATGCAGAGGTGGTGCCTCCAGGGTGGGCAGCAGGAATAGCCCTGGCTTTCTATGTGGGCAGCCTCTGTGCCTTCCCCCCTCCCTCCTCCAGCTTTTCCCTCTCCCTAAGTTGCAGATCCTGCTTACAGGGTGCTGCAGAGCAAAGCTGTTGCAGGAGTTGGCTGGCAGGACTCACAGGAGGAGGTGGCAAATGAGCTTATTTTTCTGAGCCACTTCATTCTTCATCACGAGTGGGTTTGGGTGGGCTTTTTTTGGTTTAGGTTTTGGGTTTTTTTGGGCAGGGTTGAGAGCAGGCAAAGTGGTGGGGCTTGCAGAGGAGTCTGTTATGAAATCAGATGCGATTTTAGATGTCTGAAAGAGTTTCTTTGGGCTAAAGGCAGCTGAAGATCCATTGCACTGTTGGCAAATATACTTCCAGCTGGCTGGTGCCTCTCTTGAGGGACAGTTTCAACCCAGGACCTATTGCAATGGTAGTGCAGGAAGGGGCTTTCATTTGCTTTGGGCTAAGGATCTTCTGCTGCCCAGTTCCACCAGTGAGAAGAGAAGCTGGAGATGATGTGGGAGAGTGACAACAGCATTATTATTGGTGAGTTTCTGGCTGGTCCTTTCCCCTCAAATCCCCATGGTGGGTCTGTGTTAGAAGATTTTGCTCAAAGCCCCATACTCCTCAGCTCTGGGTTTCTAACAAATGGGCAGAATGCACTGGCATAGGCTTTGCCACTCAGGAGGTACTGCAGAAATAGGTTTAAATGGACCAAATTCTCAGAAACCCAGCCTGTGGCTTGTGCCTAGCTTTTTAGGCTCTATTGTTTGTTTTATTCTGTTTCTTCGTTTGCTTATCTCCAAAGCCGATATGAAGAAAAGACGGAAACAGCCTCCTGAAGGTCAAGGTGAGACTGACCAACACCTGAGTGCTGGTATTCACCAGCAGTAATAAATCCCTGCTCCCAGGTGCTGGAAGTCTCTTCAGCCAGAGAAACAACATTGCTGCAGGGGGCAAACAACTAGTCTTGACCTTCTTTACACAGCCATTCTCTGGGAAAAAGTATCCCCTGAAGTCAATGTGCACTCTGCCTAGGTAAGGATTTTGAATGCTCAGTTTTACCTCAGACAGGAATGTTATCCCAATATGAACTCCAGGTTCATGCCACCAAAATACAAAGAGTTTTATGTGTGCATTGTGCTTTGCCCCTCCAGATTTCTTGCCTATGATACCAATTTATTAAGGACTGTGAAAAATTTACTGAATCTCTCAAGCACCCAGGATCAAATCTGTAGGGCATCGTTTTTTTTTGCCATGAAGCAGCCTCAAGAGTGGATGGGCAGTGGATCCTTTAACACCACTTTAATACCACCAATTTCTTTAACACTTTGGACACTACTGGATGTTCAAACTGATGTTCCCCAAGGCAGCGAACAAAAAACCCAAAACCTCAAAGTAAAAAACCAACTAACCAACCAAAAAACCATTAGTAAGCATAAGAAAGAAACAATCACTGATACTGATAGGAATTGGTTTAAGCAGATTTATCCTGCTTTAACCCACCTATTTTGCTGCAGACACTCTCAGTAAGTTTCCTTCAGATACAGCTATGTACATGGTCTAATTCTGCCAAATGCACCTCTTCAAGAGCCAAACCATGTATTTAGTATAGTCTCTCTTTGTCAGAATTCTAATAGTAGTACTTTTGACAATATTAGCACCTTAAGAACAAGAAGTTTTGCAGTAAATTGTCAACTTGGTATTTATGCTCCTTTTAATGCATTTTATTTTGACTGGATAGTGTAGGAAGTCTTATCCATTCCTGTGCTCCCCTGGGACACTTTCAATTTTCCAGTCCTCTGGCACAAGCTGCCTTTTGCAAAGGAATGATTCCTGTGTAGCCACTAACTCATTTTGTTTCCCATATTCTAAGAAATCCTTAAATTATGTTGTCAGATGAAAAATCCAGAACATATTTTGTTAGCATGGAACATTGGTCACATTAGTTTTGCAACGCCTCATTGAAGGATCCAATATGTCAGAAAATTGTCCTAAGCTTTGCTTTTTATTGAGGCTTAATAGGTGCCCTTGTCCCTTTTACTAGACCTGTGGTTCATGATTTTGCTCTGTTGCCAAGACATTTCTCTTGATCTCATTCACCCTTACTCCTAGCACCCATTAAGTGGGAGTAGCACTTTGAGACCTCTGAGATTTGTGAAAAATGCTGCACGAGAAGGTAGGCTTTATTAATTAGAAAAATCTTATTTTATCTTTTAGCTTTCATCAGGAGAAAAACACCTGGACTGAAATGACAGCAACAAATGATAGGTAAAGGATGCTCCCCTGTTGCTTCACAGATCTGTTATGTAACAGCAAGCATTCAGCCCTGGGTGCAGGGGAGTTGTGGTTCATGTCCCTCTCTGAAGAAGCCTCGTCTCAAAGAGCAGTGTAGCAGACCAGCCTCATGCAGATGCTGTGCTGCAGGCATTTCAGGCTGTGAATTTCGGCCTGTGCCCTTGGCTAGACTGTCGAGGACAGGTGGCAATACCTGTCCTTCTTGCAGAGATCCCAGTCCATTTTCAGCCATATCGCTCACTGCTCGCAAGCCCCCTGTTTTGCTGTGCATCAAAAGTTCATTTAATTACCTTCCCTCCATTTTCTTTAGGTGATGGTGATTTGCACTCTCTTCACCTAAATCAGATATCTGGCACATCAGTACTTAGAAGGCTTAGGAGAAGAAGAAAACATCAATATTTCACTGAACACAAAAAGTTGCACAACTCCCCAGTCTTCATTTTAATGTCAGCTGTGGTTAGTTTTCTGGTTTTCTTTTTTTTATTTTCTGTAAGGTGAGTGATTTCCACTTCTTTTTGAATCCCATCTGTGCAAATAGCTTATTTTTCTCCCTAGCAAGTGTTAACAAGGAACTGCGAGGGTTTTGCTCAGGCTCAGTAGTCAGGCAGTCCTGGGGTGGCTGACTTCTAGGAAAAGCCACAGCAGGAACAAACGAGAGCCAGCCTACGCACCAGGCACAGCTTTTGCTGCTCTTCAGCTTATGTTCCAGCTCGCACTTGTGTTAAATGAATCGCCATCAGCAGCTGCGACACAGGCAAACGCAGGGAGGAACGAGCTGGACATTCATCATGGAGCTGCCCTGAGAAATGATGGACCATAATAAGGCAGCTTCGCCCACCACAGCCGAGCAGTGCCAGCTCACGGCGGTTCAGGACTCGCTCTGCTCACTGAAGTCCGTGCTCTGAAGTTTCCAATCTCATCCTTTGTGTGAACTAGATCATGCAAATGGGGGCACCGGAGTCACGGAGAAGTCGAGTAGAGTTCCACACGAGTACTGACATGAGAAGGAGCAGCAATTAGCTCTAAATTCACTCTACCAGCCTGTAATTTCTAAGCTCTCCCCTGCTGCTCTGCAACTGGAAGCCTTGCACTCTAGAAGAAGGGGAGAAGAACATTTTGCTCATGCTCATATTAATCAAGTCATCGTGTGAGCTGCTGAATCTGTGAAATTGTATCTCCCATGGAGTTCAGTGGTAATGACTGTCTTCGATGTGGACTCTCTGGTGTCTAATAATACAGTTATATTTCTGCAGCGGATGCACTCCCGGCATTTTTTCTCCTCTGCCTGCCTACTTCCACAGCACTTGGAGGCAGCTCAAACCTTTGAGACTTCTATCCCCTGTCAAGTTTGATCAAACTCAGTTCACAGGCTCAAAAAATTATTTAGGAGGGACTGACTGACACTTGCACAAACAGTGTGATCTCATAAGCTTCCTTTCCTTGGGAAACTAGGCTACCAGCCTAGCAACGGGGTGAAAAAAAAAGCCATCCTGCTAGCAAAAGGGACCTAAACACCAGGAGGAAAGAGGGGAAGTGGGAGAGGAAAGGGAAGTTGTTTTGAAGGGAAAAAAATCGCTGCTTTGTGGCTGCAGAGCTCTCACACACTTAAAGGGTCAACCTTCAAGAGACATGCTGGAGAAGATATTCTCCAGGAAATGGAAAGTTCTCTCATGAAGATTGGCAAAGGAGAGAAATGACCTGGATTCATCTCACCACCTGGCATGCTAAATGGATATCTATATGGTAAGGATCGTCTCCAGTGACACCCGTTTCTCTCTGTGGACTAGAGGAAGACACAGACACAATTAGCATGCAATCTGTATGCCTGCGGTATCTAAAGCGAGGTGTGTCCTATCCCAAAGGGAATGATCTTCTTCCCGCTCTCTCCTTCAGACCAAAGTTTTCCATGGTGCTGCTGCAGGGTTTGTTACTTCATGTACTACATTTGTATTTTAGAAAAGCTGCTGTGTGTCTTAATAGCTGCAGATGTATGCATGATTTTACTGGGCATTTATTAGCACTTATCCTCTTTGCACTGAAACCTTTCCTGTCCTTGTATCTTATGGAATAAAATAATTTAAGTGAGCTTTAGTGATTCTATGATTCTACTTCTTTACAAATTAGGAAGCTGTCATCCCACTTTTATTTGCTACCACAAAATGTTTGAGGCTGTCAAAAGTATTACAGTGCATACTCATATAAATTGAAATTTAATTTCAGTAATTATAATGTCACTAATTGTGTTTTTGCACCTGATGCAATAACTCACATTCATCTATTGAGCTCTGCTTTGTTCTTTCTAGATTTAGGCATTCCCTTACTCTTTAATCTTCCCTGCCTATGGTCGAACATACACACAATGAAACTTGGAAATAAAAGCTCAGACCTTCCCATCAATTTCTGTGTGCCAAAGGAATGGGATAGTTTGAAACTCTGTGTGTACCTGGAGTGCAGGATATGCACAAAATCCCACTGACTATTTTATGCAATTCTTATGAGGCTTAGAGGGGCTTGTGTTATCCAAATATTCGACAGTGCAATTGGTTGTACTGGCCTATACCTAAAGGTTTTCTAATATTTAAGCGGCTTTTTTGCTTGTAGCCTTTCAGTTAAAATTACTCCAGGGCTGCTGTGGCAGTCCCTTCACATGGCTTCACAGTGCTCTTTTCCTCACAGCCTTGCAGGAGTGCATTTGCTCTGCCATATTCCCTGGGAAAAGGCCTCCCTGCAGCCCTGTGCTCTGCTCCTCTACCTTCTCATCGTGTTGCTGTCAAGTTACAATTCATATAATTCAGTACTGAAGTCCCCATACCCTCTCCACTTGGTGCCTTCTAGACCAATGAGTGCATATTAGAACAAATATCACATATAATGCATAAATAGCAGTAAATTTAATATAGGATAAATAATACCTAATTACAAATGCATACAAGGCATATCAGCCAATTAGCGTGCAACATTCATACTTAGTCAAGCATAATCCAGTCAGTGCCACTGCTGCCATCAGACAAAGATCACTGGAAAGCAACTTGAGCAGGCTTTAATGAAGGGTATAATTTTACTAGGGATGGTTGTTGATATGACAGTGATCTCCTGCTGCACGGGAGCAGACACCAGGACAGGAATGCCACCTGAGGACTCCCAACTGCATCCTGTGTCTGGCTGCAATTTTCCTTTTAACCTTGAACTTGGTGTATGCCATCAGCTACAAAATCAGTGAATAAAGCATGTGTTTTTTGTCTGTCAACCTGCTTCAACTTTCTCTGTGTTAAAGGGAAAAAAAAAAAAAATCTGGGCTTCAGGATTCCTGCTCTGTGCCAGCAGAGTCTGAGGACAGTGCTCCCTCTTCTCAAAGATGCCTAAGACTCATTGGCCTCTGGGTTATAGTCCACACAGAACCTTCTTTTGGTTCCATTTTATTAAAAGAAAACCTTTAGTGGGTGGTAGTACATCTTTATTATTATTGCAACATGTCAATATTATTGCCACCTATTATTTCACTTTAGGAGTGGCTTTTATTATTCTAGCTTGAAAACTGTTCCCAACTGTCTTAAATTAAACCAACATAAATTTAATTTAACCTGAAGGGAATGGCTACCCCCCAGACAGCTGCTATGCTTGTCTCTGCCGCTAGCAGTGTGTGGTGCTGCAAGATTTCATGTCCCATGACAAAGCCAAGGCTGCATCCAGGCTTGAGTGTCCATGTGGTAATGAGCACTGACTTCATTCACTTCTTCCGGTTAAGTTCATCTGCAAAAAGAAGCCTTTTCACTGAGTGACCAAACACACCACTTGATACAAATGTATGTACTGCACAGAGTAGATGTCACCATGTCACTGTGTCAGAACAGTGGCGCCTGAGCTGGGCACCCAGCGGACAATGAGGTACCACGGCAGCAGACACGTGTTACACAAACTGCTGCTTGTACAGATCTTTGAATAAACTTTTATGTTTCAGCTTCTTTCGAGTAAAGACCAAGAGGTCTGCAGAGGTACTCTCTAGGAAAAAAATGCCTAGAACAACATTAAAAGGTAATTTGTGCTGTAATGTCTGGAGAACTCAACAAGGTGAGTCACCTAAAAGAGGATGTACAGACCTTAAAACAAATATATCTGAACCAAACCTTGTTGCTGACAAGGTTTTCCTGATGATCATCTATCAGAAATTACATGGATCACACATGGACATCAAGATCTCTTGTGGATCTCTCCAAGCCTTTCTCACAGCTTTCTAGAATTCTAGTGTGGCAAATGAACATCACCAGGAAATACTTGTTCTTTTAAAATATCCACTCTTTGAAGAACGTGCTCTTTTGATTAAATAAACAATATTATTTGGCCATCAATCACTACCACTACTGAATTAATGAAAATGTTTGCTGACCAGCTATTCTGAAGTCTTTCTGGGGCAAAGACTTGCTAACAAACACATGAGGTTGCTCTGGCATTGGAAAGTCAGGATATGTTTCTTTGGGATTAGAGAGAGAGAAGAAGTTGCAGGACGTGAAGCTGTGTTGGGCATCTGCTAAGTAAGTCCTCTCAGTCAGACCTACCATGTCCTCAACTGGATACCCTTCTCTTCCAGGGCTTTTCTGCAGCACAGCTTTCCTCAGCAGCTTCAGGAACTCTATTCCCCTCACCAGTCATAAATGAGACCCCAGATGTCAAATTCTGTAATAGGGGTGGTGTCTCTTGGCACCATATCCTGACGAGCTGATGGACTCCAAGCAAGAGGAGCAGATAATAAGGCAGTGGAGTTTTATTTTTACACCATGACAAGGAAAATTTGTATCCCAGGTTACTTACAGAAGCTGCCTCAGAGGATAAAGGTGTAGGAGGAAACACAGCAAAAAGAAAAAGGTTTAGCCTGAGTTCAATGTACAGGAAAGCTGCCTGGTGACATGCAGATGTTTGCCCCAATTTTCTGTGTAAAGAGCAGCTGGCTTTAGCATGGGAACTTAGCACCTTGTTTGGAGGAGCTGGGGCTGCATGAACTCTGCATTTGGCACTGAGAAAAGGAACTCCTTGGGCGCTGTAGAGCCCTGAGACAGAGCTTTAAATATGTATTTAAAGGTCAGACAGCAGCCTTGGCAACTCATTTTAGCTTTTTTTCCCTCTGACATACTTCTAAAATGGGTCTAGACTCTGGATGCACCTGTTAAAGAGGATAGCATGAACAAATCTTCTATGACCATAAAAGTGGAGTTTCAGGTCTCATCTTTTTGGAGCAATATAGCTCTGAAAGCCAAATTTAGAGCAAAAGAATACACTGACTGCAGCCGGGAGTATTGCAACTGGTAATATTGAACCTGCCTGAGGAATACACAGATTATATTTCATGTATTATTTTCTAGGTCAGTGAAATTTCAAATACAAATGAAACAACTGGAAAGTTTCCTTGGGCTTGTGGCACTGGTGGAAACCCTGAGTGCCTCTGGACTTGATTTTCAGAAGTTCCAGATCCTCTCAGTGCACAGGGTTATTACAACTGGAACTGTGGCTGCTTCAAGCTTTAGCCCAGGTTGAATTAGAGACTCCAAGATGATAATGAAATGTTTTGTTCTTAAGCTGGTGTGCACATATGGGTTAGCTGTAGCTTTGAGTCCCATATGTTAACTGTCTCAGGGCTGGATCGATAGGAAGGTTATTTTTGAAAGAAAACAAAAACTAATGGTTGTGTAGAAAAGTGCAAAAATAGGCCATTTTTAGTGTGTTTTGTGCTGTATCCCATCATCTTTACCAGTCCTCCCTGAAAGGCAGGCGTGGTTGTATGCACTGGTATTGTCTGAAGCTTGTTCTTGTTCACAGGCTTAGCCAGACTCCCTCAGGTAATGTTTGTTCACTTGTATCTCCAGGCCAGCTCTGACACAGCTCCTCAGCAGGTGGAGAGGCCTGTCCTGAGCCTCTCCTGAGATCAGCTGATGGAGCAATGTTAGATAATGCGAGTCCCCAAGTAAGTTTCACATGTAGAGTTGCAAATTATTCCTCAAGAAGTTTATATTCTCCCTGCGCTCGTCGCTCCGCATGCCAAAACTGCTCTGCCAAGCTGCCTCTGGAGCCCCATTTCTGTGCCCTCTCTTGCATGTTCAGGTCCCCAGGACAGGCTGACCCCAGAGGACAGAGGAGCATCATGTGAACTGCAGGATGGGAATGACCCTCCCACACTTACCTTTGACCAGCTGTCCCCTGGTAGCAGCTCCCGTGCTGCATCCCATCCCACAGCACACGGGAATAGAGTCACCGATGCTGTGGGGCAGGAGCAGCTGACAGAGGTCTGGGTGCGACAAGCCGTAGTGTTCCCAGAGCCCAGCCTGGCATTGCCTTCTGGAAGCACCTGCTTTCCTCTGAGCATCGACCAGGCTGTCCCTATAATCATCTCTGCGGATACCTGCGATGGCCTAAAAGGAACGAAGTGGCCGGAGATGACCTGAAAGCATGAACAGTACCCACAGGTGCTTTAATCCTGTCAAAGATAGGGTGTTTTTCCACTTCTGCATGTAAATTAGAGACCTGAGACCTAATTACCGCACAACTTTCCTGAAGATGATAGCAATTATTCATTTTAAAGTGTTTTGGGTTAGGCTAAGAGAATTAAAAAAATGGAGGAAAGCCAAATTATGAGTTTTGTGGCTTTTTATTTCTGCAGAAGTACATTGCTGAAGGATGCCTGAGAAATGCCTGGAGCCCTTGGCTGAATGAACGGGGCAAAAAGAGGTGAACTGCTTTGTCTGTCGAGTATGAGGTTATGCAATGATAGATCTCCCCAGATGACTCGTCAAGTACCTCTACAGAGAAGGGACAAATGCAGAATAAGGGCAGCATCACTCAACAAAATTTGCAAAACTGAAAGACGAGAAGAGAGCATTTGCAACCCACTAAATGTTCCTTCATAGCTTTGTTGCCTGACAACTTGGCTGAGCAGCAATACCATGACCTGTCACAGGCTCCTGTGGAAAAGTCGCACCTAGCTCTGGGCTTTTATTTGCAGCTGGAACATTTTGCCAAATGCCTTTTCATTTGTTTGGCTGCTCAACAGGTGAACACACCAGCCAGTATTCTTAACCATGAGCAGATAACTTAGTATTAATGGTTTAATGTTACTTCCCTATTGCAAACTGTGGTACAGACCTTAACATGCACGGCATTAATTGAAATCGTCCATAGGATCTTCAACAGCACTTGCCTGAAACACTCTCCTCCTGCTGGCAAGGGCAGCCAGGGCCCTCTGGGAGAGGTTCAAGCGAGTGTGGATGATTCACCTACGTCATACCTCTGGCTTGAGTTGTTTCCAGTCACCTATCCCTGATTAACACCCTCTGTGGATGCTGTTATTGAAAAATCAGAGTGCATTGCTCCTTCTTAACCCTTAAGCTGCTCTTAAGAAACAGCAGTGACACTTCATGTGTGCATCTTACCTTAATCAGTGGTAACTTGCAAGGGTGGACAAGTCCTGGGATACACGATTCCTTATCTTAGAGGAGTGAGTGCAATGTAATGAATATACTGAGTGACCCAAGGGAGAATCTTCTATCCAGTTGTTTCATGAAGGGTATCTGAAATTAATTTTAC
Source organism: Origma solitaria (assembly GCA_013397895.1). Taxonomy (NCBI): domain Eukaryota; kingdom Metazoa; phylum Chordata; class Aves; order Passeriformes; family Acanthizidae; genus Origma; species Origma solitaria. Next base: position 623,092 of record VZRL01002856.1, read on the forward strand.
CTTGGAGATTTTGGGAAGGAGAAATGTGATTGTTTTCTTCACTTGAGCAGTAAAAACAAAAGAAAGAAACCAAAGGAGACCAAACCAGCATTTTGATGGGATACCCTGTTTGCATTGCACTTGCAGAATAAATTGGGGAAAATACCTTTTCATTCTTGTATAGATTGTCTCCTACAGATGTTTTGGCTATCTGTTTTGGTGGCATCCATATCTGTGGCAGGAGCACTCATGGAGAGCAGCCATCCCTCAGATGTAGAAGGAGGAAGATTGCCAAGTTACGCCGGCTCTCGTCAGTCAGACTGTGGATGGGCAGTTAGATATTCACTCATGTATGAGAAGCAACTTGTCTTGGATCAAATCTTTCATATGTCCAGTAATTGACAATTACCCAGAGGAAAATTATATTTCTGGGAAGAGAAAAGAAGCAGCTCCTTATCAAGTGTGTATGCATGTGACTTGGGTTCCTGAGATCTACAAGAGCCAGGCTTCCATGGCCTTTTCCCCCCACATAAGCCACACTGCTTATCCTTGTACCTTTGCAGCCATCAGGCAGCATCACCTGGTGTTTGTTTCTCGTTTTTTTTCCCCGTGGAGATAGGCCAGAGAACCCTGCAGTATTTCTGCAAGGGCTGCAGTGTTGCAGAGGTGAGATCCTTTGTGCAGATGGACAAAACCCATGGGTTGTGTGGGCTGGGGAAGGTCTCCTGCCCTTCAGTGCACCAGAGCAGGGTGAACAGTACAAAATCACTGGCATTTTGCAGGGGTTATTTCCTCTGTGAGTTGTTTTGTTTGCAAAAAGAGACAGGGAACCTCATGGTAGTTAAGATTAGTTATTTGCCTCTGTTGCTTTTTTAGAGCCATGAGTGTCCATTTTTATGGCTGGACTGGTTTCTGAGAGCTGATTCACATCTGGGCTATTTTCTGACCCCTGTAGGGACTCTCCATGGCAAAATCCATGCTCCAATACAGCTAATGTCCATGTGTCCTTCTGCTATTGTGGCTGGGGGCTTCTCCCCACTACCCCAAAAAGACCTGCTGCAGCAGACTTCTCTCCTGGACGTCTCTGTACTGCTGATGTGGCCTGAAAACTTGAATGGAGAGTCCTACTCCTTGTGCTCAGAGTGAGATTCAGTGTCCTAACTCACTCATCGATCCAGTGAAAAGCAGCCTGCCAGTCTGCAAGGTGAGTCTGTAAGGCCCTGTAAGGAAAGGACCTTGATCTGTGCTCAGTCTGCAAATCCCATACATCGGCGTATGAAAGGACTGTGGCCCTGAGAGCTCAAGAGCAAACCATAGGCTCAGTAAGATGTGTCAAGCCACAATAAATGACTTGATCATTGACCTTGTCTAATTTTCCTGTTTGTGAATCACCTAAGAATGCACTTGCTGTTTTCAAAGGGTAGGTCAACCCACTTTAACTAAAATTTGTGGTTCTTAGCTTTGCTTTTTTTAATGCCTAGAAGGAAGAAACAGAGCCATGGGAATAATAAAGCAGTATGACCAAGAGCACCATATAAAGCTCTAGAGAAGAAGCATGGCAGAAGACACAGCAAAGGTCAAACTCCACTGCACTTTTTTAATCTAAAATGGGATTTTCTGTGTATGTGTGTGTTCTTAAATGACCTTTGTTTTTGTAATGATCCCTCTTTAAAAAAACTTGAGTGCACAGGGGGCGGAAAAATTCTGCCACTGTTCACACTTGTATGTCAGCAAGTCAGTGAAAGTGACCACTGCAAAACAGGGCACGGTGGGCAGTGGGATGGTGGGGACAGGCAGGGGTGACAACACCAGCATCTCACAATGCCACATTCTGGAGTCCATTCCCACTGCCCCCTGGTGCTGATGTGAGTGCACAGGACCTTTAGGCTGATCCAGTTTTGCAGGGGTGATGTCACTACCTTGGTTTACCTCACAGCGCTGTGTTACAAAGAGTTTTTCAGCTCAACAGGGAGGAGGACATGCATAGGAAAGCATGGAAATGGGTTTGGTTCTCTCACATGGGACATCTCAGCAAGCACAGCTCTACCCACAGGGGCTTTGCTTACAGCTGAGCCCACAGCTTCATTCCCGATGTACTTTTTGATGCTATCCTCTTCTTTTCCCAAATTCTACTGCCTCCCACACCACAGAAACGCTGGCAGGACTTCTAGGTCATCTGCATCCACCTGCTTTGGGCTGCACTGTTACAGTCAACAGTTCAGAGAGGCCACCACAAACTGGAAATATTTCCAAGCAGAACATCAAGGAAATTTATGAGGTGAGAAACATCTCACTAATCTTTTTCATAAAATATCCTGGATCCACATACGACATTTATAATCTAGCAGCAGTTAGCTTTCTGCCACATGTAGAAATTTAGTTTGTTTGTTCTTAGCTAATTGTTGTAAAGTAAATTAATACTTGTTATTTAATAGTAGGATGATGAAATGTGGGTTACTCACACTTGACTCTGTGTCCTAGATAGTAACACATGAATTTTTCAATAGGATCCCCTTTCCTTATATTCAAAATCAGTCATGAGAGTGATAAATGAAGCTAATAATAAACAAACCTTGCAAAGGCCTTTGGGACCTCACAGAAACAAGGTTCAGATGGCTGCACAGTGATGGAGATTTCCCACAGCTCACGTAGAGAAATGAGTGCCAAGTGTTAGCAGTCACACAGCGGCAGCTCCCAGAGGGCATTTCCTCACAATGGCAGAACAGCCTCAGCCAAACTAAAAGTACATAACATCCAGATTAGGAAGTCCTGTGGCTTCTCATTGTTTCATATTAATGTGTTTTCTCCTGAGAAAAATTACTCTGTGCATGCCTGATTTTCATATTTGTCCTCCCCATGACCCTGCAATGGTCCTGAGTTGAAGGCAGGCTACTGGGGTTATCAGCCAGATCAGCTGCTGGTGCTTCAACTATCCAATGAAATAAAGGAGGCACAATAGCAGCTTCCTCATCTTTAAGGTAATTAGCGATGGGAAAGATTTATGGTCCCTGCATTTATTGACTGTTTAATTTATTGGGCAAATAGCCCTGTGACAGAAACAAATGCAAACTGAGTAGAAGTATTCCAGTGAAATATCAGGCTGGAAAATGTCTTTCAAATAGGAGCTGGAAAATGTTGCATGGAGAAACAAGACTTTATCTCGCAAATATCTTGTTCACCACTTACTTCTGTAGTAGCTGATGGCATCCTGCATGACATAACCCTGAATTTGACTGTGCAGCCATGGATTACAGAGGACTCTTGATCAGGCTTCAAGTGCATGCCGAAGGTTAAAGTTTCTCCTCTGAAGGGACTAGGTATCTCAGCAGGGAAAATTATAGATTCCAAATCATTACAGATGCAGAGAAAATTAGGATTAAAAATTATTATGGGTTATTAATAATGATTATCAAGATGCCTTACAAAACATAGGTGCAAAAACATGTCATTCCCTGATCTACAGTGCTGCAATGCCACATCCATCCATTTCAGATCTAGGGAAAGGTTGAGGGAATGGCAGCCCTCCAGGCTGTGGCCTGGCATGGTGTGACAAAAGGAAGCCAAGGAGAGATGTGTCCCCCCATGCTATTTCCCATGTCCCTTCCCACCAGGCCCTAGGGCTACGATGGAGGGAGCATCACAGGGAGCTCCCTCAGCAGCTGGTGTGTTTTTGTGAGGGAGAAATGACATTTTGGAACCAGGCATTTGGCAGGCTGGGATTTAAAAAACACGAAAGGGGTTATTGCAGGAAGCTCACAGGCACGTGTCATATACAATGTGGAAAGGATGTCACAAGATTATCGATGAGGGTGCATCATTAGTCAAGGGTGACATGTATTTTGGTGGATGATTGCCAACTGAAATGACCATCTGTGTCAAATCCAATTAAACTGGCCATCAGTACGCTTGTCAGTTAAAAAATAATTTAAAAAAAATCAAGTAAGAAAGACTTTATTTTCTGAACTGTCAGTTCACCTCTACAGCCCTGAAATCCTGGGCTCACCACCAAATGGATAGAGACCATATACTTAATTTGCAGCATTCAGGCCACCTCTAGAAGGTTAGGAGAGCTCTTGACGTACCAAAAATTCAGAATAAAGCTAAAATGCTTTTACTGGCAGCATGTTTGACAGTTGGCAGGATCAAAATCTCTCTGACTATTTTTAATAATTAATCCACATCTATGGTTGAATCCCGTCAAAACTTATTCTTCTAAATTTTCTCATGAGAAAAGGCATTACTCTCAATGCAAAGTGCCCTACCTCATTAGCAAAACCAACCAAACAAAAAAGCTAAGTATGATTTCAGCAAAAGAAAAATCTCTTTGTGGGAGATTGCTAATTCTCTTTAACAAGGACAGACAACATAGTTTTATGACTGTCCTTAATGAATGAAAAATCATCTCCCACTTGCTCCTTCTTTGACTGAAGTAATTTCAGCCATATCTACCTGAAAATGCCTTTTCCTGTGAGTGAAGCTGGAGGATGAGGTGTGCCAGCCTAGTCCTTTTCCCTGTGCCATTCTAGTCCCTCAAGCTGTTGTTCATTGATTTGGCTAAGAAGAGGTGCTATGGAAAGGGAAAGACAGTAAAGCTTGTTTTTCCACCTGAAATTCAGGATTCCCCTGTTGTCTCTTGGCCTGAGTAGCTGTGCTTGGTGCTCTCTCCTGTCTCATGTAGTGAGGACTCCCCAACCCTATTTCAATCTGCTGAGATCACCACCTCCTCCCAGAGCACTGCAATTAAAGCAGCTTAACGAGTTTGCATGCATCAGCCAAATTTCCTTCAGTGGCATTTGAACTAATGTAATTTATCTCGCAGTTGCTGTGCATTAATGCATAGGATCAACTCCCACTGTTCACCTTATGCCTGCTAATAGGCATTGAGTTGCTGCCGTCGGATGCTGTGTCTGAGCCCTCGAGCCCCGGGCAAACAGCCCCAGCTGCTGCCCTGAGCCAGGGTGTTGCCTATAAAATTGCCCAATATTATCTGGCCAAGAGTGCTGGATTGGAGCCCTCTGTGCAAAAAGGGAAAATCCTTAGGCACGAGGCAGACTGCCTCTCCTACAGAGCTCATCCCAGGTACCGAAGTTTAAATCCTGGAACTTGTGATTACCTTCTTTTCAGTCTTCCTCTTTCATTTTTCAGGATTAAATTTTCTCAGTCCAGTTATTCTTTTTCATCCTGGAAACATCTCCCTCATTAAAACCTCCAACCAGACGAGAATATATATGTGACACCACAGATAAATGCAGGTTGTCTGTCCTTGGCCACTAGTTAAGCCACTGTTTGGGCACTGCTGGCTTTCCACATGCTTCCCAGGGGTTTACTGAAGTCTCAAATTAGAGTTTAGATGAAAATAAATAAATTTAAAAGAAAGGTGATCAACAGTTATGAACAGAAACTCTGCGAGCCTTAGTCACACTGAAACCCTGGTGTTTTCCTGTATATGTTGGGTGAAGACATTTATTGACCCCTTTGATTATCTTAGCTTTGGAGGTCTATCATTTTGGTGGCCTGTAGGGGGTAATTGATGTCCCAATAACACAGATCCCACCACCTGAATTTTTTCTGAGGAAGACCTCCCTGTAGCAAATCAAATCCTGAATAGCAGCCATATTCCCACACCTCTAAGTATTTGCTTTAGGGCTGAAACATTTCATACTCAGTGCAAACCCACATGTAGTTAGAAAACTATAGGAGTATTCCTACAAATATCCAGTGTCAGTGTTCAATCTGTGCCAGCTCTGAGGATGAAAGCCTCTCTGCAGTGCAATAGCAGCATGCCTCTTAACCTAGCAGGGTTTAGGGAGTGTGAGCATTACAAGATTCATTCTCTGAAAATACACAGAAATATACTTCTGAAAGAGTACAGGGAAGCATATTTTCACATAATGCCCATAAATATTTGCTGAAATCGGATTTTGAATTGACTGTCACAAAGCGCCAGGCAAGACACCCAACTCTTGGTTCTGATCCCGTACAGTCAGACAGCACAAATGTAGCATTCAATAGTGTTGGTCCAGGCCGTTTGAACTGGAAATATTCTTTAATGCTTGCAAAGCAATTAACAAAAAAATACTCCTGGGCTAGATGGGGGAGTTTCATTTGCAATAAGCTATTCATATGATAAATGATTCATTAAAAATTAGTCTACACCATCCAATCACAAAGCTTTTCTTGTTAGGGAGTCAAAAGAAGAAGAGAAAGGGAAACATTTTCATTACAATTATGGCAAGAAGACTATGAATGATGATGCACTGAAAAACTTCACATGTTTCTGTACAGTAAAAATTAGTCTCACCTTTTCCCCCTGCTCTTTCATAATTTAAAATGCACTTGCTTTTAAAAGTTCAAGCCTGTCATGTAGTTAATCCTCACTGAGAGCTAGTATAGGTGACATGTTTGAAAATAATTGGTTTTAGGAATAAGAAAGTTATCAGTGCTGAAATTTGCTTACTTCTTTTAGAGAAGACTTTCTCTAGAAGTCATTCTCTACAAGGCAAGAAATTCTTTTGCTGATCCTACTCTTGCGAATGGATTTAGTAAAACACAGCTCAAAACAGTTAAATTATAATTTGACTTGAAAATAAACTTTGTTTTTATTGTCAGCTTCTGTTATCTACCGCTATACAAGCCTCCTATTTTCTTAATGGCACAGCACTACTGATGAAAATCTATTTCTATTGACCATTCCTGCAGCCACCTCAGGATTACTACAGCCAAATACCTCTCTAAATTTAAAAAATGCTAAGATTGAATATCCAAGCACTCAAAAGTTTGAAAAGTTGAGGAAAACTTAGAAACTGTATCTTTATGCTAAAAAATAGGCTTCATTTATGTGATGGTGTGCTATATTTTAAAGAAAAGTGTTGTCCAAATACAGCATTATTCAATATTTCTTCGATGGAAAATATGATGTTCAGCATGCATTACAAAACACCAAATTGAATCTTATTTAATTTTCTCCTGCATGTTTCTAACACATTCTGACTTTAATACTTGAGCAGAGATAAGGCAATGATGCACTTGTTTCCACACCACTGCGAGGCAAAATGGCAGAGGCAGTAAAGTCTTCCTTGTGAGTTAAGTGGTCCGAACACCCTATCTACAACTTCAGTATTCACATAATTGTGTTCAAATTGTAGTTCCCATTTTAGAAATGCAGTCCTGGAAGGGACATCCTAGATGATGCAATCCAGGGTCCTGCACAGGCAGGCAATGGCTTTGTAGGCTCCCTTTCATCAATTGCTCAAGCTTCATCTCAAAGCTAATTGGGTTATTTTGGCTCCACAGCATCCTGCGGAAGCCTCTGTGAGGACCCCGTCACTTTGGTGGCAGAAGGAGCTTCTCATTTCCAGTCTAGAGTGACTCCCAGACATTTTAAAACCATTTGCTATCATGTTAAACTGACGTTTTAAAGCAAGCCCTTTCCCTGTGTGGGATGCTTTCAGATAACAATTCCAGCTTTTGTCAGCTTTTTTGTTGCTGGCCTTCTCTCAGAAGAGAGCCTTCTCTCAGAAGACAGCCAGTCAGCTCCTTCTGTGTCCCTGGCCTGCTCCTCTCCAGTTGAAGTGCATTGTTCTTAAAATGGGGAAACCAGGTCTGGCCCTGAGCCTGTCATATGGTCACCATCCAAAAAAAGTATTATGCTCAGGCTAAGTTATAAAGAAATTAAAACAGGAGATTAGCAGGGAAAGGGTCAGGCAGCCTTGAGGTGGCAGGACCAATTTCAGATGTAACACCAGCAGTTCCAGACCAAGGATGAAGCCTGAGACTCTGCTTGTGGTGAGGCTGGGCCATTATCTGGAGGTTCTCAGAGACATCCAGCAGCTCAAGGAGCCAACTCTGACCCTCACTGAGGGGTGAAATCTCCACTTTCCCTTTATGGTCTTGGTTATTCTGAGTAAAGACAGTGGGTCTGGGCTGAGGAAGCTGCTGCATTTTTGGGCCTTTTTCTGTTACCTGCATAGGTTTCTTGACAGAGGAGATGTGCAGGATGGCATATATGGCACAGGACATGAAAAGTATCTGGAGAGAAAAAAGTGTTCTTAGGCATTATAGCCCTTTGGTCAGCCTTCTGTCTTTTTAGCACCATCCATACATTGAGACAGTTCTCTAAGTAAGAAAATGCTTTACTCTCTCTCTGTGCTTCTTTCCCTTTCTACACTGCTTTTGTAATGTCAAAAGAGGCAGTCAGACTTTGGGGATGTTGGGAAAGCAGGTCAACACAGGCACAGATGCACCTGCTGTCACTATCTCTGTGAGGCCCCAGAAGATTTACAGCTCAGATAATTATCACAAAATTGGCTGTTGCCAAAGCTTCTCAATCTATCATTTGCAGTATTTCAAATGAGAAATACATACAAACAAACATAATATCCTCCAGGATACAGGTACACAACAATCGGAGTTCAGTGACTTGTAAGCAGCCAGGAAAGCAAACCTTTCTGGAGATGCTGCTATGCAGAACAACACATAAACTCAGATGAAATGTCTGACAAATATAAAAGTTTACAGGAAAGAGTCCCAGGCATAGGTAGAATTGCTACAGCCAAATCCCTTCTCTGAACACCTATTCATAAAAGTAGGTCCCCAGCTGCAAGGATCATTGCCCCAGGAAGTGAAAGATGCATTGCAGAGATTTTGATCTGGGTAGGCTGTTGCTCACTCCCTCGGTTTCATTCAGTTCTGTCAAAAATGTCCTACTGCATCCTGGATGAAAGAAAACTGTGCCCATCATTTATCTGCACATTAGTTCTTTCTGAGTTTGAAACACATACAGAGGTTCTTCTGAGTGTATGTGTATGGGTGTTCATACATATATATATTTATATATATACACACACAGGTCTTTGTGTGTATATGTGTATGTATACACACATAAACATACGTCGTGTGCATTATACACATGGGCCAATTATTTTATAATGATTATACAACAATTAAAGAGAGTCATGAGCACTGGCACAGTTTGTCCAGAAAAGCTGGGGATGCCCCATCCCTGGAAGTGTTCGAGGCCAGGCTGGATGGGGCTTTGAGCAACCTGGTCTAGGTGTCCCTTGCCCATGGCAGGGGGTGGTGGAACTGGATGATCTTTAAGGTTCCTTTCAACCCAAGCCATTCTATGACTCTATGATATGATTCTGTGAACTACAGGACTCTATATGAGACTGGGTAATGCCAAGTAAATGTCAGTAATGACAGTGCTGACAGGTTGATGAAAATAAAGGTTTCTCTGCCACTGAGCTGGACTTTCAAGTATCTACCTGACTGCACATCTAGCTTTCTGTCTAGATAGATGCAAATTAAATAGGTCAACAAGTTTTCTGCAAACCCTAATAGCTTTGACACGGCAATCATGGACCAGACAAATGCCTATCGGGATAGTTACTGATGGGAACCAGATGTTTTGTGGTCAGTTGGTGAGAACAACCTGCAATGGATCAGAAAATGTGCTCATATATGTGTATCAAATGTAAGTATTCCATAAGGTGTGACTCACAATATTTGTGTTCTTCCTGCTGGACAGCTGGACCTCACTGGTAATATTTTGTTTAGCAGTATGGCATGGTTCAACAGTTTTGATGTTGATGTTGATGATGAACAGTGGCATCTCTAATGGTGAGCTGAGTCTCTAGCCAGACAGGTCAGGAGGTGAGGCAGAGGCTTGGAGGAAAGGCCAGACATAGCCCCGCTCCCTGCAGGTGTTTGAAGGCCATTGCTCTAGCCCACGCAGCAGTGATTCTGCTACTCCTTACCCCAGAGATGCAGGTTTTGGAGATGCGGGGAGGAACAGAAGGATTTCACCTCCTGTCCTTGTGAATTTGTTATCCCTCTTACTCACTGAGGGTGAGTAGAAAGGAAAGCAAGAGGAAAGATGGTGATCTTCTCCTACAAACAATCCAAGATGTATATTGTTCCTCAAAGTCCATCAGGATAGACTGTTCCTCAGACAGCAGATCTCCTACCATGACACCTCAGGGCAGCCCCTCTGATCATTTCCACTTCCTCATGGTATTTTTCCTTTCTGCCAGAGCAGCCACAACATTTGTACTTGGTGAAAGACAGTGTAAAGGGCTGCTGACACCTGCAGATGGCTACATGAGTTATGGCACAGAGCAAACTAATCAGAGAGATATGCACAGCAGATTTTATTTTCCCATCTGTGAGATGTATATTGGGCTCCACATTCCTGTAAAAGAAAACAGTAAAACCATCCTCTGTCTCTGGAAAATTGCTGAACGACAGCACGGGGAATAGGGTGTTTCTCATGGACTGGGCTGTCTACTGAAGAGAAACTAGCTCCAGTCAGCTTACCTGCGCTAAACAGGAGCAGACGAGCTGACTACGCATGTGTTTGCATCCCCGCGGTGAGGTGTAGCTCCTGAGCCCTGGTGCAAGGAAGGAAATGGGATTCCCCACTCCAGCTGTTCACTTACACCCTTCCACCTTCAGCCCAGCACCAGAGCCTCCTCTGTCCTGAGGCCACCGTGCAGCTGAACGTCTCACACCTGAGAGACATGCTGCCACTGTGGACACATTATGGGAGTCTGGTAAAAATCAGGCATTTCACAAAGAGCTGTGGGTCGTGGGCTTCTGACCACCCAGCTTTTGACAAGCACCACTGCAATGTGCTAGAGCTGTACTTCAAGGGCTCCTCATTTCTCAGAAACTGCAGAGTAGAGAGTGCAAAGGCTTTGTTGTCCCAAAGAAGGTAAACTCATCTTCGACAAATGAGTCCTCTGAAAAAAATCAGACCATGTTACCTCAGAGCCTCAGATTCAATTTCCATTTTGTGCAAGCCCCGATAACCTCAGTCATTTCACGAGAAGCAGCAGCCACGTGTGTGAGCACACACACGCACAGCAGCCATTCTGTGCAGGACTTTGTGTTCACCCACACATGTGCACACAGCTGGCGCACACATCTCCACACTCAGGTGCTAAAGGTAGCCACCACATCTACATGTCTCCTCACAGCCGAATGTACAACTTTCAGCACGCAGACGTAGGTGTGGGTGGTGTGCGTGTCTCCCTCCCACAGGCATCGGTGACTGCGTGCCTCCCTTCGCACGCATGCACAGCCCAGATCTGCATAAAAAGGCTGGAAGTTGGCATTGGCAGCACTCTGCTCTTCCTGAAGGAAGAGCTGATGTGTGTAATAGCTCCAACAGGAGCAGGAGCGGGCAGCTCGTCCCAGCAGTACACTGCAGTTTCCTAGGTAACTGAACTTGGAATAAGGTGATGTCTGGAACTGGGTCTTATCAAATCAATTTGCTGAAGGTGCATACATGGGGGGAAAAATCCCCTCATGTAGGATCCTACTGATTGCAAAAGCCAAAAATATATCACTTATTTATTTTGGTAGTTGAGGAGTTTGTTGCCTTTTAATGATCAGCAATGACATTTTCCCATTGAAGCCATCTGTGCGGGTAGGGATGCGTAGGAAATATGACTGTGCATGTTATGCATTATTTACACAAGGCCACAGCTATGTGCTTTGCAGACAAACGAAGAAAAGACAGATCCCTGCCCTGAGGGGCTGCATGATGAGCATAGGCCCCAGCTTGCCTATTTCTGGTGCCTCACCTTACCCTCATGAGCAGCCCAAGTACAGCAGCCAGACTGACGCACGGTAAGCTTCCTCTTCTTCCATAGAGTTCCCAAACTGTGGTGGGCCACATGTTTGAGACAAGGTCTACAAAAATATTTGAGTGGTTAACCTAAAGTGTCTGGATGAATCTGAGATCAGTGGGAGGGAGAGCAACATCTCTTGAAAAATGAGACTTTGCTTCTCTGGGCATTCCTCTGCCCAAGAAATGTAAATGACAGGAGGGCATGTGCCCAGGATCCAGAGCACATTTGCCTCTACTGTTCAATTACATCCACCGTGCTCTTGGCTCATGCCAGGTAGCACTCAATCAAGCAAGTTCTAAGAACTGCCTGAGTGTGACCTGAGCCAGACAACGTAGGAAGTGATACAGAGTGTGCCACTTTGGTGTGTCCTCCTGCACCGTCCTTCAGTAGAATTTGTCCTCGCACAGCCCTCTTTCTCTCGCACTAGTCTTCAAATTACCCTGAACTCAACATCGTCCAGTTAAAAAACTCCTCACTAGTAGGAGCTGCTTTTTGCTGTTGTTTTACTAGACAAGACAACCACAGTTTTTCCAAGGGCCTTAAGCCCCCCGCCCCACTCCAAGCTACCTGCTTGTACCATGCTGCTTGTACCTGACCTGGGTCAGAGACCACTGGTCTCCAGAAGTGGCATCTCTCTTCTTTGCCGGGATAGGATTAATCTGACGTGGCCAGTCGTGCTTCTGCTGGCTCCAGCCCAAAGGAGGCAGCTGTCCCCTTCCCCTTGAGCCTGGGGAAACAGCAGAAGCATCAAAGACATCATCTTTTACAGGCTGCAAAAGCAGAAGCAGCACCCACACATCCAGAACCCCCTGGACTTGGGGATGAAGCCTGCGGAGCCCAGTTTCAGAGCTTGAGCATGCCTGGATGCCTCGGGGCAGGGCAGAGGGGACTGGGGGATGTGCGAGAGGTGTGTGGCCTCCCCCACATTGCTCATGCCACAGCCTGTGCCTGCTAAACTGTGGTCCCATTCATCAGTGACACTGTAAGGCCCAACAGCCCACATGGTGCTTCTGGCCTGGGGGGCACCAGACAGCTTGGGGAATGTTTGTTACTATTATTAACACAGACATGGTGTCCGTGCCCATCTGCAGCATTTCCTGTCCCTCACCGAGGTGTTGTGAGGACAAGTACCTTAAAAGACTGAGTCAAATGGGACATCAGAGTAATGGAGATCATAAAAGAGCTGGTTATAACAGCAGAAGATGATGACACATCAATGCCTGTCCCTCCATCACGTTTTTTTTAGTCTGATGTTTCTAATACCCGTGACAGAGCAATGTCTAGGACAAAGGCCCCCGAGGAGGCTGGTACAGCAGGTCCAGGAATGTTTTGTGCTGTTGCTGCTGCTGCATTCAAAGGAACACACAGAGCATTTCAGTAATCCAAGCATCCCATTTTGGTCTGAATGCACTCTGCATTTAGTTTCTGCCTTTTCTTAGTGTATTTGGCAGTGGCATGGTGTGCTGCAGTGCTGCATTTTGGGGTTTGGCAGCTGAGAGACAGAGAAACCAACAGAGCACTCCAGAGCACGGTCTGCCTGTATCCCCTGCACCATGTGCCCCACAACTGCCCGGCAAAGCAGTTTCCCCCATCCTGGCAGGCAAATTGCTGGTGTGCTCTGATGTGGGATTCCCAGCTGCTTTGGGGCACGCGACCATCATGCCTGCAGGTCCAGCATCCCTACAGCCCTTGAGTCCAGTATGAAGGACAGAGGGCCTCAGAGTTTTCCTTAGCTCACAACACCCTGCAAAGCTGCTCAACAGCCCAGGGTGTCAGAAGTCTTTAAAAGACAGGACTCTATCCTAATTTATCCAGTGGCAAAGCAGGCTGGAGCAGCTTAGCAATCTGCAGTACCCATTAGCAGAGGTGCTATTTGACTTCCAAGGATGAATCCATGTTCCAACAGCTTCTTCCAAACTAAATTAGCTTTGCAATACTTGATTGCAAAGCCACAGCAATTAGCAGATGGCTCAGGATCAAGTCAGGGACCTGATGTGACCGCAGTCAAATGTGGAGGACCATTCTATCTTCCAGTTTGGTACTGTGTCATCTTAATGCAAGTGGAGGTTTGGGTTTGCTTTTAACTGATGTCTAAACCAAAAAAAAGGAGGGATCTATTTTTATTTAGCAAGATATGCAGAAGCATTATCAGCAAAAATATTGCCTGCAGTGTAGAGATGTTACATTTCATTTCAGGCAAATGCTGTTAAGGCTGCCTGGGATGTGACAAAACATCTGACTGATTGTTCTCCAAGTGCTGCTCTGTAGCCCTTGGAAAATCAACACATTAAGTTTTCGCTATAGGCAAGCAATTAGGAATAGAACCATTCAAATGAAATCAAAATCAAATCTGGAGAGAAAACTGCAGAACATTTGCTTGTCGTTTCACCTCAGAAAGTTTCATTACTGCTGTGCTCAGCACCAGCATGGCCAGCCTTGGGACAGTGCACTAGAAGATGGGGTTCACTGGGGAAGGCTGAAACCCTAGAGAGGGTTCAGTGGTGAGCCTGAAAAAATGTTCACAGGTTGGTGAGCACTTGTTAGGGTGGAATATTCTTTGTATCCCCCCAGCCCACCCTGAGTACACATCCTGCAGTTCATCACAGGGTCCTTGTCCCCTTGTCATCTTCCTTAGGGAGACAGATGGAGAGCCCTTCTGGCCAGTCAGTTCACCTGGGGTTTGTGGTGCAGAAGAGGAGCTCAGAGAGCGATGGCAGGGGCAGGCTGTGTGCACCTCCACTTGAAAACAGGTCACAGCCAAGGCATTCACTCCGACTCAGGGGTCAGATAGTGCTCATGGGTCTCCTGGTGAACCCATGGCTTTAGGGCTCAAGAGAGTGAGTCAACTTCATAAATGAAACACCTATGCAGTGCCTTTAGTGATGTTTAGAGTCCCATGCCCAAGGAACAGGGTCAGGAAAATGGTGTGCCCCTCTAGACGGCACACCAGCGTGAAATAAGTCAGACTGTTCCCAGCCGTACAAATAAAACAAGTAAGAACAAATAATGTATATTTAATAGAGAAGGAACAACTTACCAAGGGCAGCGGTGGATTCTCCTATTCCCTTTTCCAAGATCAAGTTGGTCGGTTTCTCTCAAAATATGTGCTCTAGTTCAAAACCAGCTCTTGCACTGAAGTAGGAATTTAGTTCAGTGAAGTCCTGAGGTCTGTGCTATGGGAAAACTCTTACTGAACTGCCATAATGGGCTCTCCTGGCCTTTAAAAATGGGTGGATCACTATGTTGTCCTTTCCCTTTCATCCAGTCTCATATTTCACATTTGTTTCTTTTCAAGTCATTTTATGGCACTCACATGAAGTATGTGAGTACTTCACAAGCTATGAATCACTTCTGATTCAGACTCCCTTGATGAAGTCTGCCATCCCTTTCTCTCACATGCAGAACCAAAATTCTGAACATAGAAGTCCCAACTTGCACCAACAGTGAATCAGAGCCAAGAAAACCTTATCCTGTGAGATCTGCTTCTGCACCACCACCTCACCAGAATCAAATCAGCACATCTAAGTCTGTGTTTTCCCTTCCAAAAAGAAATTGCAAAGCAAATTGGACAATGTCTTTAACTACAGTTTTTAATTGGGCAGCATCTCCTGCTGCCTCTTTTCACAACCTGTTGGCCTGAGAGGTTGCCCAGATGCCCATTTACCTCAGACACAAATCAGAGGCAGAAGGCAGATCTGCACTTTCTTTGTTTATCTTATTCCTGGACCCAGACAAAGGTTTAAAGGAATTAGAGGGTGAGCCTACAGGGATTGTGTGAAGCGTGCAGCTCAAGGGGAACTGTTGCAAAGTAAGCAGAGATGGCTGTGTGGAGCCATTTTCCAGTAGGCTGGGGCAGAAATCATGCCACATTTCCAGTATGGGAACACATAAAGTCTGAAGAAAGGACCCCTGTCTTGCAAGCACGGGGAGGAGGCAAATGACAGGTATGAAGGTGTCGATGGAAGTCTGCTGGACTTCCACTGGAGTAAAGATGTGTTTGCCTTCATCACATGCAGCTGTACCCTTGTGCTCCATGTTTGTTTCTATCCACCTCATCAGCTGCAGCAGTGCTCCTAGAGAGACAGGTTTTCTATTTATAGGCACCAGCAGTAGATCCCTTCATTGCAGGGCAGTCTGAGCATTCCAGCTTCTCCTGCTGCAGACAATCGCTTCTTCAGCTGAACCAGAGACATGGGCACTCCTGCATCCCTGCAAGGGAAAAAAGAAAGGGACATTGCTTCCAAGCCCAGCCTCTATCCCTCTCCACAGGGGGATAAGCACAATGGTTATTTTGATGTTCCTGTCTTTTAAACTTATGTGATTATATTTAATCTAGCAAATAAACAGCAATGGCTGACATGCTGAAATGCTCTAGTAGCTACTCAAGGTGCTTAGAGCGTATAGGAACACCTCATGTCTGAACAAAAAAAAAATCTCCTGTAGAACAAGGGGTCTAAACCTGAGCTCTAGACACCCAAGTGATGTCAGTGTGGACTGAGATAATTCCCATCTCAAGGTGTACATCTTCACTGAACTCACAGAGTCCTTCCATTTCTTTACCCCTCTCCCATTTCCTGAGCAGTTCCTGGAAGTATTCAGCTAATAAAGTTCCACTTTAGCTCATTTTGAGGGAGAAATACACACAGTTGATGTTTCTGAAAATGTTATCAAGGACCAAAGAAAATGTCTTAATGGATCATCTACTCCAGCTACCATCTCCTCACAAAACCTATTCCAGTGCTTGGGAAAACTTTGAAAAAGCTCTTTTATTTTTCGTAACATTAATATCTCTTGCTGCAATTTGACTTCTTGCCCTATCCACAGCAGAGCTGACAGATTCTATGAAGAACAACTGGCAAAGTGCAGGCTAGAGAAGTGGGCAGTGAGATGAACGGAAAAGCAGCTGATGCTCCAGGCTGAAAGGACTGCAGTCAGCGTCGTGACTGCAATTGGGAGCAGTCAGCAGGGGGGAGCCCCAGGGCTGGCGCCAGGTTCTGTCCTCTTTAACATCTTCATCAATCACCTCCACACTGGGACAGAGAGTACCCTCAGCAAGCCTGCAGGTGACACAAAACTTCAGGAAGCAGCTGATGCACCAGAGGGTTGTGCAGGCTTTCGGAGGGACTTTGACAGGCTGGAGAAATGGGCTGGTGGGAATCTCATGGAGTTCAGCAAAAGGAAGAGCCAAATCCTGCCGCTGGGGAGTAATAACCCCATGCCCCAGTAGAGGCTGGGGGATGACTGTGTGGAAAACAGCTTTGCAGAAAAGGGCCTGGGAGTTCTGGTAGATACCCATTTGACCTTGGGTCAGCAACATGATTTTGTATAAAAGAAAACTGCAAGCCTTGTGATCTGCATTCAGCAAAGCAACAGCAGCAGGTTGAGGGAGGTGATCTTTCACCTCCGCACAGACCTGGTGAGTCACATTGGGAACACTCCATCTGCCCCTGGGTCTCCCAGTGAAAAAGAGCGGTGCACATCCTGGAGCAAACCCAGTGATGGTCCATGAAGATGATTAAGGGATGGGAGCATCTGACATATGAGGACAGGCTGAGCAAAATGGAACTGTTCAACCTGGAGAAGCAAAAGCTCAGAGGGCTCTTCTCCATGTCTATAAATACCTGATTCTTATTTATACATGGGACAGAATTTGGGAGATGGAGACAGACTCTTCCTTGTCATGCACAGTGATAGGACAAGAGGAAATGTGAACAAACTGAGATACAGGAAATTCCATTTCAATATAAGAACAAAACCTTTCCAAGGGTGATTGAGGACTCGCTCAGGTTTCCCTGAGAAGCTGTAGTGTCTCTCTCCTTGGAGATATTCAAAACACAGCAACACATGCCCCAAGCAACCTGTTTTAGCTGACTCTACTTGTAACAAGTGCTTGGATCAGATGATCTCCAGAGGTCCCTGCCAATCTCATCAGTTCTGTGGTCTTGTGACTCTCTTTCCTTCCTCTCTCGAGTGGCTTTTTTATATTCTTGAAGGTAATTTTCATATGTCCCACCCATATCAAGTTGGTTCAATATTTCTTCAGAGGAGTTGTCTCACTGTGGGCTTCTGGACCTTCTTCAGTCAGCCTATGCTCTGCTCCGAGTGCAGTGTCCCACACAGGAGCAGCACAGTGGCTGGACCGGAATGACAGCAGTAAGTTTCGGAGTTAACAGGCCACAGGGAGAATCAGGTGAGAAGACAGATCTGAAAGAGAGAAAAGGCCAGCAAGCAAACAGCAGCTGCTACCCACCCACTGAATGCCAGCACACAGTTAAAAAATTTCTGTTCTAGGTGTTATAGATGAGATATCTTCAGAAATTTTCCAGTACTTTATGCTACACCTGTTTGGGAAAGAATATATTTGGCTTGACTTCCCCCCTGCTTCCCCCTCTTAATATGAAATGCTTAAATTGTTCCTTTTTATAAAACAATGGATTGGGCATCGGCCTTGTTTTCCATACCCATTTTGTGCCATACCCTTCCTTGAACCCCCAGTGGGAGTTGACAGCCCTGCCACCTCACCTGGGACCCAGCTCCCCCTGTGTACCTGGCAGAGGACTGGATTTTCAGAGGGCAGACAATGCTGGTGCGCTCGCCTGCCCTGTGCCTGGGAGCCTGGCAGGAGGTGGACTCTTCCCAGTACTCCAGAAGCCAGGACAGGAGCCAAGAACCAGGAGCAAGAGCAGCCAAAACCATCAATTTCAGTGTGCTGTACTCTGAAATATATGAGCATGTGTCAAAGTAGGAAGGCTCACAACAAGGGGTTGTCTTGGGCTGGCTTGTTTATGGCTTCATTCCTCACCCCTGCCTCCTCCTTCCTCTCTGTTGCCAAATGCAGGTACACAGACCTTTTCAAAATACAGTAGAAACCAAGGGAATAAAAATTCTTAAAGTCATTCAAATATGAATTCCTCCCTCATAAAGAAGGCCACCCTCTCAGTACCCTGTCAGCCTGTGCACTGACAGTTGTCACCCCTGCAGAGCAGGCACCAGATGGGTAAAGGAGGGAAGTTGTGCTTTTTCTCCTCTAATAGCTGCACTCTGAAAACCTAAGGAGATTGTTTTGAGCCGCTTCGTGCTTTCTGCCTGCTGTATCACTGAAGGAAGGCCAGTGAACAATACAAGAAGTGCTTCAAAATGAAGTTATAAACTGGGTGAAAACAAGAGATTGCTGCCGGCAGAAGATGATAGTAACCAGTGACCCCCAATGACCCCAAGGTATTTTCTTGTGAATAAATCTGTACATTTCAGTATAGCCTCAAATCATACCACCCAATTTAACACAGAGAAGGTTTTCAAACCTTCTAACCTGCTTGAGCAATATCCCTTCAAACCAAAGAGACCATTCCCTGAGCCAAGGTGCAGCAAAGTCATCCTTTGGTTTTGGGGGAAATTTTCGCTTGTGGTTTGTTTGTTTGCTTTTTTTTTTGTTATTTCCCCTTCACACCCTTCTTCTCCCTCCCGC
>VZRL01002856.1:642215-755013 GCA_013397895.1 Origma solitaria
TACTCCCCCCCCCCCCCCCTCCCCCACCCCAATAGACAAAATCAGCTCTCTTACCAGCTGGAAATGATTTGGCAATATGTTTGCAAAATTAGGAAGGGGGAAGCCTTAACTAAAGTGTGACACATCTACCCTGGTACTTCATGTATCTTTGTTTCTTGGCTGGTCTTAGCTGCAATTTCTCTCTGTGTGCTTATTCTGAATGCAAATATCTTGGTGCAATACCAATGTGTACTGTAAAAAGCAAGAACATAAGACCGAAACATAATGCAGATGTAGGAATCTACTAAAAATGTCATTATTTTGAGTGAAGCACAATAACAAAATCAGAATTGAAACCCTCTCCTCTTCTCCCAAATATGGATTGAAGGAGTCAGTTTAAAAGCTTTTTTCCCTCATCCCTGTTCTTGAAGGCCTTTTAGTTGGCAAGAAGACATCTGCAAAGCTTTCAGTAGAAGGGCTTTGTGCTCTTTGTCTGATTGTTTGGTGACAGTGACAGAACTTCAAGTGTTGTGGTGGCTTGGCAGCACTCACTCTGGGGATGTGAGGTGACCTGGGGACCTCTTGAGGTTTGTCCTGCAGACCAGACCATCAGTGGTGTCAACCTCATTCTTGGACGTGTAGACTTACGGACCTTTCTTTCCTCTCTGGTTCAAGCTTCCACTGAAACTCCCCAGGAGTCCCATCACAGGGACCAGCAGGGATTATCACTCTGCTCTGCCTGCTGCAGAAGACAGGAGCTCCTTGGCTTCTCCTTGAGCTGAGGTGCTCTCTGGAGAGTCGTAGGTGACACCTCAAGTCTTCAGCTTCCCTAAGAGCACTGGGAATGCTCACTGGGATGCTGCACTTCTTTTTTCTACTAAACTTTCCAAGACTTACTGAGATCTGAACTCTTGAGAAATGGTGATAAATGTTGAGTCTGTCCTCCTTGCTTTCCTTCCATTTTTACAAATGGCAGGCTTAGTACTCCTGAATTAGGATATCTATTTCCAGAATAGCAACAGTGGATTTCAATCTCTGATGTGTTTAATGAGAAATTACAAATTAATAGGCCTTCTTCACAGAAGATCTATGGTAAATCTGTGTGGGATCCTTAAGAACTGCATAGTCAAAATAATGACTATCTGTATGGCTGTAATAAACACAATTTAATCTAGGAATATCAGGACAGTCTAAAATATATTAAAAAAACCCGAACAAAACATTAAAATCACATGACAAAAGGTTTTAATGTGTCCTCAGCAGACCTGACTGTGCCAAATTTAATTAAGGGGTTCTATTTGTGTCAATAAATTATCATCCACGGCAAAATAAAAGTCATTCAGTTTGTTAAAATTCAATTTTATTTAGATGCACAATTAGTGGGTTTATCCTATTGCAAAATAATTCAACCAAGGAATCAATGTAGCACCGAGTACCACAGAGTTTACAAACCATCTTCTGACACTAACTGGCTACAGCTACGGACAGAATGCTTTATATAAATGGCATATTTCTCTTTCACATACACACACAGAGACAAATAGATACCTCTGTAACAATTTTCTACAAATCATTAGCTGAATGCCCACTGTAATACTACTAAAACTAATAACTCTTTTCTTACAGAAATTGCTGAAGGCAGCTTCAAGACTTAGACAAAGTAAAAGAAAAAAAATTATACAGCATCCATTATCTTGTCTGTCTGCATCTCTCCATTTTTTTAAAGGCTATGATTTTGCCCGGTGTTTGCTTTGTATCATTTTTCAGTAAAATCTGGGTGAAATCGAATCAAGAAAATAGCACCAAGAATAAGCCTAATGGACTCTTGCAAGTAAGCTCTCCGCCATCATGTTGCTGCAGCAAGGATGAAAAACATTTCCAGTGCTGCCAGCTGTGCCAGGATGCCTGCTGACCTGTCAGTGGAGGATGGGCAAGATGTGCTCATGCATATTTCATCCAGGAGGCCTTGGTAAACCCATCAAAAAGTGCATCACAGCCCAGAAGGATAATTGTTATCACTGGGAAATTGTCACATCACCTAACCTGAGACACCCAGTAGGTAATTAGGGCAGTAGCAGCCTAATGTGTCTGCACTGGCAAATTGGGTCGCTCCTCCTTTTATCCAGCTCCACTGATTGCACATCCTGTATGCATGTTAGCTCCCTTTGGGAGTCAACATCCAAGAGAAAACTCAGTCGCCTCGAGGGAACGGCATCTCCCAGGTCTGCAAAGAGAGGGCACTTGGAAAGCAAGCAGTCTTGCTGCTTCCAAAAGAGACATTCCTTCAATTCTATCTCAGCAGACTTTGCTCTCTAAACCTTTCTTTTTAGGCATCAGGAGTAACATCCCTTTTCTTTTTCTTTTACAAAAAATACCCAAACCACTTCTCTGGAGGCTGGAAGAAAAGCTATGTCATTAATACAGGCATTTTGAACAGAGAAAACACCACATAGATGTATGTGAGTGTACACGTGTGTGAGAATCTTTCTTTTTAATGTTTCTACTGCTGTGCAGGAAGGCTGGGGTCAATCCAGAGCTTGAGAGGTTTGAGTGATCAGGAATTAGCCTGTTTGCCCCAGAATCTCTCCCTGGTGCCATCCACAAAGATAGCATACCTAGCAACGACTTTCAGAGGCCAACTTACTGCAGAGAACATCAGACCCCACGGCTTTAGGGAGGAGAATGAATTTTGTGGGTGTCACATTCTCTTTCACTGTGGTCATTTGTTCTTATGGTACAAGGAGGGACAGTGGTGGGATTTGAGGTTATGGTAAAGATATATTCTAAGGCTCAACTTCCTTCAGGATTCTACAGAGCGCCCAGAAGCAAAAGGAAGATGCCATCAGGGACCAATTCTTTATTTTCATTTTCATTGTGGTCCCCTTGGCAGCAGGATTGGAATGAGGGTGAGGCCAGTGACATTTTCTAGAGGCCACTCCTGTTCTAGAGGATACAAAACCCTAGGAAAAGAACTGGTGGTGCTGTGATCAAAGCCATAGGTTCTCTTTTCCCACAGGGAATGATACCTTGGCTATTGGCAGGCATAGAGGATAGGGTGGGCTTGCCTTCTGTACTTTAATGAGGCATCCATCACTGTAGGACTTCCAACAATGTAAGGACAGCTGGTGTTAGCAGAGGTAAAATTCCGTGCTCCTTTAGGGAGGGAGGTTACCTCCCATATGTGAATAACATTAGGGTTTGTGTTGGGATTATAGTTACAGTTTGGAGAATATAAAATACCAGAAGCATAACCCCTTCTTGCTACATGTAAGGCCTAAAGACATAGAGAGAGGATTTGTGTTGAGAAGAGAAAATTCTCTTCAAGCTCTTTTCCAACACAGATTGGTTCCCTGACTTAGGGTTTGAAGGGCTGGGAAACCTTCATGAGCCCAGCATTCTGCTGACTGCTACAGCAATTATACAGCTACAGAACACAAAGGCTGGCAAGGGCCCTTCGTCCTCTACACGCTCCTTCTCTGCAAGGATTAGTGCCCTGGATAGGGCCTGCAAATGTCAGCCCCAAGTGCCCCATTTTCCATGGCACAGAGGTAGAATGTGTCAGGTTTCTGCGAAGATCCATATCCTTTCAGAGCAGGAAAAAGTGTAAGGCCTGAAGCATCAATAGACAAGCCTGTTCCCACCCGTGGTGAGATGAGGGAAATAAACTCTCTGGTACTGGCACGACTTGATGGGGCCCTTAGGCTTGGCTCTCTCCTTCTGCAGGGACCAATCACTTGGGGTAGCAATCAGGAGAGATGACTTATATTTTTAAGAGCCCTGTGTGTGTCCGGAGTCAGTGTAGAGACCAATGGTCTATTTCATTGTGAGTATTGCTGCCCAGGATACAATTAAGGTAAAGATTTGAGCTGGGATTATCTTTACTCTCTCCTCGGCTTATTTCCCATGCCTTCTGCAGCGGCTGTCTGGTGGTTCATTCCTTCTGGAGTAAATCAATCACCTTCCTCCCAGAGGAAATCTGAGCACAAGTGATGGCAGAGCAGCGCAGACAGACTTTGTGGCCACAGATGTCATCACATTCAGCTGTTCTCTCCTAGGACAAGCCAAGCAGTGTCCTTAGCAGTCCGTGCCCTGCCTTGTCCTGGGGGACCCATCTCATGCCCATCACACAAGCTCCAGCTGAGGAGTCTGTGACGTGACCATCCTTGGCACTTACAGCACTTTGGATTAAACTCCCCCCACACATCCATAAAAATGATCTTTATGTCTCAGAGTCACTGGGGTTGCCTAATGAGATGAGTCCTGGTCACGGCACGACAGGGGCACAGCCCTGAGCACTGCAGGCACAAGCCACATTGTACCAAGAAGTGACGCATCTGTGCCTTGCACGTTGCAGAGACAGCAGTGGGAAAGGAATTTGAACTGCTTGGGGAAAAGAAGCTCCAGGGAACTTCCTCCCTGCATCAACCACTGAGATGGCATTTGATGTTCAGTCAGATGTTATAGATCTATTTCTTCCCACAACACTTCCTTCATTCACACACACTTCCAATTTTATTTTCTGGTCCATGGTTGGTTTTGCTATACTGTGACACAAAATCCTAGGGCAGTCTATGCAACAGCAGGAAAATTTGGTCCAGAAAAGAGGGTAACAATATTGTTACCCGAAACAAAAAGAATGTAAAGAAAGTGACTTAAATTGTGACTTTATATTTGTAATGGATTTCAAATTGAAACAACTAAAAAAATTTCTGTGCATTGAAAAACAAAATCTTCATTTTTGTGGTAATTTTCTGCCCCAAGGCTTCTGCAGGCTTTACACACATGAAGCAAATATCAACACTTAAAAGCACTTCGTCTCAAACACTGCATGACTACTACTACCACCACCACTTTCAGACATCTGTATGACATTCCTCAGGCGAGCAGTGTCTTTTAACTCATTAGAAACAATCACATAAGAGTGAGAAAGTGGAGATGGCTTGAGATGAAATTCCAGCCACGGGTCAGAATCTCCTACTAGCTGTATCCGCTTTAGGATTTTACCACATACCGCAGACACAAAGTCATGATACAATAAACAGTTCTGAGTCCAGCAGATACAGAGGAGTTTAGGATCTGTTTAGACAAAGAAACACTTAGGTACTTCAATACAAAGGTTACTTACCAAAGTTCATGAAAGAAGATTGTGGCTCAACCGGCGTCACACCTCCAGCGTTTGCCTTTTGTGCTTCTAGGCCCCAAGACGTGTTTCCTATTTGCTTCTAGATAGCTATCTTCATCCATATGGAAAAAGAATGCGTGAGTTCAGGTTTTATTCTGGTTGTAAGCCAGTTCAGTCATCTGTGGTATTGGTGGCACTGGTGGAGAGAAGCTGTCTTTGAGCACTAAAGTAGATTTGTGCATGCAAATATTCTTGATTATGAGCATCAGTTGAAAAAGAGTAAAAGCTTACCTTTCAGATTAAAAGAGTTATCTTTCCACCCTGTGACATAAATCAACATTCAGAAAACGACAGAACATTTGCTAAGTTTTTCATTCAACCAACCTTTGTGTTATGGGTAGCTCCACTCTCTTAGACTGTGCACAGCTTTCTTGAACACTGCTGGGCAGGAGAGCTCAGTGCAAAAATCCAGCAATGGTGTGGCTGAAGCAAGAACCTTTTATCTCTTCATCTTCATGGGCGAATGCTGGTTGGACATGCAGAGTTATGCATCTCTCACATTCAGTTGCATTCAAAATCCTTTAAAAGAACAGTGTTATCTAAGATCAGAAGATTTCTGATCACGAATTCAAGGAGCACAGATATATTTCTATTTCTCTTTTAAACACTGATTACTGGGAAGCAGAAGTGTTTTTTTAACACGTTAGTTCCAGTGTCTTGAGGTTTTTAAAGGAAAATCATGAAGGAAAGGGAAAATTATGAAGGTCATGTATTAATATTTCATTGACCGCCAGTCAAAATCATTTGGCTGGCAAATGTTTTGTGCCTTCCCACCTGTGCAGAATTGCCATTGTCCTCCATTAAGGACCTGATTCCCATTAGCTTCTTCCAATGGCTGGGGGGAAGGGGAACATGTTGTATTTGCAGTGCTGGAATAGGGAATGATATTTTTGCAGCCTTTCATTTAAAAAAGAAATCCTTGGGGGTCTGTGAATGGCAGGTTGCACTAGAGATCTCTCAGAGGCATTCAGACCTAATGGCACGATGACACCAGAGCTAACCTCTCTTCACCAGCCTCCTTTGTGTCAAGGGCTGACATGGCTGATTTCAGAAAGCAATGATTGCTTCTCCCCTTGCTTTACTCTGCTGAGGAAAAGGCTGGTTGGAAATCACTGTTTGCTGTTTTGATTGAATGCATCAGGACTCTGGGTATTTCTTTTTTCTTTAGAGGCATGCATTAGTATGCTGGCTATCTGGAGCTCACTATGGAAAATACTCTAGCTGGGGCAGACTGCCTGCCAGAAAAGACTGATGGTTTGGTTCAGTAAAGAAAATTAAACTAGAATAAGATCTGAAGCTGAAGCTCTGGCCCCAGCCTGAGTTGAGATGTATTTGTGTTTCTAGTGGGTTCCTAAAGAAACTTAATTTAATCCTAAATCCAAAAGAAAATATTTTGTATTTGAGTTTATTTTTTTCTGAGGCTGGCTGAGGTCAGAACAAACTACATCCACAAAACGACAGTCATAGATTTTTGTCTTAAATAAAAACTGGGAAAAACCCCTGGCTTTCTACAAAACAATTGTTGTTAGGAGGCTGTTGGGCTAGTTTTGCAGACATGAGAGCTGCAACTAATCACACCAAAATCAGACTGCCTGGTGCTACCTCAGACACATGTTGAGTCCTTGAAACCAAAAGGGCAGGCTCTCATCCAGCTAGCGACATTCTGAAGAAGAGTCAAGCACCTATGTAAAAATCACACACTTTTCTGGATCTGAGTTGCTGAAGTATGCCCAAGGTTTGCTCCACTCAGCCTTTTCACAGCACTCTCTAGGTACCTTCCCCTGTCCTTGCAGTCTTGCTTGTACTCTCGCAATCTTTCAGCATCTTCCAGGCGTCCATCATTTTGCTGTGACTCCATTTCCTCTGTCCAGCTTGTCCATATGCATTACTGAACAGATTTTCCTCCTGTGAACTTCCCTAGGCAGAAAACAACATGGAAAAATCCTGCTTTCTGCAACAATAACTTCTAGGGATCACCCACACCATAAAGGGACAGATGATGGCAAATGACAGATAGGAATCTGCCTTTACATGGCTCCTGAGGAGATTGAGACAGAGAGAAAAGATATGCTACAGAGAGACACATTTTCCTAAGAATGTTCCCAGAAATTACAATTTATACTGTGTTATGAATCTTCACACCTGGATAGTCCCTACCACCTCCAGGTTTGAAACAAACAGTATTTGAACTGAGGAGTGCAGGCAGAGGATATTTTGCCTTAACACTGTCCCACAGGTTTTCTAGTAAATATGCTTAAGCAGTAACACTCGTGCAACAGGGCACAAGAGTATGAGCACAAGGGTTTGGACAAGAAATGGAAAACATCTCTTGCTTGGAACTCCAAAACATACATAGATCAAAAAGTAAGTCAGAAAAGTATGTGTATTTACTCCAGAAAGCATTAACGTCAGAACCGATTGTATTATTAATTTAAAAAATGGATTCATAATTGGGTAGAAAAGAGGAAAAAAGGGCAGCAAACATCTTTTACAGTAGAAAATGGGGAAGGTAGCAAGGGATATATCCATCTAACTGTTACAAAAAGAGAAATGATAAAAAAAAAAATCTATACAAGCTTCCATTTTATTGTTTTTCTAACCTCATTTCCAGTTTTCCCATTACCTGCTCTGCTCAGAGAATCCTCCTACTTTTCTTTAAGGTGTTTTTCCTCACATTATTTTGCATCATATATTTTTATTAAATCAATTGCCATGAAATTTACATAATATTGCTTAATTAAAGGGAAATTATTTTACTGAGGAGTCTGATGGAAGAATGGAATCAATCAACTTCAGTATAAGACTATCTTCTTCATAAAGACATTCATTTCCAAGTTTAGTCCTTGGGATACAATAAATGGAATGCTATTATACTGCCTAGAAAATATGACACCTTGGTACATCTTAAATGTTTATGACAAGTCCACTGCACTATGCTGAAAATATCTCTTTTTATAACTCAGGTAAAAAAAAAAAAAAAAAAAAGACCTATTTTAACAAGGGCTGGATGCTAATAGGTGGCAATTAATTGTCCACAGATGATCAGGGGAAAAATGAGATGGAAGAAAAATTTTCCAGGCCATCACTTCTGCTGGGAACATCAGGATTTCAAACATTAACAGGAGTTAAAAGACTGCACTGGTGAAATAAAAAGATATTTTACTCATTTTCTCCATTAAGATGTCAACTGTGCCATACTTACTGCAGTACAGCAGTAATGCTGGAAAACTGATAATTATGCTGCTACCAGTTCTCAGCATTTTCCAAGTACCAGGTATGATTTGTTCTTGTGGCAGCATGCCCTGCTAGGCCCTTGTATATAAATGCACAGAGTGCTGCCATCCCATTGTGCTTGTTATCTACATTTGGGGGATACCCCAATGGCAATCCCTTACAGAAGATGCAACATGCCTAATACTGCCAATTTTCAAAGTGACAGAATAGCAGCTCTAAACCTGGTTTGGACAGGAAGATCCTAAAATCCTTGCATATTCCTCCCTCGCTTCTTCCAAAATTCCTATGTCCTCCTATGTCCCCCTCTTTACTATGTACCCTATAACAGGGTGCCCTTCCTAGCTTTTTTCTTTTTTCTTTCCTTTTTTTTCCTTCTTTTTCTTCTTCTTTTTCACCCTCTCTCACCTTCAAGGCATTTATATGCTGGGGTAGTGAGAGAATTTGCTTAATATCATAGAAAACAAGAATGTATTTTTTTTTGCCTAATGACAAACAGCAATTGATCTTCTTTATGCAGGCAATAAAAAGAAAGAAAGGAAAAGTGAGTTAGGCCTCAGTAGCTGCTAATATCTCATAACCATTTTTTTACTGTGATGAATTATCTTCAACAGACACCTGACTGAAACAGCCTGCAATCTGATTTTGTAGCTTCAGCCTGGTACTTTGAGGAAGCACTGACAGCAGAACAAAGTACAGGCTACATTGAAAGCAGAGACTCCTGAATTAATCTCAGCAACTGTGTATTGATAGAAACAGTGCATCATAAATAATGTGGAGTTCGGATTTACTTCCATTTTGTTTGATAACATTAACTTTCTAGGGCTTTATTGCTGAAAAGGAGACATTCCTGATTTTCTATCATTTGTATTTCAGAACACCAATTTTTTTATTTAATGTAATTGAATTGAATTTTATTTTGCAAAAAAAAGAATGGGAGTAGACACAAATTTTTGTTGCCTTAACCAAACATCTTGATTTCAGTATCTTGATCAGTTCTGGACACATCTTTTAATTTTTATTAATCATAAATAATTATTTTCATGGCATAAGGTTCAACATGGATCTCATTGCCTTTAGCGCCAGCAGGATAAGTGGGTTCAGATAAGGACTAGACAAAGTCATATGGAAATGGGTCACAACTCTGCTATGAGAGAGACATAGAATACAGAAATTTGGGCAGATGCTGTGTTATGTTAATGTTAGCTCTGAGTTTCTGGGTTTCCCAGCTTAGGGGGATTGGGTTGAGCTGACCTGTGCCTGTAGATGACATTCCTCAAGCCAGGGAAGCTTCAGCTTCCCCAACCAACCTGTCAGGCGTTGTCTGACAAGATATATAGTGTGGTGAAATGTTCTCTTTTAAACCCTTATAATGATCCTGTGGTGATGCCAGGTTCCACGTTTTTGATGAGTGTGCTCTGCCTGGTGATGGATGAATTCGGAGGGAAAGCAAAGGCTTTCCCCTCTGGGGAAATAACTGAGTGAGCTGCTGGAACACACCGCGATCTGCTGAATCCAGAGCGAGTCCACCCCAATCCGACGCTGCACTGAGTCAGGGGCAGCAGCTCCTCCCTGCACCCACAGCAGAGATGGCTCTTTTTAATGCCTCCGTGGCTTTCCAACAGGTGTTTAGGCAGGGAAGAAGAAGAGAAAGAAAGGGGAGAAAAGGAAGGAAAAGCCCCTGTGGTGCTGAGGGGCTCTGGAGTCACTTGTGTGAATTGGGTGAAATGTCCGTGAGGACGTCAGATCACTTGCAGGTAGCAAAACAACATGAGGGAGCATCTATCCAATGTTTCCGGTCAAAATGGGCAAATGTTGAGGAGATTTTCATTTGCTTGTGGGTGAGAGAAGAGGTGAAGACAGGAATGCCTCTTGCAACACTCAGGGAAAGGGACAGCAGAAATGGAATTATTCAGGCCTTTCCCAACTTTCACCTCCAGGTGTGTAAATTCCTTCCCCTTTCCATTGCCATACCAGAGTTTTTCTAAAGGGCCCAAATTTCTTTAAACTGCACAGGATAGGCAAGGCATAAATTTGGACACCTGTCTTGATCCTGAAAATCTATGTGAAGAAAATTTTGAAGAGTCAGGTTTTGTGTCAGCTATAATTATTTCCTGCTGGGAAGCTGTGTGTTAGTGGCCAGCAGCTGTTTAGGTATTGGTCCCGTGAAACTGCTGCTCAAAATAGAGTAGGCTTTGCAGAGGCTAAATGTGCTGCTAAAGTCGTAACACCTTCTTCTCACCAAGGTAATCAGATTAGGCTCCAAATTTACAAAGGCTGAGGTTCATAGCAGCAGAATTGCACAGTAACTCATATAGAAAGGGATCTCTGGTTGTCCCCTGGCCCAAGCCCTGCTCACAGCTCAGACAGCTCTAAGGTCAGGCCAGGCTACTCAGAGCTGCAGCAAGCTGAATTTTTAACATCTTTGAGGACAGAGAGCCTGCAAGGTCCCTGGGCACCTGTTCCAGTGTTTGACCAACCTTGTTGTGAATTTTGCTCCCTTAAGACCTATCTGGAATTTTCCAAGTCCCTGACAGTATTTTGTGGCCTCTTTTCCGGTCACTTTGTGCCTCTGGGAAGAACCTGGCTCCATCTTCCCTACATCTTCTCATCAGGTAGCTGCAAACAACAATAAAGTTCTCCTTCGGCCTTTTCTGAATAAGGCTGAATAAATCCCATCCCCTCAGAGCTACAGCTGGACGAGGGCTGGAAAGGATGTGGCAAAGGAAAGGCAGGAGCTTCAGCTAAGAGTAGGCTGGGCTGCATTAGGAGGAGAGTTTCCATCCGGCCAAGGGACATGGCCCTTCTTTGCTCAGCGCTGGTGAGGCCACACCTGGAGTGTGCTGGGTCCAGCCCTGGGCTCCCCAGCACAAGAGAGACATGGAGGGACCAGGACAAGCCCATCAAGCCAGCAAGAGCAGGGATGCTCCCTAAAGGACAGGAAAAGAGAGCCCACAGCTATGGTTAGATGGGGGCTGGGAACGGCACAATAAAGAGAGTGGAAGCTGGAAAAAGCACCTACTCCTGGGGAATGCTCAGTCTGTGGGAGGGCTGAGATGCTTTTAGGGCTCAAACTAGGGTGAGGGCTGATGTAGAGGAAAAGCTGAAGCCTCCAGCCCAGTGGAAATGTGTCCATGGAGCTGAAGGAAACTGCCCAAAGAAACTCAAAGCTAATAGCAGAATACTCTGGGGAATACTGAGTATCTGGGCAGTGGGGACAATGTATTAAGGGTAAGTCACCGGCTAGGACTGAGAAATCAGAGGTTAGAGTTGAGGGAGAGAAGGAAAAAGCTCAGATCTAGCTTTGGTGTGGTGATGGACAGGGACTGCCACAGCAGCCTGTGGGTGGCAAAAATAGTCCTTCATAGAGAGCTTTTTACTGTTGGGATGTTGAGTTGATTGCTTGGAGGCCCAGAACAGAATTAGCATAATTGCTGGGGGATTGAGAGAAGGGAAAAATATACTGAGTGAGGCTGGAAAATTATGCCCTAAGTAAAGCATGGGGCTGATATCTATTTTCATTGTGATTTGCCACTGATGTTTTTGCTGTATGCATTAGGCCCTTGTCAGTGCAGTCTTGCTTGAGATTTCTTACTGAAGACATAGAATACTCCTGTTCCTCTCCAGGCAAAATTTACCTCCTCAGCCACCTGCTGCTGCAGGGAGAGTTGTGTCGTGGTGATGCTGGGACCATTCCATCTTTCTAGTGTCTACATTAGGCTCTCAGCTGCTCAGTTTGACACACAGAATAAAAAGAAAACAACATAAACGAATCGAAACACTCTAAAACATCCCCTTAGGGCAGTCATAGAGCATTTATGCAATAATGTCTTAAGTCAGAACAAAACATTAAAATGTATATTAGGGGTGGGAACTGCAGGCTCGCACCAAGTTTTTCTCCTATCACGTACAGGCTGCTGCTGTCACCAGGTGTGTGCCTGGGGGAGCACAGGTCCCTGACATCCTGAAACAGGCAGGCGTCAGCATCAAGGGACTGAAGCATCAGTGCCCTACAGATGAAAGACAATTTTGAAGAGATTTCATAGTTATAGGCCAAAGTTTTATCATTTGGATCCCTCTACTGAGCACCTGAATTAAAATTGGGCGCAAGATCTTGCAAACGCTTTGCACACAAGATGAGCTTTGGGTTCACCGAACACAGCAGGAATGCCCTGAGGGGTCTGGAACCTGATGACTCACAGAATATTCTGTGTTGCAAGGGGCCCAAAAGGATCATCAAGTCCAAATACTTAGTCAGTGGCCCATACAGGGATCAATCCCACAACCTTGCCATTATCCGCACCATGCTCCAAGCAGCTGAGCTAACCCCAGACTCTGGGATTGGGGATGTGGTGGTACCAGATGTTGGTGGCCTGTGGGTGTTTGTCAGCACTCCGAGGACTCTCTGCTGCTGTGCAATGGTGTCTGTGGCATTGGAGGCTGTAGGTCTGTGTGTTTGCTTGCAAAGCAGATTATTTCAGTGAGCGGGTTTCCAGCCTGGCTGGAGAGAAGTGCTGGGACACTGGAAACTGCAGGACAGGTGCCAGCAGGAAGGAAATATCCTGAACTGCTTTTCCCTGAGGGAAAACTTACAATGTCACTGCCACTTGAGCTGTCACCTCTGCCATTGGAGGCTTTTTTTCCTTATCTTACCTTCTTCTGCCTCTTGTTCAAGATCTTTCAATATCATCCGGTGACAAGGGATATTCCAGTGACTTCTTTTGGAGATTAATGACTCCTAGACCACCCGGATGGGTCAAATCCACATGTAGTATCAAAACTGAGTACACAATAGCTCCGTACTTGTCACACTGACTGAGCCATACCGTACCGTCAGTAGATGTACCTCACTTACTAGCCTGTGGCCCTTGGGATGGTGATGTCTAGGCACAGAACTGCATTTCTGTGGGAGATCTACAGCTTTAAGTGCTCTCCCCTGTGCTGCAGAGGGGCTGCATTTGACTGTCCCTGCTCCCATCCACAACAGTGAAGAGCAGCTCCTAGCTCAGCTAACAAAACTCAGCTGGGAAGCTCCTTCCTATCTGAGATGACCTTGGGGAAAGCTGGCTCCAAATTAGGACTTTTCTAAGTGTGTAAATCACAGGAGAGCGAATATCCAACTAGTGTTCAACAGGACGAGCAGCCCTTTGTGGGCTGTTTTAGAGTCCCACTCTCTCCCTTGTGTTTCTTCCATCTCCCTTGCGTTGGATCCAGAAACTGTGCAATTATATGGGGATAACACCACTGGAAAATTAATCTTGCCAGGGGCATGAGGGTGTGTTTGCCATCCCTCCATCTCATTAGTGGTTGCATCATGGACCAATCAATGCAAGGGAGCTGGCAGAAAAGCAGCAGTGGGCCCAGGGGGAAGAAGGACACAGATGTCCTTTCCACAGCCGTGAGCCACTTGGCCAGGTTTGGGATGCCAGCAAACAGGAGACCCTAATTCTCCTAGGAGCTTCTGCTGTTCCTTCACAGCTGCTGAGGTCTCATGCACCTGGTCTTCAAAGGAGAAGGCACTGGGGCAGAAGGAAAGCCAGGGCTGGGGAGACTTCTTGGTCTCCCAGAGGTGAAGAAAAACTGTCTGGCTGAGATTTCCTCTGGCAGGTTGGGGGTTGAATGCACTGGGCTGGGACCCAGGGCTCCATCAGGGGTAAGCCTGGAGCTGCTGGTTAAGCTGTACTGGTGAAGGGGGATAGGGAGCACAGGGACCAAATAGGCTTCCTCAGAATTGCTCCATGGATACAGCATAGCCCTGGGCCTCCCCGGTCTCAGGGATGTCTAGTATGACTTATCTGGGGCCAAGCGCCAGGACAGGAACACAGGTGAAGTGGATTATCTGAACTGGTAAAGTCATGCCATGCAGAATCTCCCTCCAGAAGTGGCTTCAGGAGAATAAAAGGTAATTTCATTTTCCGCTACACTAGGGAATATTAAGCTCCAAGTTTGCCAAATACATGTGCGCTAACAAAACAGGAAGTTTCTTGGGAGACAGAACTTCCTCAGAGCACCAAAGACAGAACCAAAATGACTGACATTTTCTCATACTCTCTGTCATGCATTTGACAAAAACAGCATAGTGTAATCCCCTTTACCTGGTATTAGGAGAGAAGGAATGGCCTGTATAATGAGAAGATAAAGAGAAATTGAAGGACGTGTAAAGGACACTGGTGAATTCTGAAAGCCAGGAGGTGTTCATTATCAGCGCATCAAGACACTCTTGAGACACACATCTTCAAAGGGGGCCCATTATGAACGCTGTTGGGAACAGTGAAATTCAGAGGTCTAACTCACCCTGATTTAAAAATACCTTGCAAGAGTTTGAGCAGGTTGTGTCTTTTATTTCGTTTTGGTTTGTAAGAAGAGACCAATGAAGTTATGAATCAAAAGTTGCAAGGCTTACCTTGGTGAAGTGATATCGAGTAGTTGTGTGTTCTGATGTACTCAGCTGACACTTTCAGTTCTCTCAGCCATGACAACTCCAAAGTCCCAGGAAATTCACATCTCCACAGGACTGTGCGAATTCTTCTGAAGGAATATGGCAATGACTGCAAAAGTCTCTTTCAGCAAAGAACAGACAAAGATGCTACGTGCTCTCTGTGCCTTTGTGGATGGATTGTGGTACCTAAAGATACCTCTTGCAAACCGATTTTGCCATCCAGGCTTTACTTTTGTCCATCGTATGATACTGTCTGAATGAAATTGTGAAAACCTCTATTCCAGTGTGAGTTAGCCACTTGCATGCTTTCCAAGGAAAATTCCAGCATACCTTTTAACTAACCATTTAATACTATCATAAATAAAATGAAATAAAAATAAAACGAAATAAAAATAAAATTATTTATCCAGGCTGCACACTTGTGCAGATGAAAGAAAAACACCAGATTAGGAAATTTTACCTACAGGAACAAAGTTATTTTTATTTGATATCTAAGGAAATCCTAATGGACTCAGGTCCTAAACCTGTCCTCACTGAGGTCAGTGGGGATTTTTCTGTGTCATTTAAAAAGTCTTTAATTACTCTTCCCTTCCATAGGACTTCCCTGGAAGCATAAGGAGGTTAATTACTTCCTGAGTAGTATCTGCTTCTTCTTATTATTAATTATTTAGCAATTAATTATGAGGCATTGCCTCTCAGGGATGTGTGTGAGCTATAATAGGCACCAATACAGACAGCCTGTGCCCTGAGGAGTTACCAATCTCTTCTTTTCAGTTGTATGACCAACGAGATGCAGCTTGACCAAAACAAATGGAAAATATATCCATCTGTCTAAGGCTGAGGGAGCAGACGTTATGGGATGGGTAACACAGGCACTTTATACATCTATGTGACACGTTCACACTCCAGAGACCAGGAGCAACTACAAATATTCAACCTCAGATGGCTATTCTCTGAGAAATACACACCTGGCACTTGTTCACAAAATCTGCCTCCCCAGGAGGCTGCCCTTAAGGGAATGTCCAGACTGCACAAGTGGGATTGGACACAGGTATCAAAAGCCATCTCTGCCCAGACTGAGAGCAAAAGATGCTAGCAGGGAAAATTGCTGTCCATCCTACATCCCTGCTCCAGCTCTGGATGTGAGCTCTGACTGCTGAAAGGCTGTTAAACACACACCTCACTGTGAGGAGATGGAACAGAAATAGCGTCCAACGATTCCTCAGCTCCTGCCAGTCTGTGCCGCAGTCACACAGGGAGCTTCCAAGCAGGAGCCCTGCTCCAGCGCCCACGGACGCCTCTCCACTGCCCACACCCTGATCAATGCAGAGGGTGAGCAGTGCTCCCGCTAGCAGGCCACACCTTGAGTTACAGAGAAGAGGCGTCCCAAGGGCTGTTCTTCTGCCTCTGGAGCTGGGAGCGAGGGGAGTTCAGATGTATCAGAGCAAGACAGTGTGCAGCAGGCTGTCAGACTTGACACCAGCTAGGGATTTCACTGTTTAAATCCTGACTTCAGATTCAATCTGTGCAGCAACAGGCGGAGAAGGAAGCAGCAGGCAGTTTTTTCCAGTGCTTCCAGAGTCCAGGTACCCAGCTGTTACACCCACGCGCTGGTCTTCCCTGGTTTTTTATTCTGTGCAGCAGACAAGCAATTGAAAACAGTATCACAGCTTAAAAGCTTCTGTGTAAAAACAAATCTGCTCTTCTACACAATTAGAAACTCACTAAATCAAAGTCACACCATGGTGAGTCTGGTGCCCTTTCGGAGGGTCTGGCGATGCTGCTCCGCGGCTCAGCGCCTCTGTGGAGCAGAGACTTTTCCTTGGCTTCCCGAGGTATGCAAAGCAGCAAGCAGCCTCCTGTGCAAACGAGGCTGCCCTACTTTCTGCAAATGACTGCCCCTCAACCATCCTCACCAGACAGTCTGATTATATTTCTCATATTGCAACACAGATGTTCGTAACTTGTCGTCTGCACCAGGAACACCAGCCAAGTATTCCAGCTGTATAATGGCTTTTTATTGCTGATTGAAGAGTCTCAGTATAAATTACTTCCCCCCATGTCCCTGGAAATCACACAAACACCACACAAGGCAGAGAGTGATGCATTTAGAACCACCTCTGCCAAGTGCCACGGCAATGTTTTAACTAGGGTTTTCTCAGTCCAAGCACTGAGCAGCTCCCATTTGCAGAGCTCCTTCTGCTGAGAAGATACATGAGAGAAGCTGTTGAGGCATCATTGCTGGGCACACTTTTGGATTTGGAGGGTCCTGCTCTGCTGTTTGGAAATCCATGACAAAATGCAAGTTATCTCATGATGACTTGATGCCTTTAATTCTAAAATCAGCACTGCTGAATACAAGGAGATTGGTGGGAAAACAGAAAAACCTGGAAAACAAACAATGGAACCAACTAATTTTTTTGTGAGGAGTAGGGGTTGATTAGTCCCTCTCAGGATAAGAAGCAGGGGACATAAAGCAAAGCTGGCAGGTTTAAATGTTCAAAACAAACACATGGAAATAGTTTTCACTACATGCCTAAGGAGGCTGTGGAACTCCTTTTCATGAGGTACTGTGAATGCTAATTTGTACATGGCTCAAAAAGGACTGGATGGGTACTTGGAAGCAAAATCCATTGAAGGGTGTTAAATACACAGACAACATATCCGAGCTAGGAAATATCTGACCTGCAATTTTCTGTTGCAGATCAGAAATACTTTCCCTGTTCATCCACTATTTTCATATTATTCTCTGTTGGCCAGTAATGGGATATCAGACTAGGTGTACTTTCTTCTAATCCTGCAAGGCAATAGTTTTTGTTCTTAATGTGGATAAATCCAATGAACATAAATTTAAAAAAGAAAAAAGCAGCATTCTCAGCTCGTCCAAGGCTATGGTGCTTACAATGTTAAGAGGATCTAAAGAGCATTACTTCTGGCAAACAAAACCACCAAGAGATAAAGTGCAGTTGCTGGGGCTCTGATGCTACTGGCAGATCACACTATCAGCAATGTGATTGTGTACATCACCAGGGACTCAAGAGCTTTCTTTGCGGTTCTGCTCTGTGAAAGTGATACCTGTGGAAATGCAGGAGCTTGCCCAGAAACATCTGCAATGCAACTGGTCCCAACTTTTCACCAAAATCTCTTTGGGATTGGAACAATTCCTAGGAACATGCCAGATAGCCACTTGGGCACAGACATCTAAGATATTTTGCTACTGATATTTTATACAGTTCACAAGGAATCGGCAAAATGTGCTGCTGTCCCTTTTTTTTTGTTGGCAGGCCAAGGTGGGATGGAGGAAACCAAAATCTGCTCCACTTTGCTCTTCTTCAGAAGCTTTACCACGAGGAAAAGCTGAAGGCTTGTTTCTCAAGCCAGGATGAGACAAGAGTATAAACTGCTTCCTGGTGCACTGATAATTAGCCCTTTGTGTGTTCTGCCACCTACCCTGTTGGAGCAAGCCAAAAACCACACTGCAAATTTTTAGGCCTACTTCTTAAGGAAACTAGGTTCACTGCTAAGCTTTCTGATAGTATGTCTGTGTTTCTGCCACGACCAGTCAGTTCAGCAAGTCACACTTCAGGCTGATGTCCAAGAGTGGGAAAGAGATTTAAGAGTGGGAAAGATTTGGAAAATCTGAAGTTCCTGTATAATTAACAGATAAAAGTCACTGAGTAATGAAAACAAGCATTATTGATTGCCTCACTGTGGGGAAAACAGCAATGCCAATACAGCCTTTACTAGACAGCAGAGTTCAATCTCTAGACAGGTCCTTAGGAAACTACATCTCATTGCATCTGCAGCTTACGGACATATTTTATACAACTTAAAGGTAGTGCCTTTCACCACCTGCAATCCAAATGATTACAGGCCTTGATTAATATTCCCCACTGGTTGTATGATGAAATGAGAAAGTAGCAGCAAGGCTAGAACAGGAAACAAGCATGGTGAGGGGTTCTTGCTGCTGTACTGAAGGCAGAAAAGGATTTTGCCTGGAAAAGCAGAATAACATCTTAAGTGAAACACTGAAGGGGCGTCTCATAAGACAGGAGTCTGACAGCATGGGACTGGTTGAAAAAGTTCTTTTCACCAGGGCAGGGTATGACAACTGGGGTAAAATAAGACTTAAAATACATTCTGATTTACCTTCAGCTTAAAAAAAAATGCAATTCAACTAATATGTTTAGGTGCTACCTACTTCACTCCTGAGACTCAGAATTTTTTCTCCAATACAATTTCATCTCCGTCAGGCCAGTACTATGGGGATAAGGACTCAACAAAACTGTTCAGCAATCTCCCACCCACCAGGTATAATATACTCTCCACTTAGAGTGCACAGTTTCAAGTTGCTTTAACTCCCTCCTGGATATAAAAGATAAACTTCCCCCTGGTGAAAGCAGGCACATATGGCTGCACCACAGTTAGTTTTACACCAAATTAACCCTTTGAACAGGGATGATCGAATTCTAATTATATTGGTGGAAGACCTAGGATATCCTGGGTTGGAAGTGACCCACAAGAATCATCAAGTCCAGCCCCTGGCCCTGAACAGCACCATCTTCAAGAGTCCCACCCTGTGCCTGAGAGCATTGTCCAAACGCTCCATTTGAATTCTGTCAGGCTTGGGGCTGTGACCACTGCCCTGGAGAGCTGTTCCAGTGCCCAAACACCCTCTGGGTAAAGAAACTTCTCCCAATACCCAACCTAGGCCTCCCCTGACACAGCTTCATGACATGAACCAAAGTCTTTCACCCTGTATACTTCAATGCAGAAAATATGAGTGCCTTAACCTCCTCATTTACCCAGTCGGGTGTAATCCAGAGTCTCCTTCACCAGAGTCTTTTGGAGCCAGCCTTGACCCCAAGCCTCATCTGATAAGACTTGCCTCTCAGATGAGCTACTTTGGTCTTGGCTGCAACAAACACAACATTTTCAGTTCCTGGGGTAGCTTAAGGGGTTTTCCTCCTCTGCTGACTCTGGGATTTTGTTGGCTGTGCAAGGAGTCCCTGACAATTCTAGGGACACCATGCATTTATGGCTGGATGTTTCAACGATTAAGTCATCCAGGTGTGAGAGAGGAAAATGAAGCTGAAACATGAAGGAATTTCTGGGTAGACACAACAGATGGATGGGAGGAGAAATGGGTACATCCAGGGCCATTTACCCCAGGGAACAGAACTGATGATCAGGGCTGAAATAATGGAAAAAATATTTTGTAAGTCAGACAACTGAGCCTTTTGAAAAGGTGTTGCTGTCAGAGGAAAACAGAGGACTTCAGGTGCAGGTGAACGCATTTGTACAGAATTCATGAGTCCTGAAGCTCAGTCAAGCTTAGAAGGGGTGTCATGGAGCCATCAGGGAGTCTTCTCGAGCAAAAATCCATCTCTCTGCTTTCCCTAGCTCCATGTCTTCTGGACATACACTTATTACCTTTCACTGACAAGTATTTTCTCCTAATCTCCTGTCACATTTGCATTGCAATCCTCTCCTGAATTCAGTGTTTAGTCCACATCCCCTATCTGCTTCACAAAAAGCTTCATTTACATGGTCCCTGGCAGTACCTCTTTTATGATCAGATGAGATCCTTTGCACAGAGGAGGGTGTATGACTACCTCTGTGCAGATGCATTTGTAGAGCCAAGCGTCAACTGGTTGGCATAAAGTCATTTGTAAAAGGACAATAACAAGCATGATGAATTCTAATGCTCTGTGTGTCATGGTATTTAGGTATCTCATAGAAAACGACATCACCATTATTTCACGAAGTTTCAGCAACTCAACTCTCCTTAAAAAAAAAAAAAACAGCCTCACAAAACCAACACTTTATCATAATATTCGTGGACAGGTACCAAAAAGAAATCAATGGTTGAGGATCTACATCTATCACCGCTTGCAGAAAACCCTTTGCTAATATTGGGTCAAGGGAAACTGCTCTAATTGTCTGGTTTCCTATGTCAGCTTGTATTCACCTGACACTACTCGCTGGCATTAAAATAGATTTTCAGCCCCCTGCTTCATGCATCATATACAGCACTGAAAATAAATCAGCTCTGTTAGAGATAGTGTTCATGACAATGAAGCTGGTGCCACAGAAATGTTCCCTCATTAGCTATGTCTTTTGCCCCCATTGCATTTCAAGTCCTTCAGGGATCATTGAAATCCCAGAAGGACCAAGGCACTCTGGGGGTTGGGCAGGACAAGGTAACACATCCTGATATCACTGACACACGGATATTTACTCATTCATTCCCTTCCAGTCCAGGAAGGTAGCATGTCCTATGAGGTTTTCAGGTATTGAGGTATTGCTGTAACTTTGCTAATGGATGTCAGTCAACTTCGGCTCAGAAAAATCATCGAGTATCACAGAAAACCAAGACTTAAACAAGAAATTCTATAAACATTGTTATAACTAAAGCTTAATAGCAATATAATCATGGAACAGATCCTCCTAGAAGCTCTGCTAAGGCCCATGAAGGACAGAAAGTCGATTCAGGACAGGCAGCATGGCTTTACCAAGGGCAAGTTCTGCCTGACCAACCTCGCGGCCTTCTGTGATGGGGTAAGTACATCAGTGGTCAAGGAAAGAGATACAGATGTCATTTATCTAGAATTCTGTAAAGTCTGTGACACAGTCCCCCACAACATCCTTCTCTCTGAATTGGAGAGAGAGGGATTCAATGGATTGACTGTTAGGAGGTTAAGGAATTAGTTAGATGGTCTCATTCAGAGGTGATCAACAGCTCAGAGTACTGCTGGGCATCAGTGATAAGTTGTGTCACTCAGTGGTCCCTACTGGGATCAGTGTTATTTAATATCTTCATTAATGATGTAGATGAAGGGATCGAGTGCACCCTCAGCAAATTTGCAGATGATGCCAAGCTGAGTGGTATGGTTGACACCTGAAAGCCATCCAGAGGGAGCTGGAGAGGCTCACGAAGTGGGACCATGGGAACCGCATGTGGTTTAACAAGACCAAGTGCAAGGTGCTGCACCTGGGCTGGGGCAACCCCAGGATCAGTACAGGCTGGGGATGAACTGACAGAGCAGCCCTGTGAGAAGGACTTGAGGGTGAGGGTGTGAGAGGCTGGACATGACCCAGCCATGTGCACTCACAGCCCGGAAGGGCAAATGTGGCCTGGGCTGCATCCAAAGCACTGTGGGCAGCAGGGCAAGGGAAGGGGCTCTGACCCTCTGCTCTACTCTGCTCAGACCCCACCTGCAGTGCTGCATCAGCTCGGGGGTCCCAGCACAGGGAACACCAACCTGTTGGTATCAGTCCAGAGGAGTATCTTGCAGTCCACCTGCAGCTCAGGGACCTCTTGAACCTGAGGCAAAGTTTTTGTAAGCAATAACTCTCGACGGATTTGTCTTCTGTGAACATGCTTCATGATCCCTTGATCCCAGAGAAACTTTCAGCAGCTCTACCCTCCTGTGGAAAGGATTTCCCACAGCCTGATTCTGTGTGGGCTTGCAGCCTGCCACATGCTGGCTTATGTGCACTGTCCGTAGGATAAAGGAATGAGTGAGGAACTGTCTGAAATGGTTGCAACTTTTCCCTCCGCTCCACTCAGACTCCAACAAGCCTCCATCTCCTTCCAGCCTCAGATGCTGAGGACCAGCAATTTCATTATTTGCTCATATTGAGAAAGCTGGTTCATATCTCTGATTATCTTTATCATTTGTTCTCGGTGTCAGGAGCTGGGACATGTACTCTAGGAAGGAAAATGAGCTAGGACACACTCTGATAAAGGACTGGTGCACAGTCAGAGACCAGCTGACGCTGAAGGCAAAAACAGAACAAAGACCATGGCAAATACAGCCTTCATCCTCTAGGATGGACATGGGGAAAAATCCACATCTGAATTTGAAAGAACGTGCAGGAGACTGACGGAGGAGAATTAAAAAGTGCATTAGAGCTCTCAAACATGTCACCACAAGTACTCCATTGACAAGTGCTGTCATGCTCTGCTCAAACAATGCTCAGGGAAGCCAGGGCACACTTCTGAGGAAGGGCACGAGAGCCCTATTGAGATCCCTCTGTTTAGTACATTATAATGAGCAGTCAATGACAGAGCACTTGCAATAAATGGCAATATCCACTCCACTGTGGAGCGTCCTGCAGAGCAGAGGGAATCCATTGTCTGCCCAACAATCTCACCTGGCTCCCTGCTTTGTTCCTCCTGCAGAGACAGACACCTGATCCTGCAGAAGGTGCTGCTGGAAGATTCATTTCAATAGTCATGTAAAGGAAATTCCTCATGAAATATCTCATTTGCCTATTGAAGAGCAGCGAGGATTTAACCTCAGGTGGTTTCAATGCTGCAATCTGAAAGCTAATTTTAACCAAAAAAGATTTTTATTTTTCCTCCCAGAAAATCCAGGCACTTACTTCTGTCTCGAGGCTCTCTCTGTTTAATAAATAGCTCTTTGAAGAAAATGTTTAACATCTCCGCACATACTCTGGGTAAAGACTGTTTTAGCAGTGGATTGCAGGGATAATCTACTAGCAGCACCAAAATCTGCTGCCCCCCAATGCAGTTGTTCTGGCTAATCTTTCCCTAACAGACACACCATTAAGCATGAACAACTTTTAATAGGGCACAGAAAAGGAAGAAAGGATTGAAATTCCAAAACTTTCTAACTAATAAAATGCCCACAAATAATGTGTACAGTATTAATGGTATTTAACAGTTCATTAAAATCCCTACCATTTTTTAACCCTCCTGGTGCTGCAGGTCACTTACAGCTCGGCTGTTGGTGAATCACAAGATAATTTCTTGGACACCATTGTGTCAAATGTTTCAAGTTTTTAAAATCACCATCAGACACATCTCACAAGATTGCTGGCTCATTGAGGATGCTCACAGTGTGCTAAAGGACTGGAGCTGCTGGTTTAAGGTCTAGCTGGGTACATGCAGCTGCCCTCAGCCACCGTCACTGCTACACCCATGTCTGCAATGAAACAACCCCGAGGTTTAGGCTTTTCCAGCTGACTTGCCAGAAATTACAGGACTCTCATCTGATCTTCCTCTAACTACAGGACACTGAATAGGCCACCCTCGCTCATTTTACCTCACCTGCATCTGACAGTCAAGAGAGGCAGGTCGGTAAGGCTGTGGCAGACCCCTAGCCAGGGAAAGACTGGCAGCAGCCATAGAAAGCTGTGAGCACCTTTAGAGGCAAAGCCATCCAACACAGGGATCTGCTTTCTCTTCTCTCTCCTCTTTCCTGCTCAGTGTTGATTATACTTCTGTCACCATGCATTGTCCTAGCAGGAAAACTCATCCGTTGCTCCTCTTGGTCTTGTAGCACTAAGTGTGTTAACTAATTCTAAGCGCAAAGGGCAGAGTCAAGCCCTCGCTCAGCTGGGCCCCGACTTAGAGCTGCCTAGAGTTGCCTGGAGTCAGTCCTGGAGTTGCTGCAGTGAAACTTTGAAGGATGGCACCGCAGGGCTTTGTAAGAGTCCCTGAGTTATGGGATGCTCCTTGCACATGAATCAGAGGATCATAAAGGACATTGCTCCAAAGTACCCAGATGATGACTTGTAGCCTCTCTCACTTAGCAGGCTACGCTCCAGGTACCAGGGGCTGCCATCACTCATCCAAGCAGACTTCTCCCAGCACATGTGAATTGGCTCAGCCTGGCTGCTGAGTCTTAAATTAAGCTCATGCTCTTTAAGAAAAGTCTGAAATCATTCATCTAAATGTTTGCTTAGCAATGCGGAGTCCTCTCGGCTTAGCAAGTTCTTCTCTCTGTAATGTGCATCTAGATGCACACACTCCACTGGCAGCTGTAGGGAGCAGCAAAAGTGCAAGAGGGCCAAGGATGAGCTGAGGGAAAAACAAACTGGCTTTCCTTTCTTCCTCGATGGTCAAAGCCACCTTATGCATTGTAGCTTTAC
This sequence comes from Origma solitaria, assembly GCA_013397895.1. Lineage (NCBI taxonomy): Eukaryota > Metazoa > Chordata > Aves > Passeriformes > Acanthizidae > Origma > Origma solitaria. The sequence continues at coordinate 666,950 of VZRL01002856.1, forward strand.
AGTATGTTTTGACAGAGGGGTACAGTGCTCTCTGATATATCACCTCTGATTGTCACTTGTAGAACCACACCAAAACCCATGCCTTGGCTCCATCTTCACTTTGCATTCAGTTGTCAGGTCTTACCTGCTTATGGAAGAAGGAAAAAAGGGAACTTTCGGAGGCAGAACCTCAGCCTTAGCTTTATACCTCCTCCCACAGGAGCTGATATAAAATTATTCCAGGTTTGCTGAAAGCAGGCCACAGAGTGCCTGTCTGGATTGGGGCTGCAGAGGGAGGCTGTCGCAGCTGCTCTTCCTTCATTTGGAAGCACAGGAGATGCACCTCTGCCCTCTTCTCACCCACAGGTGCTGGGTGGGAAGGACTGATCAGAAAGGATTTGCAATGAAGTGGATGTAAATTGTTAGTGTAAATCCCCTGAAGCCTGGTGAGAATAAATCCTTCCCTCCTCCCCTCCTCTTTCACAGCCAGGAATGATATTAAGACAGTGGGATTGAGGATTTCAAGATTTCAAACATTAAAGTATTTTAATTGTACTTCAGGGTAATTCAGAATGGAGCAAATGAAACATTGCAGGCAGAGAAAATAGCTGCTCTGGAAAATGTCTATAATTTTCAGGGATTCCTTTCATTGTTGACTGCATCCAAATATTTCTGCCCTTGACTAAGTGCTCTCTGTTCCCCTGTGTCTCTAAGCAGTCCCTGCAGCAACCAGACAGAATAGCACTAGAAAGAATAAACAGCCAAAGCCGGAACATAAAACCCGTCACTTAAGGAAGGAGGCTTCTCCTCTGGCTGGTTTAGCACAAACCCAGCTCCTGCTGCAGGCTCGGGCAGGGCTGGCCCCCTGCATGTGCTGAATTGCAACAAGGACCTGCCATTTGGGGGAGAAATGCCACCAAGGCAACTTAGGGCCTCCCACTCCAGAATTCCCCCCTTATGGCTCTCACGCCTCTGAGGGAAGCCCCTGCTCAGCCTGACTGCTGATATTCATTATTTATGGAGTGATGCAAACACGTCTAATACAAGGACATTTTCTTTCCTAGCACCTTCAGGGCTGTCAGAAGCAGAAGCAACCAGAAACTAATCCCCCTTCTGATTTCCCTCCCTCCCCCTACACACTGGGCAGGTGCAGGCACAGTTCCTTCACTTGCTGAGGCTCACATCCTGCTTTTCCTAGTCCTTGTTCAGAGGTTGTCTTCCCAAGTATGGCGACAGGGCTCTCACTCCAGCAGGACAAAATGCCCATAAACACTGGGCTGTGCTCTTCCTAAATGTTTGTGTTATAGACATTTGACATTTATTTTAGACTGACCCGAAGGTTTTGTGCAAATCTTTGTAGCATGGTAGCTTTCAACTCTGCCCTTTTTGAGACAACAAGGATGGCTTTTGACATAGGTTGGCTCATGGGTTAATCCTTGTGTAGATGGGGTAATTTATACTGTAGCTGGCAGCAGCTGGATAAAGCAAACGCAGAGGGCCAGGCAAGGTTCTCCTCAGCTGGCTCATGCATCTTAGGGACACAGTTTGTCTTTTCCACACGGAGGTGTACAAATCTGCTAATGACACCTTCCATGCCAGGGACATGGACAGAGTTTATGTGGCCACCAGATTACTCCTCCAGACGCCCTGGTGACCTGATGACCTGAGTTGTGTGTGACAATTAATGAACTAAGATTTGCACACACACATACACACACACTCATGCTTGTGCACACTCTCAAGAGTGACAACCAATAACCATTTCGAAGAGGAAAAGGGAACATCTCAGCTGGGCCTTTTTCCACTATGGGCCCACAGACATCACCAAATACACAGACGTGGAGGTAGTGTGCCCTCTAGGTAGCAGTGGAATTATTTGTGGCCATGATTTCCTCCACACTAAAATTAGCCCTGGGACTAATAATTTTCCTGCAGCAGGAAAGGCCCTCCCCACCTCTCTCCCAAAGCACATGGCTCTCAACACTGGCGCTGGGTTTCTCTGAAGCCCATCCATGTCTCTTTCCAACAGTCATCCTTTTGTAATTCATCCAAACACAGAACTCGCGACATGGGGGAGAGCTACAGGGGATGCCCAGCCCTTTCTACGTGCTGGGGCTGGATTAATACATCAGACCTGTCTCTGGCAGATATTGTGTTTGAGGAATATTATTACATTTCCCATGCCCACGGCTACTTGTTGCTTTTTCCTCACTCAGCGCTTACCAGAGCCCTTTCTTATCTGTCAGGTTTCTGAAACTGCTAAACCAATACAACCTGCTGTTCTTTCCCATACCTAACAGGCTTGTCCTTCCCCACATTGTTTGTAAGTAAGTGAGTTGTAGTCTGAGCTATTTATTGGATGCCTCTAGCCTTGGAGCCAAGGAGAGGAAAGCTCACATCCATATTGGTCCTCTGGGGCAGTTCTCATCACAGTGAAAATGGAGCCCTTGCTGTCCCTGCCGGCTTCCCGAAGCCATTCATCGCCTGGATTACGTTACTCCATTGTTTATTGCTCACAGTGTGCACATCATTCTCACAGTGTTGTGTTTTGGTTTGTGGGTTTGGTTTTTTGTTTTTTTAAAAAAGGGAATACAGGCTACTAAAGGGCATGGAGTATTCTCAAGCCACGTCAAAAGAGGTGATTTCTGCAATCAGAAATTAGGATGGCAATCAGGCATCCAAGCAAAGAGGAATTGAGGGCTCTGAACTGCAAGGAGGGGAAGACAAGAATGTTTGCCGTAATAAACAAATAATAAATGGATTTCTCCTCCATATTCATACAACAAGGTCAGCATGAAAATAATCGGGCAAAATCCTTTCTCTCTGAGCCAATATTTCACACAGTGCACAGCCCATTGCATTCTATGTGTATAAGACATATGTTTATGGATGCATGAGTACATGCACACAGGTATGCATGTACATAAACCCACACGTAAGAAATTACATCCTTCATGGCACTCCCTATTAAGTGGTGATACAGAAATCCCCTTGCTGCAACTACGTTTGACTTGCTGTTCATTCAGCCACGTTTGCACCCGATCAGATGCAGAGGGCTGAGACGCCTGCCTCTGGCTTGTTTCATCGTGTAAGATTAGGAAATATGCACCAGGAAATATTGCACCAAGCTACTTGCAAGGGAGCACTCACACTGCAAGTTTCCAAACGTTTTCTCTTCCCACCTTCGCAACTCTTTACCTCCTAGAAGAGCTGAGTATCAGGAGTTTGTTCCATGCTGTGGAAGAACATCCTGAAGCTGAAAATGAGAGATTTGCCTTGTGTTCTTCCCTCCACCACTGATAACCCCTATCACCCTGGGGCAGGCATTTGATGGATCTGAAGCACTCTTTGCCCACCTGGAAAGGAGCCACAGTAAGATCATCTGTGGAGCCCTTTGATAACGATTGATGAAATGCACTGCAAAGCCTAAAATGTGAAGGTGAAAATGTAAGCAATGTCTGACTGACCCAGAGCAATGGTCCATGCAGGAATGCTCTGCCTCTTACAGCCACGGCAACAAGTGCTGCCAGGTGACACCCAGCCAGCCCGGCCACCATCTGTGGCCCCTTATCCTCACCCATCCGCAGCACCTACAGCACCTACACCTATAGGCTGGAGGGCACTCCTCTGCCTATTCCATTTGGTAACTGTTTGCAGATGTATTGTTCACAAATGTGCTGCTTTAACAGGACATATTGGCAGGGACCTGAGACGTGTTTCAGCCGATGCCCTTCTTCCTCATCATGGCCTATACCTTGCTTTCCTCACAAGCTCCGCACCAGGTAGAGGTAGGGGCAGGAAAAACCCTTGGCTGTGCTGAGGGTAAGTGGAAATCTCAAAGACAGTCTCGGGTTTAAGAAACCAAATAAGTAGTCATTAAAAATAAGTGGGCAGAGGTCGTACATTGCCTTGCCCAATCTGGAAATGCAGTGGTGGATTTAGTATGCCAATATTGACACTTTAATTAATCACTGCTTCTAAAATGCTTTGTGAATGGAAGCCTAACACAGTCAAAGTTATTATTAATAAGCATACTTCTAGTAGCATTTTGCTTTTTATTATTACATTAGCATGCATTAATATTACATAAGAATATTAATAATTACGGTAGTATGTCCCTTAATATGGAAAGAGTAAAAAGGCCAGTACCACTTATTAAGGATTTGCCCTGTATTTTAGCCAATAGTCACTTTATAATTTTATCCTTTAAATTAACGCACAGTCACAGGCTGGGATAGTCTTAATTAACAACAACAACAGAAAAAGAAATACAATGCACTCCACTAAACAGAAGCAGCCCCCTCTTTCTCTCACCTCTCCCCCCGCCCCCGATGGTGCAAAATACATAGGGGACCCTGTTGTCATAGTAACTGGCATTACAGCTTGCTTTCGATAATTAATGGAGGGCTTTGCTATTACAGTATTCCTGAAATTTCACTTTACCCTGTGCTGCACTGCAGAATGCAGTATCATTTCCCCATTCATAAATATTTCATTACCACAGTCTGCTGTGTTTCATCATCACTGATAACACTCAGACTAATCCACCCATTGCTGAATTCATGTCGCCCTGTCGGTAGAGCAACTTTCATTTCCTCCTTCCACTTCTGCAGTCTTCATTTTTCTTGTTCAGTGTTCTCCTGCTGCAAAACTGTCATCGTAGGCTAAGTACAGAGACCTTTATTTTTCTTACTCTGAAAAATAAGCCAGCGGTAAAAGCTCTGCCCGAGTAAATCGCGTACAGACACACGCAGGCGCAACGTTTGCCTCGCAGATGTAATTTGTATGTATCAGTAAAGAGAGATATTTAGGTCAGCAAGGGAGAGGAGAATTGTAAAATGTTGCTGTAGCAGGAAACTTGGAGTCTGATTCAGCAAATTCCAGGGGTACCTTCAGACACATGCGTTGTCCCTCTGATGACAGCTGTGAGGAGCAGAAGTGATATTCCCATCCAGAGGACCTGTTGGAGCATAAAGTGTCTGGTAATTAACATAGTATAGAGAATATCCAAAGCCAGTGGGGCAAACAGCTGTGGTAACACACGTAGCAAGAAGGAAGTAACAGACAAATAGTTTAGTTTAATTTCTTTTTCCTTAGTATCAAAACCCTCAAATAAATTTACTCTGGCATGCTTACATACATAGCTTTTACTGATATCCATGCAGAGAGCACTTGAGTTTCCTTGTAGAGCCTCACTTGACTTATTTTTCTTCTCTTTTTAAATACTTTTTAATGTTTCTATCCCTTTGAAGCAAGCTGGTGGTGAAAGACTGAGGGACCTGAAAGAGTTAGTGCTGGCCTCTATTGCCCATCGCAAGGTGTCTCTCCTGTAACTGTGTGATAGACTTGCCTTAGATTGCCTTTCCAGAGGAGACCAGGGAGGCCAAAAGGGAAGGAAAATGCCATGTGTACCCTGTTAGACAGAACACTGCACAGAATCTGGCTCGTTTTGTAATAGCTAACACAGATGGGATGTCATTTTCCTCTGGGAGGGGTTAAATCCTGGATAAGGAATCATGGCACAAATGAGCATTAGTGGAGACCATGGCGTGCAACTCTTGACAGGCACTATATAAATGTATTAATGTATATATAAATGCACGAGGAAAATTTGTTTCATCTATTCTGCATGTGGCAGAAATAGCACAGGTAAAAAATTGCACAGCCCATGCAATAAATAGCAGTTATTTGCCTATGCCATGCAATCTGCAAGACCTGCTAGGATGTCATTTATGTTGACACATTTAAAGAGAGAAGCTCTGCAAATGCATTTTCTTCCAAGCATCATAAAAAAGCCCTACATTTTTTTTGTGTATTTCCAATTCAGATTTGGCAGAGAAGAGAACACTGGAAGTGGATTGAGGGATTCTTGGGTATTATTTAGCCTTTTTCAAAATAAAATAAACCAAAACAAGATAAAATTTTTAAAAACTTTAAAAAATATTAAAAACATAAAATCTGCTCTTACGAATTCCATTCCTTGCCAGGAAACATAATAATCTTCTCTTCCTTATTATCATTTCCCAACCATCAACCACGAATGAATATATAGAATAGAAGAATCCACATCAGCCAAGGGATTTTTTTCCTCTCTGTGTGGGGCATGGCCCTGATGAACAAACTTAACTTCTAAATGAACTGGTGGAGTCTTTCACCCAAGTGTGCTGGGATGGAGAGCCTCCCGGAGTCACACAAACACCAGTCGAAGCCAAGAGCGCCCGTGCCAATAGTCAGAAGGGAAGTTTAGAGAGTCAGTTAAATACAGGACAAAGACCCAAATTGCTTTCAGTCCCCTGTGTGAATCTCTAATGACTGCTTAGGCGACCATCCTTGGAAAGGGAGAGTCCGAGCACGCTTAGTGTGGGTTCAGCCTTTTGCTCCTGCAGCCCAAGCAGATGATGCCAACCTTGTCTGAGCGCGTGGTGGCCCTGTCTCCCCAGAGACACCCAGAGCTCAGCCCTTCTGAGCAACCTGGAGGGGTGGCACGAGTTTAAACCCAGCTGGCAGCCACTCATCTTCATCCTGCTGTGTGAAACTGCTGCACAGACTGTGAAACCAAAAGCCTTCATCTCGAGGGGTATCCTACTCCCAAGCAAGAGCAGCCAGCGGGTGATTTTTAAGCAAAGCTCCTTGAAGGCTGGACATGAGGGGTGGGAAACCCCCCAGTTTGCCAAGCATTTTAGGAGCGAAACGCTCAGTGGAGCTGCAGCCAGGTTCACTGACAACCCCAAATGCAAAGCCATTCCTGTGAGGAAGAGTGAGCCCAGGCTCCTCAAGCAATCACCCAGCTGCCTCCCGTGGTGTTACCAGCATAAAAATACTTGTGTTTGGCCTTCATCCACCCAAGAGCTGTCAACATGTAGCTCTTCAACTCCACAGTTCACAGGGACATTCCTCCTTTATTTGTTCAGGTTTAGAAAGGGAAAAAAACAGGCAGATGAGTTTTGTGCAATATCTATCTCCTTGCTCTGAGAATTTGTTGGTAGTGACACGTGAAGAGAAATTACTCTTGACAATAAAGGCTACGATATCTTTTCCTTACTGTTTCGGACAGAAAAATGTGTTTGAGTGCGTGGGTGTAAGAGAGAAAGCAAGAGAGTGAGTGCCTGCGTGGGCTTATATGCAATTGCCATTTTATCTTATTTTTCTTTTAAGTTTCCCTATGCTTTCCCTAGCTTTTAAAGAGATTTCCTAGGCCCCGTTTTCTTCCTCTCCTCTTCAGAAACTCAGTCATATTTTCACCAGTAAGTGTGGCTTGCAGGCACTTTTCATGATTTCCTTCCTAAAATCTATGATCCCTACCCTGCAACCATGTCCATCTGTATGTTGCTTCATCAGCAGGAAAGTTCTTGCCAGTTTTTCCTCCAAATTCTAAAATACTAGCAGCAGGGAGTAAGGAAGTTCATGTCACTTAACATGCCGCCCTCTAACCCCTTGGTCCTTTCCCCGTTCCCAAAGCGACCTTTCTGACACCTTCCAATTTCCCTTGAAGCAATTTGCAGCATCCACCTCCCACCAGCTCTCTCGCTGCCCGCAGACCATCCAGTGCACTTGAGATCCCAATCATGCAGCCTGAATGATGAGGGTGTCCTGCCCTGCTCTCTGCTCCAGGCTCTGAGGGTGACTGCTGCCTCTGGGGCTGGCTGAGGAAAAGTCCTTGTGCCAGCAATGCCACTGACCCAGGGACTAAAGGAGAACCTGGCAGCAGCACATAAGAAATGATGAGTAGGAAGCAGGCCAGCAGATGGTATTCACCAGCTTTAAACACCAAGACCTTGCAGAAGGGCTTCGGAGATGCAGATTCCTCTCCCACCCACACTATCAACAAAAGGCCAAGGGAAAGCTACCCTACAGGTCTCTCTCCACTGTGGTTCTCCATTCTTTGGCGCATGTTTATTGCATGTGAGCTGGAGAAGAGGAAATCTCAGCAACTCCCAGCTCAGCAATGTCTCCTGCAAGCCCAGACCCAGCAAACCAGAGCTATTTCCAAGTGCAGCCGTGATGCTTTAAGTTATCCTTAACAGAATGTATCACTCTCCCCTTTCCTTGCCGTGCTAAGCTAAGCGGTTCTGTCGCCATGGCAACCAGCTGAAGTTCAGGGATGGTTTTGGAGTAGCCCTTCTCCCTGTACCACACCAGGTGCTGTGGATGGTCCCTGCACTCCTGGGATGCGCCGCGACGTCAACACAAGCATTGTCTTGTTAAGCATCCACGCTAATGAAGTGGACTACGCAGTGTCACCTCTGGAAGTCTCAAAACATGTGGCAAAGGAAAACTGGTATTATCATTCCCACTTTACAGGCTAGAGAACCGAGGGGATGTGAATTCTTCATGGTCTCACTGGTTAGTGCCACAGCAAGGAATAAAAAGGAGATTCCCGACTCCCTTTTCGGTCAATCACACAATTTGTCATGGTACTTATACGTTCCTGACCAGTCAACATCTGTCCTCTGTTCTGTGCCTGGATTTTGGAATTACATCCCTTCTTTATCTAATAGGAATTTAGCATTTAAGTAGGAAGCAATGCTCTCTGATTCATTCATGCCATGGTTTTGCAGCTAGATTCCAGATGACGTCCCTTTCCATCCTTTTCCAGCCTCCTCATAGCAGCAGCCAACAAGAAAACAGAGGGACGGGATCGACAGCCTCTTGCCAGAAGCCATAATTTTCCTGAAGCAAGAGAGCGTACCCAGAGTGAGGGTTGCATCAGGTAACAGCAGCTGAACCACCCACAGTTTGAGAGATTTTCTGTGGCGTTACTAAGAAAGGTAGGATTTCTAACACGCCTAAATGGAGAAGGAATAGAAGTCATTCCATAAAATAAAGACGTCTAGAAACAAATGTCCTACCGAAAGTCAAATACTAATCTACAGTCTAAGACCTGGGACTAGTTTAAAGGTTTTAGATAGCAAATAATTTACATAAGAAGGTTCAGAAAAAGAAAGAAAAAAAAAATGGAGCCACTTCAGAGGAATGTTGCGATTTTGGTAGCTCAAATGGTGGAAGCTGCTGGTGTAACCATTTTTCAGTTGCCATAACACTAAGAACCTGCAAGCCCTGGGAAATGCAGATCATGAAGGTTTACAGTAGCTGTGAAGCTGAAAACTGTTGCATCAGTCTTTATAAATAAATATTTTTTTTGGCTCTGATATTTTGGAAGCAGGAAAGTGGCAGGATTTTGTCTCAGGCCTGAATTTGTGGGTTTTTTTGATGAAACACTAAAATTTGTGGTGGATGAAGTGAGAACTCTAGCTCCAAACAACCCCTATGAATAATATAAACATTCAAAGGAAACTTTTTACTGATTTTTGCATGACTAGCTAACAGCCAAAAGAACTAAATCTGTAGTGACTATTGAATAAAAATCTTGAATATTGGTTAATCTGCCTAAAATAAAGAGGTAGCCAAACTGTGCAGCACCTCAGCTACTCAGTAGTCAATGGCACTTTATACAGGAATATTTGCCACCTTCTTTAACAAATGGATAGCATTTGATTAATTGTGCAGCTCACAAATATTACATTAAACACAGTCTTGCAGATCGTGTAAATGAGAACAAACAATTTTTAATCATCTGTGAGTCAGATCCATGGTGAGCATGTGGCTCCAGAAGGATGACATGTTCAACATGCAAGTTCTTGTCTGGCTCATTTCCTTCCTCTTTCAACAGAGATGATGCCTCAAGGCTGTTGTCTAAGAAAGTCTAATTTCATGAGTGGTAAACAATGCAGAACGTCTGTATTTTGGCCACTTTCTTTCAGATTTGAGACTGCTTATTAAAAAAGAAAAAAAAAAGAAAGGAAAAATAGTTGTTTAGTCCATGTGAATGACAACCAACACATTTCAGTTTAAAATTACAATATTAAAACCAGTTAATAATATATATTCAGCTTTCCCAAACTGCCTGTTCTGGTTCCATACACAGACCTTACGATTTTGCATTTTCACATTTTTTCCAATAGGGCTCCCTTGTTGTCTTTGCTAAAAGAAATGAGATGTCCTTGCCCTCCAGGAATTCAGCCTGAAAGTCAGGACTGAGAAGAGGGAGACAAAAACCACACAAGGACACCAGTCCAGTGTGTTTCAGCTCAGGGTCATTCTAGTTCAGCAGACTTCTCCCTGCCCACTCAAAAGGAACCAGGGAAGCCTGGTCAATATTGCCAAATCCTGTTGCTTTAAAAGCAAAGACATGGGGAAACGCAGTTGCAAAAGAAACTCCTGCCTTGATAATTCATCAGTTAATGAAACTCTGCCAAACCCAGACAATTCTTCTACAGTTTCAGTTACAGAAGTTATACTTTATATCCCATCTTAAACTGCTACCCAGTGTTGCTCTTTGCCATTAAAACAGGTTGTTTCAGTGCAGTGGTTGCTGCATATCAGTGTCAGCTACAGCCATTTCCCATTACGGGAATCACACGTACACACCCCCAAATCTGAAATGTGCTCTTGGATACTTGGGACTACCAGGACTCTTTAAAAATATGTCATTACCATAATCATTACCTATGTAACAATTTTTGCCTTCCCATTCACAATGCTGTTTTTGAATAGTGCCATTGGCTCAAGAGCTCTCAATCTGGCACTTTCCATGACTATTAGACAAACTCCACAGTTTTTTTCTTAGTTCTTATTGTTAATCTTTTTGCTCAGTTTTATCTCCCTGTTACCTGCTAAGCTTAATACCAGTCAAAATTCATTACAGAGAATATTATATCCTAGCTAGAAATGGAAAGGATCTATTAGACCACCACTCCTCCCTCCAGCCAATTTACGCTTTCTCCCTGGATTACCTTTCCTAATGCTTTGTCCAATCTGGCTTTAAAACAGACAGAGCAGTTGGGCTCCTGTCCTTTCCCCTGGGAGACTGTTTCACAGCAAAATACATCTCACTGTCAGGAAATTTTACCTTACATTCAGTCTGACTGTCACACTATTAGCCCTTGTTATATCCCTGCGTGTCACACCAAGAATTCTGCTCTCATGCTCAGGAGAGTGGGAGGGTGTTCGTGCTCATCAGAGCACTACATGTCTCACAAACCACACATTTGTTAGTCATTCCTGAGCTGGGCTCTGCATCAGTTTATATTTGAACTCGTCTACCTGTGCTTCACCTCTCCTGATCAACTCTGTCACTCTCCTCCAAAAACTTCCCAGATTTGTCAGTACCTCTCCGGTTATTGAGGGCCTAGTGGTGACTGCACTGGTTATTTTGGGATGTGGGACACCAGGCAAAGGGAGATGGCAGGTTCGAACCAACCCAAAGCATGCGTTCCTTTTAACACAGCTTAGCTAAACTCAGCTTCTTACGGCAGGACATGAATGACAGAAGTTCACATGGGTACAAAGTGAAATAGAGTAAGCTAATGCAAGGAAAATAATGCATTGAGAGCTCCTACATCCCTTATCTTGTATGTAAGAGCCTGGACTGTCAAGCTATGCTCATCATATTGAGACAAGAACAAAATGTTATTTGGTAACTTGATGAAACGCTTTCACGTATGCTTGCCAGCCTTTCACAAGAGGAAATGTGTTTCAGACACCACCACGTGAATCTCGGCTCTCATGGCACCCCGATGTGAGCCCTGGGGGTGTGCACTTGCCCTGGTGCAGGGAAGGACCAGAGGAATCAGGAGCACTGCTGATCTCTGCAGTCCTGTCTGGAGAGATGCCCTGCAGGGCTAAGCCTTACCACTGACTGTTTCATCCCCTTCCTTACAGCAGATCCAAGGTGCCCAAGAGCTCTTGCTTTGGAAAATTAAATCTTCTGGCAGACCAGGCACACTAAAGCCCCAGGCAAAAATTGTGCTGCTCCTGACATAATTTTAGTACACACACCAGACTGAGATCCTTGCAGAAGACACATACACAGAGGACCAAGGTGCTGTGAATGTGCTGCCAATTGCTTCCTCAGCCTCACTCAACATCTGATTGGAAATGAAGAAGGTGGGGAGTAGTGGGGAAAATTAGAGGCCTGGTGACCCTCCTTGCCTCACAGTTTCCTTCTTTCATCCTTTGTCTCTCCAGTCACTGTAGCACTTCTGGGTGGATTTTGGCAGAGAAAGCCTCCAGTGTCGTATATTAATGTCACTGTAAAGAAGCTGAGTAAAGAAGTGGGGCCCAATCCTAATCCAGTGCTGCAAGGATCAGGTAAAGCACCAAGGTCCTCCCTTCCCTCATTCCTGAGGGCACATGCCACCTACAGAATGAGACTCTGGTACTGGATCAGAGGGGACTGTGGGACACCTGAGCATTCAGGACTTAATCTGTGAGGTAAGGTAAACCCCTCAGTCTCTCCAACCTTCAGTTCGTGTGTCTGTTAAATGAGTATCATTTGACCTTCCTCAGAAAAATATTTCAAGATCCTTAAGATCTTGTAAGAAAGCTCAAGGTTACAATCACTATTAAGAAAAAGTCCCACATTTATGGCCAGGTTTGTCCCTCCTTTTTAGGTCTGCCACTGAGTGGAAGGGTTTAATAACAAGCCTATTCTAACCCCATTTACAGGGTGTGCTTTCCCAGAGAGCTTTCTGGACAGAATCCCACACACGATGTTCTGGTTTTATTTACAAAATAACTCCATGGCCATGTAGAAAAGCCAGTGGGATCACCACAGCCTGCCATGGTGATCCCAGTGTTTGGCTCAACATCTGGACTGTAGAGGTGGTTTCCAGGTGGGGATGGCCATGCATGATGACATCTACAGCTACACTGCCCAAATCAGCTTTCCCTGGCAGCATGGAACAGCTGCTGCCTGAATGCCAGGCCAGCAGTCCCATGTGGGTCATCTCACACCTACTCACCTCGGGGAAATGTCACTTTTCTGCCTGCTAACCACGTCTCCACTGGAAGATCAGTGCTAGGAGAAGCACTCCTCCAGCTGACTTCCTTCAAAGCCCAGAAAAAGTGATAGCAATCAACAGACCCTGGGAGTTAGGAGCCACTTTCCCATCTTTGCCCCATCGTATGCAGAGCCAGAGCACCAAACACAGGTGTCAGGAAATAAGCAAAAAGGCCCAGCTGACAACAGATGTGTAACCAAAAGGATGCCATAAAACTACCAAGCAAATTTCCAAACATGAATGAAAGAGCCTTCTATGGAAAATCTGTCCTCTGTTGGAGCCTCACAAGCTGCACTGATTTGGAAAGGCTACCACTGCACAAACCTGCTCTCTAGTAAAGATCAAAATGGACTTCAGTGCATAATTTTTAGGAGGCTAGGTTGGTTTTTTTTTTTTTGGTCATTATGGAAGGACATTCAAGTAATTCAGATTTCTTTTATAAAGTTGGCCTTTCTATTAAGTCACCTTTCTTCCCTGGAGGTGGAAAAAGACCTGCATTGTCACCAGCAGCAGGTGTTGCACAGGAGCCTAAAACAGATGCCAGAAATTCTTTCAGGCTGAAAAAAAAGTCTCAAGTGGGAAAGGGAGTTCTCTGCCCAAAATTTGATTGATCTTTGAAGGGAGAGTGCTCAGAAGACTGTTTGCTCTCTGACAGCAGGAGGCACCAGAAAGTATTGAATTTTTCTAGGAAAAAGGTGATTTCTATGTATCAGAGCAAAGTAGCAGAGAGAAAAATCTCTAATCAGATGGAATGTAGGGAACAACAACCCTACTTCTGTGTCCACAGCACAGAAATGGGACTCACATAAGCCACTCTGATTTCATATGTGTGTGACATACAAATAACATGATTTGGTAAGGTACTGAAAATCTTCTTAGCAATGCTGGGCTGACCTCCTTGTTCAAACATAAGAGGTAATGCTGCAAGGCAGGGAACATCAGGAAATAATTTAATTTCTAATCAAATTAAAATTTTTCTGTTTCTAGCAAGCAGAAAGGAAAGTGACACCAGCTACATAGCATAGTAACAGGAGCTTGTAAGCACACAGAGAAGGCTGCTGTTGTTATTTATCAAAAATATATTTGTAATCATTTTCTGGAAGTACATGTAAGGAACCATGCTGGGCATCGTGTTCTTACTAATACACCTGAACTTTCAGGCAGGATACACTTAATTATGCCTTCACTGCAGCTCTGCTATTTCTCTGTCTCCTTCCTTCAGGAAGCAAGGCTGTGTGCAATGGAGATGGGTGTACAGGCTTCCAGTGCCAGTGACCTTTGCTGACTTTTAAATCCAAACACAGCCATCCTGAATTTCAAGTGAAGGTCTCTGAGGCATGATGTTCTGGCAAACTTTGGGAAAAACACTAGCTCAGAGGAGACATCCAAGCATTAACACACGTACATGGGGAGCATCGATCTGCTTTTCTTGGCCCTGGCATGAAAATCCCCCGAGCAAGCATCTGGCAAGGCAGCGGGCACTGACCGGGGCAGTGTGGTAGAAAGGGGAGAAGAGCTGAGGTCTGGAGTCATGGGAGGGAGATTAACTCAAATGTCAGAGATTGCCAAAGAAAGGCAGTGCTTCAGGGCGGGGAGGCAGGCTTATGTGTACTGTGGGCATGGGATGGGAGTTTAAAGGCAATCAGGCTCCGACCATGCTACTGCACAAGGCATGGTGTGTGCTCAGCCTCCAGTGCCCAGGCAAGAGCTACCTGATGGACACTGGGCAGACGTCTCTGGAGTGCTGTCTGGTGATCCCAGATGGCCCCACTCCTCCTGAAAGCACCATCAAGTATGTGAACACCCAACAAGAGGGGCCTTGTTGTGGGTGCATTGAGTTAGGCTTTTGACTTGAGTTTGTCAATCTGAAGACACAAACAAACCTACAGATCTACACTTCCCTTCCCACATGTTTTATTCACTTCCTATACTGAGATCTGTCAATAATGACCCTGTGAATGATTATTAGTTTCTCTACCACGCGTGAGTAAAGATTTGCCAGGAGAATCAATAATTCCCTAAATTAATCATCAGTTACAGCAATAACTGATGACCAAAAAGCCTGGCTGTGCATGTTAATTATTTACCATGTGCCTATGCAAAGGCAGGCAGCCAAAATCACTGGAGCATGGTGGTGGGGAGGATAGCTCAGCACTTTGAGCCCAGGACATGAGTGCCTTGCATCTTAGCTACCCCGTGATCACTCTCTAAACCTGCTCCTCTCCCCCAGAATGACACCGGTGTCACCACAGCCACTGAGTGCCAGGTTCAAAATGTTTCAAGTGACTAAGCATTCAGACAGATGCCTCAAGTTTGGACTTTCAAACCTGCACAGACATTGCTGAAATCCCACAAGCAGTTAATCATACCTGTTGGGGTCTAGTAAGTTTTTAATCCTGACCCCTGGCCTCGATGTGCCTCCCATCTGTGGATGGAGATGGCAATAACCATTTATGTGTACGCAGAGATTCTGCTGAAAAATGGCTGCACAGGCAGCACATCGCGAGATGCACCTAATCGATGCTTTGCTGCAGCAAATACCAGCACAGCGTGCCTGGCTGTGTCACACGGTGAAGCTGCAGACACTAAAATAAAAAGAGAACAATCTACTGCCCATTTAAGTGGCAGCTGCTCTGGATGACTGCAGTGCTGCCCAGCAAATTACTGAGCAGGCAGAGGCACAATTCCCTGGACCGTGTGTTAATCACCTGCATCCAGAGGGCGAGCACAGAGAGCCCCTGCAGTAATGCGGCGTGGGAGCACGGGCTTTAGGCTGTGGTATAATAAATCTCCCTGCCTGCAGCCTGGCACTGTTTCTTCACCAAAGTTACACCACATTTCAACAGCAAGAACTGCATGAGAAGGTAAGCAAAACTGAAATGAGAAAGCAAGGTCGTGTCAGAAGTCCAAGTAAAAAAGGCAGACTAAACCAGACTGTACTTAGTTAACAGTGGGCATAAATAGAATAATAGGGGCCATCTGACAAAAGCACAAAAGCATGAAAACTGCCAAACATTTGAGTGCATCAGATGTTAATGATGATCAAACCTTATACAACACATTCTGGAGAAGACAGTGCCTTCACCCAGCATATGTCCATGCTCTGTGTTGAACTGCAATTGTCTCCTCTGAGAGACTCAGCTTAAAATTTTAATTGAACCAATATTTAAAAGCAGGTAGTAAGTACCAATGACTAGTTTCTTGTCTCCCCTACAAATCTGTTCAAGGTCCTCACAAAACTGCTTCAGTTTTGGTGGCCCTTCAGAGACAACGCTCATGTATCTTAAAATTTGATCAGGGTGTATGTAATTAGTCAATATGGCCTGTTCTACACAGAAGGCAAATCTGTTTTACAGAAACAGGCATCTCTGAGCAAAGACACGCAGCAGACAGTAGCTGAAGAGAGTTCTGAGCTTTAAAAATATGGCTATTTATTTCAGAGCTGAAGTACAAACCTATTTTCTCTCCCAGATGGCAACAATTCAGATGGAGATAGTTCAGTGACACCAACTAACAAGCCTCAAATACCCAGCAAAATCATTTTATATGCTCACACTGAATCTGACAGAATGTCCTTGTGCATAAAACTGCTTCTGTGTGTGTTTGGAGTGGTGGTGGCAACACGGAGTGCTTCCTGACCTTTGTTTAATGAATGACCTCCAGTCAACCTTCAGTCAACCCACAGTGAAGAAAGATTCTTTAGGTTTGCCCAAATACAAATGAGATGGACATAATTCTGCTTTTCAGGGCAAGACTCCTGTGTTTATTTCAATGAACCACCAAAGAGTCCTGTCTTGACTCTAAGTTTTCCTGGGACAGTTGAAATGCATCAATCACTGCAGATAAAAACTACCAAACACACAAAAAGCCCACAGCCTTTTTTTCCCCATTTTATTTTAAAAAAAGCTAATCCCTACATGGAATTATTCAAGGGCTGAGACCATTTTGTCAGTATTTGAGACACTCAATACAGGTGCAGAGTAAGAAGACAGTAAATTCAGTGCTGCAGTAGAGCCACCAACTGCAGAAGAGGAGCAGTAACACTCTCAATGGAAGGGAAATAATCACCACCAGTGATTTACTAACATGGTTTGGATTCTCAGTAGAAAACTGAGTTCAGATTTGTGTAACTGCTTGATCATGCCTGGCAATACCATGACAGAGATGACTGCAGTCTCAAGGGTAAAAACACAGAACCATTTCCTGCCTGTCTAGATCACACCACCTTTCCATGGCAGCACCTTTAACAAGAACTTCACAACCAGGTAAGACTTAGTAGTGCACCATAAATCTGCTACCAGTTTACTGGGAAGATCTCAAACTGGGTGTTAAAGATAGATCTTTAGTCTTTCAGGAGTCACCGTTAGCATAAAAACCAATGGCAACTAGGAACAAAACCAGCACCAAGAACATTTAAACAGTGCATACTGTTCAGCCACAGAAATCCCCAGCCAGTGCTCCTGTAGCTTCTTTTGCTACAATTGACTTTCTTCTCTTTTATTAAAGGATGCTGATATAAAACCCAGAGGTACACAAAAATATACACAGGTAGCTGATAAAAACAGGAAGCAGTACATTGTGCCTGTCACTAGTCAGCCAGCATGCCCATTAGTTACTCAAATGCTGCTCCCCTTAATATTTCCACATGGCATGGTATCACTTTGATATTTGGGAACTCATCCCCTTTTACTAGACTTGTAGCTCATCCACAGTTGGGGGATGCTCATGAGACAGACTGTCGGGTAGCCCAGCAAGGGATCTTACCTTGACGGCGACGTTGTTCTTGGTCCTCAAGCCAGTTCACAGACCTTTGTGATAAATATGTCTTGAGAAAAGCCAAGTGACAGCAGAGGGTAGCTCTTTCTTTGACAGAGTTGGTCTGTGACTGTACCAAGGACCTTCCTCAGTCATACTCCCACCAGGAGCAGTGCAGTCTCTGAGGTCTTGTTGGCATCCTGTGTCTCTGACCAGCGGTAAAATAAATCATGGCTTTGCAACCTTTGGATTCTTATGGGCTCTCTGCGGGCATCCACAAGGGATCATATGGCTTGAGAGTTTACTACTATCCACAGAGAATTTCCCCAAAAAAATTAAGGTCAGGGCTTGAAAGGAAAATCATGTTCTCCGAAGGACAGCAGCAAAAAAGTGCAACTCGGATGCCTTTTGATCTGAGGTCTGCTTGGCTACTTGTGGTGAATCTTGGCCAGAATAGGTCTTCAGAGTAGATTAATCCTAGAATATGTATGACAAAGGCTTACCTAACCTAAACGTACCCAAGTATTTGTATTACACTCACAGCCAAACCATATGGGTTTCATATAAACAGCCCTTCATATGGCTGAATCACACTTGCTCCTGAAGAAGCTCTTTGGCTTTTTTAATCTTAATGGTTCACATTTCTGCCTGAAAGTTGCTCCTATGAAAACACATACTCCAGAAGATGATCAGGGAAAGTTTTGCATTTCCCCCTTCTCCCATTAGTGAGATTAACCTTTCAGGTTTCAAAGGATAATAGCCAAGACCTGGCTGTTGCAGGGAGCCCGTGCTCACCAGAGTGCAGTCCAGACACAGAGAATCATAGACTTGTTTAGCTTGGAAAAGAGCTCTAAGATCATTGAGTCAAACACAGTTGACGTTAGTGATGGGAGATTGGGTGATCCTAGGACACCCAAACTGCCTTGCAAAGCCAGACACGATGTCCTGTGGCTGCAGTGAAAAAGGCTCAATGTCCAATTTTCTCCTCCTTTCTTTCCCTGGATTCCTATGCCCCCAAAACTGGCTGATCAGAATGAGAGAAGAATTGAAGGATTTGGGGAGCAGAAAAGGGAAATTTCATTAACGAATAAATTAAAAGGGAAATCTTGTGATCTACTTCCCCACAGATATTCTGTTTTCCCAAGAGACTTGGTTCTTTCATACAGTGCACAGGTTATGGTACTCTCTCCACAGACAATTCCATCAATAAAGATCCACATAAACTGCTGCCTCATGTGACAGCATCGATCAGGCCCTGTCTTGGAACAATTACTGCTCCGTGCAGTTCAGGGAAGTCCTCCTCATCCTCAGGTCCTCACTGAGAATTCTGAAAAGGTAAAGGATGAAGGAGACAGGAAAAACATCAAATGGGCTAGGCTGTATTTATGGATCTTAGTAGATGATGGTTTAAAAATAACCAAGTGGGTTTTTCTGGTGCCTAAATGGCACCCATTCTTTCTGCCCTGAAGAAAGTCTAGCATATTGTTTTCATAATCAAGTTATTTGGATAAGACAACAGTGATTTAGATTAGGATTTGTTTACACAGCTAAATATGTTGTGTAATGAAATTAAAATGAGCTCTCTGCCTCTGCCGCATCTGCAATAGTAACTGGCTTCTTATGGTTGAGTACAAGCCTGCTGCACAGATGTTTCTTGATAAGGCATAAATCAGTGTTGGATGCTGTTTATTGCAGCATTTTTACCGCCTTCTTCCCTGAAGGAGAGAATGTTGCCTGCACAGGAACCAGATGTGACCTGCAAGGGTGTATGAAATACCACCACAAGCCAAAACAGGCCCCATATTCCATATCAGAATCCACAATGGCTCATCAAGTATTTATCAGATCATTTGAACACTTCTACAGGCCGTAGCATCATACCACTGCCAGAATTTACTTATTATAACCTGCAACGAAAAAGGCAAGCATCCTGTAAAGCAACTGGGGCCTCAAACAGCAGGAGATCCCATTTTAGTTTGGTTTCCTGCCTTAAAGGGCAAATTTCTGAGCAGACACTGCTGGCAGAAAGCAAGATACTGTGAGAGATCAAGGCAGCTGCTTTTCAGGACATTGTAGGGAAGAGTATCTCTTATATTACTGCCATCCTGCCCCAGGTAATATTAATACTTTGATGGTGACAGGGGAGGAGCCTTATCTTGCACTTGTGTCTACGCAAAGAGAAGTGAGACAAGGGAGATTCTCCCCCAGTGAAGGTGGAACAGCTTGGATCACCTCACTAAGCTCTGCTCAGCTCTGTGGGAGCAAGGATCTAACAGGAGAAACTTGCCAATGACCCAGAATTTGAAGACAGACAAGCCTGACCTGAGCCACACTGGCTCCTTCTCTGTAGCTGATGGAAGCAACACCCATGGACTCTGAAGGTAAGAGAGCCAAACTTCACAAGATGCTCTTCTTGGAAGGTTTCTTGAAGCAAAACCTGACATTTCTTATTAAAAAAAAAAAAAAGTGGGGGTGGGGTGGGGTGAGGCAGGATGGGTTTTTCTTCCCTGAGCTAATCTGTGTCTCTGATTTGCTTCACTTGTTACACGGACAGAACATCCTGTCAACACAGAAATAATGCCAAGTATTTACAGTTTAATGGAACCCAGGGACCAATTAACAACACAGAAAACCACCAGGCAGTGTATTTCTTATCATAACAGGAGGGAAATCTTGCATTACTGCTGTTCCCCCATTTCTTAAAATAAAGCACCAGCGCTTTGTCAATGATTTCTCAATAGTAATGTTTATTACCTGCTAGTTTTACCATTGCCCGTTTATCAATGGCTTTCTATGTTCAGTCACAAAATTCCTCTCTCTACTTGTGACCTAAAATCGGAAAAAAAGAAGGAAAAAAAAGAAGAAAAAAAAAGAAAGAAAAAAAAGAAAAAAAAAAGGAAAAAGCAACTGTCCTTGGGGCTCCAGAGCAGCATTGCTAGAACCTGCCCTCCACCCCAAGCTCCCGAACTGCTGACTCCTCAATAGCTTGATGGATGCGATGCACCTCATCCTGCGTGAGCGTCCTCTCCGGGTGCCGGTAAATGATTCGGTAGCAGTGGCTGACCTTCTTCGTCCTACAAAACACAAACCAAAAGAGGACTCATAAATACATGTGCCTTCAAATGCAAATACATGAGGCCAAACACTTACCCTCTGGATCATTTCTATTTGCCATCTAATTTTGCTCCTGTTGCTTGAAAATCATCTTAATGCTAAAATACACAGTCCGGAGAGGCGGGACTGAGATGAATTTTAATTTTGGCAGGGGACTTTGTTGAAGTCCACCTTGCAATGCCTCAACTTGTATTGTGGTGTGGTAGCTTCTTACCAGAGCAAACCACCCCAGGAAGAGGGCTTCTTACCCTGTGCTATGGAAAGTAAAAGACAAAGGAGGACAGGGAACAGGAACAGAGAAAAGGAATGATGGGGGAAAATAGTATTTAAGAGCTGCTGGCTAGGCAAAGACAAGTTAATGAAAAATCAGCACAAACCATTTAGTTGAGTAAGAGTGAAAAAATTCTTCTCGCTCTCCACCATAAGCAGGTGGGAAGACCTAGCTCTTGCAAGGGCATCTCTCTAATTGCAGTGCCTGTGTTACGGAATTTAAATGGCAGTTGTGGCATCCTTTTTAGTTTCAAATGGAGTCCACACAGCTTCTTCTTTCAAAGGTGAACAGTCACTTCAGTGAAGAAGAGAAAATCTGAGGGGAAAAATAATGGGAAGCCAGACAGTACCAAGCAGAAGAAGCTCCCAGACTGCCAGAACTCTGCATTTAACGGCACACAAAGGCAGTCAGCAAGCTTTGGGTCATCTCTCTTCTGAAAATTTTTTCATGCTAGAACCATGTTTATGTTTATGACTATTTGATTAAACCTAAGGTTAGATGTGTTTGTCCACAAAGATAACTCTCAAGATACTCATTTCAACCTCAAATCCTACTAGAAACAGGCACAGGTAATTTTTACCTCAGAACACCTATTTAATACCAATTTTGTCCCACTCAACAAGGGTGGGAAGTTTGCCCTACTCCCACTGGCAGTTTACAATAAAAAGGCTACTTCTAATTAAAGCATTCTTCCTTTTTTGTGTGCTCTGAAGATAAAGCAAGTTAAATCTGGCCAGCACTGGAAAGGGCAAGCTGCATTTCATAAAGTGTTAAGCTGACTGCAGTAAACTGCTAAAAACCAGCCAAGAGCTTTCCCTGTGTGCAGGTTAAATGCTGCAGAAAAGTGATCTTTGAGAAAAGAGGGGGAGGTATAACTGTGGGGAAGGTGTTGCTCTGCTCTGCTCCACCTCTTCAAAGCAGACAAGAGGACAGACCTGGGGGAAGCAAGTAAATGGAAAAACAAGGATTTGGTCAGATACTACATAGCCAGTAAGAAATTCGAGTAAGAGAGAGTGATAATGCATCAGGACTCAACAGAAACTATTTTCAAAACCAGGCTGCCAAATATCCTTAGAGCTGGTAGTATTTTGGTTTTTAAAAGTGCTACAGGAATACACCTGATCAAAAACATTTCCAAATTGCTTTGGCCAAAAATCTCTTTGGAAGGTGTACAGTCACAGGCTTAATCCTGAAGTTTTGCAAGCATTGGGAACATATCCCATGATGGAAAATTCATTACCATTATTTAATGTGATGTAAACACAAGTTTGCTTGATGTAGGTGTAAGGTGTGGTAGACGCAGCTACAGCACTGCTTTGGTTAAATGAAAGTGACAGTTAATCCTGATTTATGTGTTTCTCTGTCCCCCCTCCCTCCATCCTAATGAGTGGTTCGCTTCATAACAAATTAAGTACGGCAGAATAAGCCACA
Organism: Origma solitaria; assembly: GCA_013397895.1. Taxonomy (NCBI): domain Eukaryota; kingdom Metazoa; phylum Chordata; class Aves; order Passeriformes; family Acanthizidae; genus Origma; species Origma solitaria. Next base: position 689,342 of record VZRL01002856.1, read on the forward strand.
ATAGTTTCTTGTGGGTATTGTGAAAAAACAGTAGCTTTAGGTGGTATTTAAATCAGGAAAGGGTAGAGGTCTTAAGACAACAGCACTGGAGTTCTGCTAGCTGCAGCTGAAGTTAAGTGCTGGTGTGGGACAAATAAAACAGGGATTGCATTAAATGTAATTAATCTAGATTTAATTGCAGGCAAAAAAAGAAGTTGCGACTATTAATACACATGGCTGGCTATGCACAGCTCCACATAACTCCACCTAACAGGGATGCTACATTGTACGCTACATTTCTCTTCCACCTTTTAGCTAGGTTTATTTACGTCTCTGTTGCTAATTAGAAAGAAGTAGTATAAAGGTTCAAAGCTATTTCAATAAAAGACACACTGCAAGTTTCAAAACATTAAGCATAGTTTCCAGAGTACTATTACTAATTTTTCAAGGGAAATGGGCAAGAGCACTTCTTGGCTCTTCCCTCCCCTAATACTTCCCCCACTCCCAAATAAAATACCGTGATTAATCCCTGCCATCAGCTGCAACTGGAAACAATTATTGTCAGCAAATAATACCTTTGTTCACTCTGTTTCTTTCTCTCCTTTTGTTCTGCAGAGCCCCAGAGTGTTTGCCTACCTTAAAGATGGCTCTGCTAATGCATAATGAAGTCTCTGCTGCATGTCATGCTGCAGCCTGATGATACAGAAGCAGTAGCTCTCTATCCTGAGAAACAAAATTTTGAGGCCAAAACCTACAACAGCAGCTTCATGAGATTTNNAAACCCAAAACGAGACTATGAAAAATTTAAAAAAAAAAAAAAAAAAAAAAAAAAGGAAAAAAAATTAGAGGCTTAACAGCGAGCACACTGGGCTTTATTCACCTAAAGTGCTCTGCCAGACAAGTCCACGCGGTCGCAGTCACGCGGACTCCTCTCCCATTAGGCTTCAGCTGAGCTTAGTGTCACAAGTCTCCTCTGCACCAGCCTGCGGCTTTCAGGTAATGAAACACAGTGAATACAGGGAAGCACTGCTCAAAGGGAGAAGGAATGCAGGGATTTATTCTGATGTTTATTCTGATGCCACAGGAGGAAACAGGATATGGACTGTGAGCAAACACTGGAGCAAAACAACGCCTAATGCCCTTTCATATGATTTTTGGAGGAAAGAGCTTTGCCTCATGATTTTCAGGAATTGGCACGCAGCTGCCTCCATGTGCTAGGGAGCTGCTCCCTGCCAGGTCAGAGTCACTGGATTGGGTCCACCTGAAGGTCAGTGTATATGTTTGGGTACTGCAGCCTGATTTTAACCTAAGCACAACAAGAAATTAAGGGGCCTTTCGTCTACCACTAGCTAATAAAACCAACACGAAAGCACAGGCGCCTGGGCTAGAACAAAAGGGTTTGTTAGGCAACAAAAATTAATACATGTGTGTTAGCTTTCCCTGCATGGAAAACCACTGAAGGATGCTTTAAATGCAACTTGGCTAGAAAGCTGACCCCAGAAGCTACCAAAAGCAAAACACTTCAGCATTCTGAGGAGCCTGTCTCAGTCATGACAGCCAACATATAAGACTAACCACAGGGTCATTTGGTACCCAAAATGTTACATAAAGAATAAATGCCTGGCATTGGCATTTGTCTCTTCCACATGTAATACCATAACAAGAAAGAAAATTTCTCCATCCTGAACTGGAAGAGGGAGATAAAAGGGGCAGCAGTGAGTGGGCAACCTCCTACTTTTTAACTGTTCTACTTCTCATCTGCCTTAAATACATCTCAGAAGCACAGGGAGCTCTGTATGGAGGCTATCCCTGCTCTTAAGTGGTGAGGGCAACACAGAACCAGACATTTTTCTACAGAGCTGGATTAACTCTGAGGAACAGAAAACTAGAGATGACAATCACCTACTGCATGAAGGAGCAAAAAAGGGTACCATCCCTTTTGTGTGCTGAGCAGTTCACTAAGCAGTAGTACTCACCATGATACCTGTACTGTACCTTTTCCTACTGAATACTATTTAAAATTAAAGATGTACACACGACAGTGCAAGCATTTGAGCTTTTCTATTAAGTGAGTCATATTAAGGAGGTTCTCTGAGTGTCTCCCTGCCATGGAAATTTGTATCCTATATGCCCTCAAAAGATTCAAGTAATTCCCTTACATAAACCTTCATGCAGTACTCAATGGCCGCTGCACCCTTCACAGAGATCACATGCATGGAATGACCTCAGGGAAGAGGAAGGCTTGTTTTGTTTGCAACAGTGTCCCAAAAGCAGTGATGATGGGAAGGAATGAAAGTACTGTTTCATGTTACCAGCATCCTAGTTGACAAAGCCAAGCAGAGAGCACAGCTTTGGTTTTGCTTTGTGGCTCCAGCAGTTCCAGAATGGTTCACGTTTAAGTGGAAATGGGGAAGAATATTAAACTGCAAGAAGAAGACGACATAATGTTCCTTTTTGTTCCATGCTTTCAAACCACATCCATCTCTATGATAGGAGGCACAACTGCTTAATATCCTACTATAAATTTTAAATTGACAAATAGCACTCTTTGCTAGAAACCACATCATGGAAAATGGCAAAAGGCTTGTGCTGTATACCTTATCATCAGTGGAAAATATTTCAATTGCTATGGTGACATGCACATAGAATATAGCTGTAATTCTCTGAACAAAGGTCTTTCCCAAATATGCATTCTCATCAGTCCTTTCAAATGCTAATACTTCATCTCTCTGGAAGAGCATATTGTACACACAACATATTCCTAAAAAAGGACATGTTTTTGTTTAAGGTGATTTTGATACCAGTGAAAGGCATTAGATCACCTCCAGAAGAAAGAATTATTTTAAATCCATAGAAACAAGGAAACGGTCATTTCTCTTGCACACCTTCTCCAGCTGACACCTGGCAGAAAGGTGGTTTAGCTTCAAAAATAGTTCAGGTCAAAATATGCATGTTGAGGCTGTCAACTTTATTTGACCACTGTGGATTTTTTGGTGGTCACTTTAAAGAGATGCATGTTCACTGATAGATGATTGGACTGAAATACTGTTCTTCTATTTCACAAATCTGAGACAGTAATGGACTTTTTGCTCTTTTCTAATTGGACTTGGTGAAATCTGTATCTGAATACCAAACCTTAAACCTGCTTGACCTTTTCATTTTTTCTTGAGCATTAATTCCATTTTAAGCTTCTCTCTTCATGTAGAAAAAAAAAAAAAGTCAAAATTCTGTTAATAGCCAGATTATTGTGAGAGATAAAGAGCACAGTATGGGATACAATGGCAAACGACATAAATAAAACCTCCTAGTTAAGATAGTGAAAAGTGGATGAAAAATGAAAGTACTTGGAAACTTTTCAGCTTCTCACTGGACACTGTTAGATAGCCATAAATACGATCTAAGTCATTGTCCAGCATTCAAAAACATTTGATTCATTTGAAAGCTTTGATTACTGTTTTCCTTTTCTGCCTAAATCTATCAACTAATTTCTTGCATGCAGGTGCAGATACAAACAGATAAATATTGAAAAAAATCTTTCACATGCACCACTTGAAATAGGAAGTTTCCTGGCTGCTAAAGGTACTCACTAAACATTTAATGGAACATTCATTCCATTCCATAGTTCAAGCAATTAGTTGTGCTTTGGCCGAGCACTTTGGCCCATAAAGACCTTTTTTTATTTCAACAGATCACCGTGGTTTGTTGACAGAGGCCAGCAAAAGAACTACCACGAGCAGTGCAGGACTCTCTTCTGCCAGCTCCCAAGCAGAGGGAACTCTTGTAAACAGACTGAGTTATACAAGAAACTGAGAGAGTATTTCCCTTGTGCGCTGTTACAGTCCTCTCAGTAACCAGCCAAGGACACAAACAACCCATCTCAGACCCAAGCACTTCCTATTAAAAAGCTCTTAAGTCTCACAGCATCAGAAGTAATGGAATCCATTACATGCAGGCAACAATGAAATATCACTAGGGTGAAGAAGAAAAGTACCATTCTCCATTATAATAAAAAAAATCTAGAGTACCCACAGGATTATAAGCTATCTGTGACACAGACTTTTGCTGCCGCCGAAGGGCAGAAAATACCTAAAAAGCCTTGGGATTTCGGATTGTGTATTTTCTTTTCATTTTAAAGACAGTGACTCATTGATTCCTTGAAGAAGGTGATGATCAATGGTTGCAAAGCAGGTATGAAAACAGTTCTCAAGGGGATGAATTCCAGCATTGGTGATGACTGCTTGTCCTCCAATTTCCATCTCTTTGGGAAAATCATTTATCAAACACAGGTGACAGAATTCCCATCATGTTTGATCAATGCCAATACTGAGGAATCCATTTCACATGGATTTAAAGCTGGATGTGATTGAAAGCCGTCCCTCTTGTAAGGTGAACTTTGTGCATTCATTTTACACTGGACCTCCTCTGTTTTTAGGGGCTCACCAGTCCATCCAACTGTTCAGTTCCAAATCCTGCTCTAAATCCAGGAAGATCCAAGAGTGGGCTAGAGGCTGAATATCTTCAAGACATGCCTTACGGTCAGCAGAGTAACCCCAGAGCACTCACCATGCCAGGTAGATTGGACACTATGCATGGAATGAGTCTCTCAATTTCCCAAGACTGAGCCTTTCAGAAGTGAAAGAAAGCCATGAACATGCGCAAACCTGCGAGACTCAGAATAGGGTACAAACCCCTATTTTTTCTTCAGGGTTATCACTATGATAGGATACAAGGACTGCATAGGTGGAACAAAGATGGGAAAAAGAAAACTTTCTGATACACACATACAAAATCCAGTGAAATAACTTCTACCTGTTGCAGTGGAAAACAAGGGAAGGTTGATTGGTGAAGCACTTGAGAATTAATTTTATGTACTAAACATAGACAAATAATTGGATGCTGTAAGTAAGAGAGAAAAAAGGATAGTCTCAGCATGAGACAGGACAGAATACCTGTTCTGTGAACAGCACAGGGTTTTATTTTGCTTCCCTTTCCCAAGGTTTGGCTGAAAAATGTTCATGTCAAAGGCTTTTCAAAGTCTAATCTTGTTTTCACCAAAACAAAATGCAAGGAGTAATACTTTTTGTTATTTGCAGTTTAAAAATTGACCACTGGAGACTTAAGCATTCTCTGAGCAAACAAAAGAACAAAATAACTCAATTTGGATATTGTGTCCCATGTGAATTGCCATCTAAGCTTCTCGACTTTCTCCTTCCCTCTTTAGTTCAGAAACCATGGCAGGACTGCATTTCCCATGAGAGGCCAAGGGAAAAAGTTCCTATGATGGATCACCCCCTCTCTCTGGAAAAGAAACTTGGCTGGCACAGCTGATGCTGACATACTGAGGAGAACAGAAGCACACGTTACCTGGAAGTCCTGGCAGTGCTGGCAGTTGAAGTATTTTGGCTACCAGCCAGAACATTCGTACAGAAAAAAAATCACATTTTCAGTGAGTAAATCCACAATAAATCAACGTATTTTCTGCCATTGCTGGCTCTTCTGCTTTCTTCACATTTTTCTTGACCTCCTAAATTCGTGGTAATTTAGCGGTAGAAGAAGGTATCTCTGGCAGCAACAGGCTCTGTGGTTCTGGCAAAACTTTGTGACTTGGGTATCTCATTCACTACCCTGTAGTGCCCTTCCAGGGCAGCTAGTTCTACTGGAGAGGATGAGGGACACAACCTGTTAGCAAAGAGTAGCTCTGGAAGACACACTGTTTGTAGAGTTGTTGTACTTCTAGTGCAAAGACATTGTATTCATCCCCCTCTGAGCCACAGCGGGCAAGTAAGAGGATGGAAGAAGCTTTGGTCCTCCTCTGATCAAACAGTGATGTTAATGAGTCCATTCCTGGTCATTATACACAACAGGATCACTCTAAACTTTCCAACCATTGGCAGCTGAAATGCTACCTGTACTTAAGAGTGACAGTCCATCTCAATAATCCAAACAAATCCAACATGAGAGGTGGATTTGGACTCTTTAAAATGCTTTCTAAAGTATTTATAATAAAAATGTTAAGTGTGATACCTTTTCAGTTCTTCTGAGTGAAAGATCAAAGACAAGAAGTATAAATATTTAGCAGTTTTTTCCGCCAACTAGATGTTAATACTAAAGGCTACAAAAAGTATTACTAAAAATAACATTGCTGTCAAATTAAAACACATTTCATAATCAAGTAGAAAGGGAATTTATATGAGAATTTAAAACAATTCATTCTCTTAATAAATGAAGATGGATGGCAATGACAGCTGGTTCAGATGTATCTGCACTGAGCACTAGCAGAAATCAGGGTCTAGATGACAGACAAGTGCCTGGGTAATGCTGTTTTAGACACGTGTATAGATTTCATCATTGAGATTAGTGGTTTTGTCCTCACCAGGCACAGGAGGTAGTTGTTTAAGTTCCTTTTACACTTGTTGTGAGTTGAAATAAAGATGAACATGGCTCTGAACTCAGATCAAGAACCTAAATGACTTTTCCAAGGTCACACAGCAAAACGATGAGAGAGAGGACGCTTGGGTAAGTGCAGGAACAGATCCTTTGAGTTACCCTTCTTTCAAGTTACTCTTCCCATGCACACACAATTCCAGTTACCCTTCCTTTCTGCAAGTTGTACAGCAGCCCTGGAAACCAAAACAGGCTATGGCAGGAATCAGCAACTTATCTCATATAGAATAGACAGGGCAGGGAAGAGTGGAGAGACAACATCAGGATAACCAAATCTGCTGTTTGTTAAGTGACAAACTGAACCCAAACCAGGAGAAAACAGGATGGGGACAAGATGTCAGCAGGAAGAGCTGAGTTAACCTGAGACTGGAAGACAAGAGGGACTATAAAATAGGAAGCAGAGGTTAAAAGAAATCACTTGCCCCTTTTGGGGTTCTTTTTGAGGAAAAGCAACACATTAAAGCACCTCCCCCACTGGTCAGCCTGCAGCACCAGAAGGCAAGTTAAAAATATTTGTTGCTCTGTGTGTGTGCAAATACAGGGGGTTTCTCACTGGGGCTGCTTACAGTATCTGTCAAAGCTGGTGAAAACCCTGCAGCCACTTGCACAATTAAGTGTTGCTTGCTATGTCCTTCCAGTTCATAAGTTATTTTTCCTCTCAGAATTGTCAGGTTTTATGAGCCTTAATCTGGCTAACTGGATTTGTTTTGGAGATGCAGAAATTCACCACTTTTCCTCCCTGAGGACAGAGCGGTTCCACACAGACAGCCACAAGAAACCTGTTCTCATAGTTTTTCTGACAGCTGCTGCCTTGGGAAGGCAATTCAGAGAAAGTCCTCAGAGTAAGAAGAACTACTGGCCAGCAGATAAAACTATTGTTAACACACAGGAAAACTGTCTGGCTGTTAAACTTTTCTCTTGCCAGATCCCATTTGTACCGGTAATAAATACATTTGGACCATGATGATAGACAGTCTGGACCTTGTAGGTGAGGCTTCCCTGGTTATTTTGGATGGAACAGTGGGGAAAATGTTACAGCACTATTGAAACTAGCCAAAAGATGACAACCCATGCCAATGAGATTCACTGGCCAGAACTTCCAGAGCTGTCAAAATGAGCATTAGTTTAGAAAACCCTAACTGCCATGTTTGGCATGTCGCCCCCTTAATATTATGGTTGCTCTTGATGAAAAGAAAAATGCATATATGATAGGAAATATGCATAGTGAACACCTCCTACAGTAAGATAATATGAGCATCATGCAATAAAACACCATGTGGGCATGAAGATTAAAAGGTCAGGACACAAAATGAGATGCATCATTCTGTGAGTGCAATGAAATTATTGGTCTGCCACTCAAGAAAGGAAAGCAAGCCATTGAGACATTACACTAGGAAGATCAAAATACCATTTTTTGCTATTACTTTACTAAAAAAGACCAAGCAGTCCTCCCACTAGCAGGAATTAATATCAACAAAGAAGGAATAAGATTTCAGCCCATAACAGGGAATTCACAGGGAGCATCAGAGTAAACCAAATGTTCTCAAATTGTGCAAGACATGAACTTTGCCCTAAAGCACTTTAGGAATGAGCAGAAGAAATCTCAAGGCTGTTACGAGCTGTCTTTGAGAGCTCATGGAAGACAAGTAAGGTACCAAATGTTTCAAAAAGGTCGGAGTGCTTATATTTGGAAGTGGAAAAAGAATCCAAAGCTAGGAAGCCATAGAAACTATAAACCTTTTGCTTTTACTTTAATTCCCAAAAAACACTCTGGTCCAGCTAATTAGCTCAGTTGGTTGGAACATGGTGTTAATAATGCCAAGGTTGTGGGTTTGATCACTGTGTGGGCCATTCACTTAAGAGTTGGGCTTGATGATCCTCGCTGGTCCCTTCCAACTCAGAATATTCTGTGAATCTGTGAAATGATTTGTAAGCACACAATGGAAATAAAAAAAGTCAAGAAATTTCAATTATGGATGCATTGATTAAATCTAGTAAAAATAACCTAATTTCCATCTATAAAGGGGTAACAGGTGAATAAATTAATAATCAATAACTGAACCAATAAATGGCAGGAAGAAGCAAACACCATGGAGGGCAGGTCCATGTGTAGGTGTGTGCATCTTCACAGTGAGCTAAACCAGGTAAGAAAAAATGGTCTAAGAGGAACATGTCACAAAATATGGCTCCACTGGCAGCTGCAAGTAACTTCAGATAAAGCTGTAAAATTTTAGGAAAAAAAATTAAGCATTATAATGAAAAGTGAAAAAACCAAGAAAAATACTAAATCCAGTTCATAAAATTAAGTATTAAAAACCTGTTTTCCTAAACATTTCACCATAGAGGGAACTGCATATAGGTGGATGAGAAAACTGGGGATCAATACTGATGATTACTACAAAAAGGTGATCTTGCAAGTGGCTGCACCAGTTGTCAATAATTTGTTGTTTCTGGGAGCCATTATCCACAGTTGAGCCAAATCTGAAGGATAATTCTTGTAGGGTTCTTCAACCTGGCTCCTGGATGATGGAGTATTTTCACTAATGGAAGAGGTGATGCAGCGGAAGTGTTTGTTAGCTGGCATTTTACATTAGGATGGGTAAAATACTAAGTATAACCAAAGACAAGATTAGGATAATCCTGACAAACTGAAAAAGCCAAAGGATACAATTCAACCAGACCAAATGAAAGCTGGGCATACAGCAGCACTGCACAAAGCATCTAAGGACCACACAGAATCATGAGCTGAAGGTGAACCTGTGACATTGCTAGATAACACAAGTTATAAGGCAAGATTGAGAGAACATAGGCTGCTCAGCCTAAAGAACAGAAAGCATGAAGACATGGTTTAAATACCTAAAATAGTGCTGCACAGAGTTAGGTAATAATCTTTCATCAACATTCACAAGCAGCTGGAGACAAAAGTAATGAGCTCATATTGCAGAAATGTTCAGCTTGAAAATTCACATGGAAAGGCAGTTGGGGCCCCCGTTGCTGGAAGTCTTGAAGGACTGGTTATACAAGTGTCTGTCAGGAATGCTATAAGTAGAGCCGATCCTGTTTTGGAGTAGGAGGATGAACTAGGTGGCAGTACTCTTCAACTCTTTAGCATAACATAATGTAACAGTCTTTAAAATGCAGAAAGTTACTTGAGCAGCAAAGATAGCTCCCTGTAGCTCCAACTTAACACACATCCTGTGTTTGTTTATCCCCTGAAGGTGATGTAACCTCTTCAGCCCAGCAGCCCTATCATTAGCTTCACAGGCCCATGCTGAAATACAGCACATAGGAAAGCAAAGTCTGCTCAGGTACCTTTCACTGTCTAAGTTAACAAAACAAACAAGCAAGCAAACAATCCAGGAAAGTCCACTCTGTAAGACAGCATCCCAAAAGGACAACGTCACTCAACTGCTTGTCCCATTTGCTTCAGGGATGAGAGATGCCTTAGGAAAGCTCTAAGGAACAGCCACAGAAGATGCTGTGTATCTTTGATAGGCTGAACTGCATTCTTTCTTTTAAGCTTTTCAGAGCTGATATCAAGAGGTTAACCCTTTGCCTTCAGGTTTCAACGTTCACATTAAACCATAGACAATGTTAAAAACAAGGGCAAAGTCTTTCTTCTAACAAAACTATGTTGCAAACAAGCCTGTTGAAATTCTTCACCCCAAAGCAATTTTGTGAAATCCAGGGACTAGGAGACATCTGAGACACCAATCCTTAAATCAAGATTGTCTGGTCGGCCCCACTCTGGGGGACTATGGCCTTCTGGCATAAAAACTGATCAACTTTATGCCCTGTTGCAGGCAGAGAGACTGAAAAAATACAAAGGAAATGGAATGTCCAAGGGCATACTGCAGCTCAGCTAATCTCATAATAGAAACACATAGAAATCACAACTTGTGGGGCCGCAATAGAGTGCTCTAAATAACCAGCCATGTTTCCCTCATATTCCTACATGTTATCCTGGCCTCCCCATTCTCACTCACTTGCTATTCTGTATTCACTTACTGAACCTCTTCCTTATGCAGATAATAGCTGTGAGGAAGGAGCTGCCTTTCTTTTTACCTATCTACACTGCCTTTTGCAGCACAGAATGAGAAACCACCATAATAACACCATCTACTTGTATAAGAATATGTGTAAGTAAGTGTGTATATCCAACTCAGAATAATCTGTGATTCTGTGATATATTCATAGCCATTGCTGCAAAGGCTAGGTTTTTTAATAACCTTCACAAGTTTGCTTGGACTGATAAGACTGCTAGTTTTTGGGAAACCTTGATGTTTACTACATAATTTTCAGGTATTAAATGTTGATCTCATAAAAGTGCCATTGCATAGGTGTTCTGCTGTTCTTACATGAAATATGAAGTTGCCAAGGAACAAATAAACTATTAATGACTTATCCTGTACAGTAACAAAGAATGGCTTAATGGGGGCATGTACTACTTTGAAAGTACTGCAGCCAGTTGTTCCCTGAACTGGAGACTCTCTTAACCAAGTTTAAGATGTATACGCTCCTTTTTCCTCAAAAAGAGATCAAATTCTTGACACGACTCTCCGAATCACAGCAAAAAGACACATACATGTCACAGGTTCCTGCACCACAGTCCCACAAACTTGCCTTACTTGTAGGTTTTACTTACTGTGTAGGTCACACACAGCAACCATTAACTGATTGCTAACTGAAACGAATTCAAGTTATTCTTACATTACTGACTGGTATTATACATTAGATGCAACAATTTGGTGGTATGACTTTAAACACCATCATCTCTGCTTGTAGATCTTCTTCACTTGAACTACAGTAATACACAAGAAAGGAGATGTTCCTTCTGAGGTTATAGGGAGCTACACCTGAACAGTCGCCTTGCCAAGTGTCCTCGGGAGATCATTCCATTAAGATCAGCAGAGTTTGTTCTCTACTTTGCCTAATTTGACACACATAGAGAGGATGGCTGGTGTTCTAACATTATGATTCAAAACATACTCAGAACGAAAGAATATGAAAATTATTGGACACTCAGCGCTGAGAGGGCTGCAGTGCTATTCATGCTCCCTGCATCCACCGTGTCTCTCCACTGCACTCACATGGACAAACTCTCTCCCCAGCCAGTGACACCGTCTCTCTGCAGAGATGGCTGAACCAACACAGGTGCTGTGTGTGTGGATTTAGTGAGAGAATATACTTCCTTAAAATGGAAGAGACGTCAGAAGTTACGCTGTAGCCCTTATTGAGAAGAAGATGGAGACTAGAATAACCCTGTTACATTTTGCACTGTAGTCTCTACCAAAAGGTGAAGACACAGAGACAGTTTGGACAACTCAGTGAGATCAGATTGCTGAGCAGCATGAAGTAGAGAGAGACATCTGCAGAACTCTTTCCTGAAACCCACACACTTTTCATCCACAGTATATCATGATACTTGATGCTATTGTGATTTTACTTTACCATCCACCTGGGGAAAGGTTAAAAGGATCTCATTCCTGACTGCAACAAACCCATAACAGAAGACAAAGCACCAGTCCAAAGCACAGGCTGGATGGGACTTGGACAGTTATAGGACAGTCAAAACATTTACAAGCACTTCTAAGCTGGATGAAAGCTTTCTTATATTACTGGCACATCTGCACTGGCAGGGAAAAGCTTAGTCTCCTGTATCTCAACAGATCTCAGTTCTGATTCTGTATATCTCACAACACATCACAGAAACTCTACAGGGAAGCATGGAAAGAATCTGGATGAGGCTCAGCACCCACCTACAAAGCCTGTGGTTAGATCCATACTGTGTTGGATCAATCTTTCAGTTTTGTTGTTATTGTTTCTGTTTTTTAAATGTTGAGCCTGTATATATTTTCCACAAACACTGGGTGAGCATTTCAGTAGCACCTGGGTGAGGCAATAAAACTGAGCAGAAGTGCTGTTTGCACAAATCCTTCCCCAATCCTGTCTCCAGGTGCTTCTCCCTGCTTCTCAGATTTGCCCTACTGCATCTAAACCAGCACATCTGGCTGAGCAGCTGCACATCTGATGAACCACACCAGCAATCTGATGGGGCTGAAAAACGACCAAATTCCCAATCTGGGTCGCTGAATGGCCACCCCAGCCACTCTGCCAGCACAGTGCAGGGGTGAGAACAGCACAAATCAAGACTTATGCCGCCAGGAAAAACACATATGGAAACAGGGGATAAAATCACAAGCTGGTAATTCACTGAATCCACATCCTCGCTTTTCCCCCCAAGTTCATTTAAAACCATGCTATACATCAAAATGAGATATAAGGGATAGGAAAAAAACCCTGTTTGGCTGTCCCCAAAAGTTGCTGAGTCCAAGCTCCTGACCTATTCCCACTGAAGGCAATGGGATGACATCTCTTTCTGCCACTGAGGATTCAGCTGACGTTTTACAAAACAAGAGGGACAGGTCCCTGGGTAGCGATGTTTTTAAAACTGATGAGCAGAAGCAGCCAGTCAGATCCTCTTCTTAAAAATTATGATACACCAGTTTAGTTCAGAAATGAATGAATGTGTTCAGGACAGCATGAGAAGAGGTAAGCAAAAACTGCCATGACAGCAGAACTTTGCAACACTGCAAAATCTTTTGCCAACAGATAAGCCTGAGGTCAGTGGTCTGAGCCAATCTTAGGTGTGTAGGGTCCTTCACAAGGCCTCTGCTCTAGCACAGATTTCATCCTGTGCAAGTGAAATTGTCCCTTCTGACAAACATAATACACATCTTCAGAAAGGAGGCCTGTGTTTGTAAGTTCATTCTCTCAGTATTTCATCAAATATAGCAAAAAATTCTTAAGGAGTTACTGCCATTAAAGATTAATCTGTTCAAAATCATTGCCTTTAACTATTCCCGTGTATTGGGGACATCAGCGCAATCTGCCTGGTGGCTTTTGGACACCGAAAAGCAACATTGGAAAGAAGTAGCACGTGTGGATCAAGACTTAGAAATACTGATGGTGAATCACTCCTTTGCTGGGAGAAAGCATGATTGCCTTTAATGAACAGTTACAGGGAGGATGTGAGATAATCCAAGTGGGACTGTTACGAAATTTAACTATGAGATACTTTAAGCCATGATCTATAAAGCTGCTAACTGGGTTCAGTAAATTGTTGATTCATTACTATATAAGACTGGGCTGCTCTGAAATCCATCTGGCTGAAGGCATTGCATGGTTTGCAATTGGTTAGAGAAGATGGAAATGAGAACACTTGCACGTGAATTTTCAAGAATAAAAAATTAATAATAAAAAACCATTAGCCACAATTACACACCATCCACACTAACAATGTTGTGTCATTTATATTTTAATTAAAGCTGTCCTGAGATTGAGAATTAGCAGGAATGAAATTAGCATGGATTTTTAATGCTCTGAGAAAAAAATACAGTACATTCTCTGCACTGAAGTATCTCTTATGACATCAACTCAAAGTAAAATGAGGACTGGGCAGAAGGATGCTGAGTACTACATATAAATCACCGATCTTCTACCTTTTAGAATATTTTCATACTCAAACTGAGACGCTAAATGAGCTTAGAACTTAACAGGGAAAAAAAAAAAAGAGAAGAATTTAAAAAAACACCACTATGGATATAATTCATTCTGGAGTAACTACTCCAGCGAAGACCCAGGGCTGAGCTAGTCAGACAACTCTATTATCTTTCATCTGAAGAAAGTGTGATTAGTGGAAGAAATGACAAATTTACATTAAAAAATTGTTTCAAAGGCAACTTGTATCTTTCGGCACAACTCAGCCATTTAAAAAGTACTGCAAGAGAAAGAGGCAGACATAGCAAAGAGCACTCCTTTTTATGATTTCTCGCCCCTGTATTAAGCCACAGGTTCAGCTTGAATATTCAGTGTCTCAGCCATTGGCATTTCCCAGGCAGCAGGGCAGAACTGCTCTCCACTGGACCTCAGAGATGCAGTGCCAGGGCTCTTCGAGATGAAGGCTCCCTGCCCCATGGAGCACAGAGCAGGACATGGAGCAAGGGGAAACTGCACCTTCTTCACTCCCTCTGCTGTGAAAGGGGAGAGCTGGTCTTTGCAGCTGCTCTACAGCATGTGGGAGTGGAACAAAGGTGGCCAAACTGGATGGAGAACATTTGCTAACAAATACGTGTCTTCAGAGATTTTCCTCAAAGGTTACATTAACAGCATTACATATAAATTGAGCATTTCTTCTGAAGATATCTGTGCACACTCACCACTAAAATATTCACAGTGTTATTTCCGACTGAAGTGCTGTCTTGTGGAGTGCAACATTCATGACTGTTATCCATGGACACCCTACAGCCCTTCTGTGCTTTGCGGTTGGGTTTAGTTTGGTTTTCAGTTTTTTTGCTTTAAATGGCAACTACTCTCAGTCTTCTTTTTCTGGCTTTTCACTCTTCTTTTCCCTTCTACTTTCATTTTGGCTTGGCATTTGCTGGCATTGAGCTGTGAAGCTGTACATGGAGCCAACTAAAGTTACGTGGGAAATTCAAAGGAAATGAGCTGTAAAACTAACCAAGAAGTACTTTCAGCACTGACATACCAACTTCATGGTCACCCTCACTTGTAACCTCCTGGAAACAGCACACAAACCAAGAATCACAGGAACTTGGACACGATTCATAGTTCCATTTCTTCGTTGAGTTTGTATTTGGCACCTCTCTTTCAGCTTCATGTTGATAGCACCTTTGATGTGCCTTTTTTTAAACTTTTCAACCCTTTTAACAACCTTTGATAAATCGAGGACCTTCCACCCCACCGTTACATATCTCAAACAGAATACCACAAAAGATCAAGTTGATCTGGATGAGTTTGATCCATCCATACTGAAATTCTGATGGCAAATGATCACAGCAGCTGAATTTGGCTTATGGCATAAAGCCCCCTACACCCTCCATTCACTGGGCTACAGACGTGCCAGCTGAAGTGTTGTGTGGCTTGCAAAGGTTACCACTGTAAGAATGAATGGACTGGGATGAAACTGTAGAGACTTTTTTCCATCAGCAAATGAACCAAATCCGTACTTTGCTGAAAATTTACCCTCCCTTGTGTTACAAACATACCTGTGCACACACAGTAACCATGATGCTCACTGGGACTGCCATTCCATTCAGAACAAGCATGCCTGCCTTCTCTCTGCTTTCTCAAGGGAGCAGAAACCAGGCACACTTGGTTTTAGGAGACAGAAAGCAGCACTGAGAGTAGGTTCAAGGAAGAAAAGCACCAACAGAATGAACCAGCTGGTCTTTTGCTAGGAACCAAGAAGAGTATCTCAAGAATTGCAGACAAAGCCAAAAGGAAATTTAAGTCATCACATACTGTGATGCTTGAGCTACAGAGAATTACTGAGTTACTATTCATCAGCTGAACTGCTGAAAGCAACTATGTTCATGTTTCTACCCATTCCGCCAGTACAATAAAATACATTAGCTTAAAGGGCGCCTGTAAAAAGTATTTAAGAATGTGAAAACTTCCAGGCTATGCAGATGAGCAGAGAGGTGGCAATTCATTCAGCTACAAAAATGGGATCAATTCCAATTACAAGTTCATACCTTATTTATAGCAGCCTGGCCTGCCTAAACTAACATATTAATCTCTGATAAACATCAGACATCTCTGACCATGGCAGGATATCAGAAGGGGAAGCAGAGCTGCGAAGGACAGTGAGTGACAAGGACTTTCTGAATGTCATTCAATGAATCATTTAACCTCTTTGCATGTGAAGAGAAATGCAGGCACCTCACTCAGCCTTCCTAAGAAGCTCAATTCAATAGAAACTCCCATCCAAAGAAAGGGCTCTGAAATCCCTGAAGAATGAAATACAAGTATTTGACATACCTGGAATCCATGTGCAGGACCATCTCTGTCAATACCTGTAGTCCTGCTGGAGGCCTGTTCAACTCTTAAGTGAGACAAAGTGGCTTCTGAAAGGTAATCTGGCAGTGTGGCAACACAGGCTGAGACAAAACTCCTACTATAAACCTCAGAAAATAAAGAGGGTAAAACTTTGTGCATAAATGTTTTTAAATATATTTATTGAAGTAATATATTGTGTGTTTAAATATCCTCTTCACCAGATATTTCAATACAGAAAAAAGCAGTCTGTTGTGAAACATCAGAGCAGACTGGATGGGTGGTTTATCAGACTTGAGAGTAATGACTAGGAGTTGACCCATCACCCTCAAGCTTAACAGGCAAAAAAAAAAAAGTGTGTCTCCCCTCATCCATCATGGTGTAAAGAGCAATAGGGCTAAACACAAATATGATTAGGCTAAAGTGCAATCTTTGATATAGCCATGCCTGCAAAGGTTACCTGCAAAATTAAAAGGCAGCAGCCAACGGTTTTTGCATTAAAAGGACAGTCTCCAAGAGAAGATAAAGGGTATCTGTGTGACTGTCCTGCTAGACATCCTCCAAAGCCATGGATTATTCTCTTCCCACAGCAAATACCACAGCCTCTTCATCTGAAAATAACAGGCAGCAAGGTCTGCAGGAGCAGCAGCCCTTGCCCTGCTCACTCCCGTGGCAGCACCACGCCTGCTTTGTTACCACACGGGTGTGCAGACAAATGATC
Organism: Origma solitaria; assembly: GCA_013397895.1. Lineage (NCBI taxonomy): Eukaryota > Metazoa > Chordata > Aves > Passeriformes > Acanthizidae > Origma > Origma solitaria. The sequence continues at coordinate 706,344 of VZRL01002856.1, forward strand.
CCCACTCAGCTGATGCACAGCCCTCCCACCCTACTGTTTTTCTGGAGGACAGGTTCTCAGCTAGATCAGTCCCCGATTTGGATACCATAACACAGGGGATGGCGTGAGTGAAGGAACGAAGACTGGGAATAGTTAAACAAAACATAAATTTTTGTCACTGTTTAAGACCACAGTTGTAGGACCAAACCCAGAGAATCTGCCATTTCAGCTCCTACCTGCTTTGGGCTCTCCAAAGCAACTGCCAACACAAGATGTGATGTCTTCAGTGGGTACTACTTGGGACCAATGCTTTAACATGTTAACCTGACCTTTCTTGAGTCTGACTGAAAACACCCTTCACATGCCTATAACTTCAGTGAGTGTGAGTTACTGCAATGTAAATGATACTGCTGGCCTGTAACCTGCATGAGAACCAAGAGAACACTGAGCTGGATTCACCCTGCAATACATTTATTTTGCAAGCAACTCTTTTTCTCTTCCTCACAGTTACAGAGGCTCATGGGAGAGCAAGTAGAAGCTTGTGGGATTTGGGATGTTTGTCTGGCTGGAGGCATGAGAGAATCTGATTCATTTGCGTTATCTTTCCGAAAAGCGACTGCCATCAAGCAATCACAAAATAGAGCCATGATTAAACAACTGATCACAGGCGAGCGTGGGGATGCCCACACATAGCAAATATGCCCTGCTGCTTCCTGGCTAAGTTTGCAGCCTGTGCCAGGTTCTGTACTGCTGTGTTAGACTGCTCCCTGTTCTCAAACTAGCTCATGAACAGGCTTTCTAAAAGCAAGGCAAGCCCTTTATTTAGATCTTCCATTTGCACTTATATTTTTTAAAGACACAATTGTGATTTTCCACATAAATGAAGGAGCCCAAAGAACACATCCAAATATTGAAATTGAAGTTGGGGAAAACAACTATGTATCTTGGTTTAACTTTCACACTGGTAGAATTCAGAAAGAAAAAAGCAAGTGCTTCCAATACTTTTGTGTTTGTTGAAAATTGCCAATAATTTTTGTTGCAAAAACATTTTCCTTCCACTTTCAACATTCCTCTGAGACAAGACAGAAATAGTTTAACTGTGAAAATGATCCATTTTACAGGCATCAAACTATTTTTAAACCCTACTCCTCAGTCTGCTCTTCTATGCCTAGATCATCAGTAATTTATTTATGAAATTCCCTGAGGAAGGGAGTTTGCAAAGGAAAGGTAGGTGGTAAGCAAAAAAAGCCCTACATATACATACATATATACATTCATTCCCTAGAGGGGAAGTTACTCAGTGCCAAATTCTGACCCCTGACACACAACAAGTACCACCTCACTACCAGCACGGTTTTGTTGAAGTCAATGAGATGCCCAGTACCACCATGATAAGCAGAACCCAACCCTAATGCTGAACATGCAGAATGATGGAGGAAGCAGCAGACCTAAGCGCTCCATCCGTCTCTTCCATGACATAAATCCCTGTAAGGTCACAGGAAAATCAGACATGGGGAAGTAGGAGTGCCACACTCACTGACTGCACTTGAGAGGAAAAGGAGTAACACCACAAACTCTGAAGGTGGAAGTAGGTAAACTGATAAGGCAGATGTGTGATGGCATTGAAGATCACTTGGAACACTCCTTGAAGCTGGTAACCATAACTAATATGCACTTAAGTCTTAATTTGGGAGCAAATCCAAGAGGGATGTGCTTGGATTACTGGACTGGACTCCTCCTCTATCCAACAGAGGAAACCAGATGATATTGAGATTAGCTCAGTTGGTTGGAGCACGGTGATATTAACACCAAGGTTGTGTGCTTAATCCCCATATGCGCCTTTCACTTAAGAGTTGGACATGATGATCCTCATGGGCCCCTTTCAGCTCAGAATATTCTGTGATTCTCTGACACTGCAAGCCTTCCTTTGCTGTCAGTGAAGGAATGACTGACATTTCAAAAGCTGGAAGACCACCAGGCTTTGGTCCTTCTGTGAGCCTCTCTTTCTTTCTGGTACCCTGAAAGTGAGCGGCCATACAGCTTTCCTCCTGCTCCTTTGCAGGGACAGTGCTGCAGGCAGTATCCTCTGTGAGGGGGAATTACACATGTACTCCTTCAAAAGGCATAAAACCACTACAGGATCAACAGCTTAAAGACAGATAATAAATCTTTAACTTCATTACTTTCCTTTAGTGGGAGCCCTGTGAAGCTATGATCCTATATCCAGGTGCAAAAGAAGCAAACTTCACTTCTGAGCATCTGAATGACTCCAGGCACACTTGTCAAATGTGGGTGTTGCAGGACTTGTTAAGAATTCCTGCCTGCATAAGGTGTTTCCCGAAACTCAGAATGAAAATATTCTGTTAGTGGAATACAAGTCCAAGCTCATGTTTAAAGCAAGAACTGTTGATCCCAAATCAACGAAGCAGAAGATTTTCATTACATGGAGCACAGAAGAAAATGCTTGTCAGATTTGTCTCTGGAAAATCTCCTTACAGGAACATGTCTGTGTGCGCATAGAGGAAGAGCCTATTTTTGGGAAAAGAGACTGAAGATTTCATACATTTGTTTTAATGAACGGCCCTGGAGATTTTCTGTATTGGTTTTCCAGAGGAGGAGGCCGTACAAAGAGCTGCTCTGCAAAGGGTGCTACCTCTGCTAGAAACAGACAAGCACTGAACGCACATTTTAATGCCACACGGGACACAGTTCAGACAATGGCAACAAGAAAGTCAGAGAGTCAGGCATTTCAGAGACTGTGCACTCCCTTACAAAGGCAAAAACCACACAAACAAATTGAATTGAAATTCCTGCAATATGAATTTTGTCTCTACTCTTGGTGTCTAACAGAACGAGGTGTAAAAGCACAAAATCAAAGCAAACAGACCTGTTGGGGAAAGGCAGGGAGAAAAAAAGTGCTCGCATGGCAACTTCGTCAGCTCTCCAACTCCAAAGAGAGGCAGAAAACATCTTCCTTCCACCTGTGAAACTGTCAAAATCCCAGTCCAGGGTTTAAAGCCTGGCCTTTGGGGAATGCCTAGCCTAGAGTCCCACACCCACATAGTTTCTAGAGAACCCTAATCTCAAAATGTGAGAAAAACCAACTTCCAGTCACGTCCTCTTCACATGAAATTCACTCAGGCAACAGCCACCCCCATCCCCTACACGACAGGCAGTGGGCTACAGTGCTGGCAGCAAGAGCCCTTTCACAAGTTTTTGCTTCCCTCCTGCAAGCAGCTCTCTAACAGGCTGCAAACTTAGATGCTTCCTTGTGGAGACTGAAACTTTTTCTTTTAGAAGACCACCAGGAAGACTTTTTCACAGTTTATTGTGGAGACAGAGGAAAAATGGACAGATAATGTGGAAATACAACCTGCTGTTTGGATGTGCTTACTGTGTGCGCGTCAGGATAAGAAGTTCAAACACAAACTTGAGGCTGCTTCCTGCACTTCAGCCCCTAGATCTAAGAATTTACTTTACATGAATGTCCAACATGCCTTTCTCACCGCCTGCCATCTATTCCAAACCTGTTTTATTGGCTCTAATGACATTACCTTCCTACTTAGCTATGCAAGGAAGCACATGGGCTATGAAATCGACTTCCACTGCTGGTTTGGATTCTTCTGCTAATTCATATGGGTTTTAATTCCATGCCCTTTAGGCCTATAATAAATATCACCCTTGATAAGCCAGAGTGAGAATTAAGCTAATATTGAAAGAATCTGTCAGACCACTTATTTATTGTTTTAATTTTATGACTGTCTTGATGTAAATTCTAACAGACATTGGCTAGGTCCAAACAGAAATCACTAAAACACACAATGTACTAATTCAATGGGAAAGCAGAAAAAGTAGTATATTAAGTATGTTACAAATGAAGTTGTTAAATGATTCATTACTAGTTTTGAAATGTATTTTGTTGAGTAACAAATAAAACTAGAAACCTACCCAATAAACCAATATATATTTTTCAGGACATTTACTATGTCATATGTTGGACTTACCTTCTGCACAATAGAGGCATTCCTTTATTAGCACTTAGATAAAGCTTATCCAACATATTCCATGCTGCAAAGATTTTGTTAAATATTTAGTTGAAGAAATATAATTGTATTCCTATTAAGGAAGAATTTATTCTGTGTGAATGTGGAATTTACTTTCATTGTAGACACTCTGCATAGGAATCTGATCTGGAACTTGCAATCATCTTCCTCTCCCTCCTTCTGTGTTCACTAAGAGCTGAATGAATGTATTGGCTCACAGGATCAGACCCAGACCTGGACTTGAAAAACTGCTAATTAATTGCTAATATATTCTTTGTAAAACAAAAATACCACTCACCTAGGGGAGAATTTTGTTTACAAAGATACAGTGGTGCCAATTTGAGTGGATTTACTGAATTCAATTACAGATGATTATTTCTGATTGGCCAGTTTGCTATTCTATGAACCGAACAAAAAGCAAAGGGTTAAGAAAGGAAGACAAATCAGGCTGCAGGTTGCATTTTAAATACTCAGCTGCTGTAGGTATTGATATAAAGAATGTCCTTTTCGTGAGGATGGCATTTATGAAAACCCTGTAGTCACATTTACACACAAGTCAAAGCTAAACTTCATTGGTAACATCTGCTCTCTGGGATAAGAGTCTTTTCTCTTCAACACTTCCATGACACTGTAAAAAAACCCCATGTTAATGCACAAAGGAAAGAAAGAGGGAAAAAAAGATAAATAAACAAATAAATTAATAAATAAAGGGAAGAAAAGAAAGAAATGAAAGAAAGAGCCTTCAAAATGCCAGAGCTATTTTCATAAGTCTCTGTTTGCCACCAAAACCAGAAAAAATTGCCAATCCCTTTCCCAGTTAGGCCAAGGGAGCTCCCCAACAGGAGACTCACTTTTCATCTTTAAAGAAAAACAAAAAGAAATAAAAAAGTCACCAAAAAACTTTATCTTTGCAATCAGATGAGGAAAACTGTTCTGTGATCTCTTATTATCTCTGTGCTCCTGAAGTAAGGATAAAAAGTTGTAGAAGATCTTTCAAAACTTCTCTTTCACTGTTGCACTGGGGATCACGTGCTCCTACTTCACTGGCAGTCTGTTCAGGGAAAAAAGGAAAGCTCATCCTATCACGTCCCTGATTGCACACTGCTCTCTGAGGGTAGGGACAGCACAGGATTTTCTGTGCTGAAGTCTAAAAATACAGGTCCAGATTTTCTTCTTTAGAGATAATATCTGGACACATGCTTTCATAAATGGACTTAATTGCGGAAGAATCCTTTCACTGGGAAGCACCCTGCAGTTAAGATACTTTTTAGAACTCTGGGACAGAACATGCCAGGGGTTAAAAGGCACAGGCAATCTCTGCTGTATTAATGGCCTTCACAGAACCCAGTGATGGCAGAAGGAGACAGCATTTCTTTGTGCAGCTGTCTCTGTCGGCCTCTCTAACCCCACAGCAATGCCAGAGGAGAGGAGGTAACCCTGGGGAAGAGACAGCTGCAGCAGTGATGCTAAGAGCTCCCCCTTTAAAACACTCTCGAGGCTGTTCTCGTTTATGTCAGGTCTCTTCTTCTGCCTGAGCCACCCCAGCTGCTGACGAGTCATTTGCTTGAGACCCCTGACCATCTCAGTGGCTTTTTGTGGGACATGCTTTGTTAATGTCTTCCTTATACTGTTAAAAATCAAAGTACTTGACTGAGTCTACCTTTCTGCGAAAAGTTATTTTTAAGATGGAAACCCCCCTCAAATTCTGTTTGTTTCCATACAGCAGATGCTTCTGTATTCAAAAGGCCTATTTGCCCTTTCCAAGGGATTCCATTCTTTCCTGCTGCAGTGAGATGGCTTTAGGCTCTGGTTCTAAATTCAGAATAATGTGGAAGGTAAGACCTTCAGTTCCCTCAGTTTCCTTCAGTTTGTATCCTTGCACTGTCCAGTATTTTCACATCACATTAATCTTTGGCTCCATATCACCTTAACTATGCAACAAAATGCCAACACTTTAATTTGCTACTTCTGCAACTGCCATTCAACTAACAGTTTTTAATTTATTATAAAAACAGCTTTTTCCTGAACATCTTCAACCTAGCTAGTGATTCTAGTAATGGTATTGATTACTGAAAAGTTATCCAAAGATTAATCTAGCTCTCTGAGTTGACTTTCAAAAAAGAACTGCGTATTTCTTTAATGTGGAAGTAGTCATCTGCAGGTGAGTTTAAAAATTAGTGTTTGGCTAGGACACAGAAAATAAGCCTCAAACAGCAGTAGGTGAAATATGGTGACTGAGCTTTAAACAACTTACAGCAACAGAGGGATTAGTGCTATAAAATGGATCAAGAGCCCTCTGGTCCTTTGAAGCATCAAATATTGGTTCATTGAGAAAGTTGTTCCAAGCCCAGTAAAGAATATTTCCCTGATAGCAACCAATGGTGGAAGATTTTTCCCACCCATTAATGACTGGGCTCATGTACCAAAGCAGAAATATTTCATTCATACATTAGTCTAAACTTCTTACAAACCCACTGGAACTCTTTTGCTCAAGAGATTCTTGTGTCAGTGATTATTTATGCATTTCTGCCATAAAATATTTCCTTTTAACTGTTTTGAATGTGGTGCCTTCTAATTGCATTGGATGTGTTATATGTGCAAATCAGTAAGTACAAGAATGCAACCAGCCTTCGTTGCACTATTCATTATTTTTACATTCTGCTATCATGTCACCTGTTATCTGTTTCTTCCCCTACCCAAGCAGTTATAAAACATTTCATTCATCCTCATGTCTCATCAATTTTCACATCTCTGACAGCTTCTGCTGCCTGGATATTTTTTCCTGATGCTCATCAAGATTCAAGGACCAGCTATGAACACAGCTTCTCATAAGCGGGACAGGACCACAATTTAGAAAACAGAATCATAATAGTTAGAGGCACATGTAACCATGAAGGAACAACCAAACAGATAGGAAATTAAATCAAAGTGCAGGACATGTGATTTCATCTTCCGCAGAGAAATAGTCCTTAAGGACTGTCAGTGAGTTGAAAAGACTACTCCTACACCAGCAGAACTACCTACACATACAAGCACTTACTGTGTTATGAAGCATCCTTCTTCATGTCAAAGTCATAAATTACAGCAATCCTACCTCCTAGGCCATCAACAACAATTTGTTCCTGAAGTATATTTAAAATTCATTGACATCTACAAAATATTCCTTTTCTACTAGGCATTTATCCCTCTTAAGCCATGTTCCCCAATAGATCTTATTGCTGTCATTGCTCTTCTTTCCTGCAATGAGTTTAGCTCATTCTAAAATAAGGTTTAAGGGCTTGCAGGTTGCACAGGGGCTGAATTTCACAAGGGATTATATATTTTTGTTAGCAGCACAGTCACTTTATTCAGTCTGAGATTCCTACAAAAATCCTGGTATCTTGCTGCAATTTACAGGTTTGTATTGCTCCAGCCTCCTTCATTCTCCAGTATGTTTAAGCTTTATTACCCCTCCCAGAGCTACTTGTTTGCACATATCTTTCTGATAAATGGCACATCTGCACTACAGAGAGCAGAACAATGCAGAGGTGCCTAAGACAGCTGTATCAGATTGAGGTTTGGAGCAGAAGGAATCCAGCTACAACAGGACAGTGCCTGGCACAGGGCAATTCACGCTACTTCTTCACAGGTAGATGAACCTACACATGCACAGTCTTCAGTGGCTAGTGACAGGGTGACAAACCTGGCTGAGGTGCCCTAAGGAATCAGAAGCCGATTGAAACAGATCTCCCACGAGCAAATCAGTTAGGTATTCTGAAATATCTGAGGCATCCTTAATGTCTCCCTGTTTTGATGGCTTACAGAATTTCAGTGGCATTTTGTATTTTCATCAGTCTTACTAACACTGCATGTACATATTCAGATGCTCCTTCAAAGGCCCACACTCTCTCTGCTGTCAGCAGACATCACAGGTGAAACGTCAGTCTCGGTGAAGTCAAGACTGAAAGCTGCTGACTTCTCAGGGGCCCACATTTCATCCCATAAGGTCAGGAAACTGTTCAAACTCATGATTCTACTAGCTCTCACACCTTTCTCCCCAGAGACTAATTGGGGTAAAAGAAGATGAGGTTGAAGCAGGTTTGAAAATTAAGGCGTCCAAGAGACCTCCATACCCTTGTGACAGGCTGATACCAGAGGTGAAACTGGAGACAAACAGTGATGCCCCTGCAGTCCCATGCCCTCAGCAGCATGGCTGCAGCTGCAGCTGCAGCTGGGTTGCCTTGGAGGAACAAACCAGCCCTGCAGACTCTTGCCCAGCATCCTCAAAGTCCATAATAGGCAAGGGAAAGTCACGGAGCTGATGTTTATTAATGCAGAGACCCTGGTTTTCATTGGCCCTGAAGGAATTTTATCCAGGAAATTTTTATTGCTATTTGCGGTAGCCAGCTTGGTTTAGCCTATTCTGTAAGAGCAAGACAGACGGTGCTTTTGAAGACAGCACATGCTGCCTCTTCTTAAGTGTCCTTTTCAGGTAAATTCTAAAAATAGACCAAGCTGGCACCTACAGGTCAAACTCTGCAGTTCCTTCAAAATCCAGAAAAACTAAAGTATGCCTCACACACAGCTACTGTAATTCCCCAGGCTGGCACTTAGTCATCAGTCAAAGCTACTCTCACAGCACAGTAGATTTCTTTCCCCTCCATTGCACTCTAATATTATTGTAATAAAAATAGGGAGAACTGTGATTTTTCCATCTTGTCTAAGCACTAAACTTTGGTTTCTTTCAGAAGAGGTGTCTTCTATAAAAATACACTACATTTGTGCTGGGGCTTCCTTCATAATTCAAGTGGAAATTAGCAGCTGTTACAGCCTGCTGCACACACACCAGCCTACTTCATGCCACTTACCACAATGAGAGGTTCATTCACACTTTGTATTTCCTTTATGCAAGAGCCTCAAATTCTTTTGCCAACTGCAACAATAGTTTTCAACAAGTGAGTCTTTCTTTCACAGTCAGACATTTTGGCTTGAGTGCCCACACTTCAAAACTAGCAGTGCAGGGGGGAGACCAGCGGTCATAAAGAGTGGCAACCTCTCTGATCCTTCTGGCATTACCTGTTCTGCAATTATATGCAATTATAATCATTATATACAACATGGAACATGACAAGTTTGATGGGAAATGTATATAGCAGGGCTTGACTCTGTACTGAAAATGTACACATTTTCAGAAAGCCCCTCGAGAGCATGGGAAATCGGCTCTGCTTCCGAAGAGCCTGAGGTCCAGAGGCACAAGAATGTACAAATGCCTACAACCAGATGACTTCAGAAGTAGGAATACCATCACTGACCTAAGCTGATGGTAAAGTCAGTCAACTCCCTGAGAACGAAAACTTTGGAAACTTTTACTTACTATCTCAAACATAATTATTCTTTCACAAAATCATTTGCTTCCAAGCTAACAAAATACACAATTCAGCTACCCACACCAAAGTTGTTCAAAACCAGTACATCAAACAAAAGAATCCCTTTGCTTAGACGCTATTGCTAATGCAACAGTTTCATGTACTCTGCAGTAAAAAAAAAGTTTTTGCAACTTCTTCATAAATTTAAATAACTTTATGAGAAAATGTAGTGTTATAATCATATGGGAATCATAAAAACCAAAACATAAATAAAGCTTTAACTTATAAATAAATTACATTTAAATCAACAAATAATATTTAGGTACCATAAATAAAAAGATAAATAAATAAAATCCTAATGCTTAAGTTTGAGTTGAAATTTGCTCTAAGCTTTTTTGGGTTTCTTTCTCTTTGCATAAGACCCAGGAGAGGTAGACCCATATGAATGGGAATAAGCTTTACCTGACTCTCCATGATCTGAAAACACCATATTTTATTCAGTGTAATAAATACTGGTAATATTAATGTTTTGCCTAGAAGACATATTTACAATACTATAAGGATTTTATGAAATCATATAACTTTTCCATAACTGATGACACTTAACATTCTGTCTCAAAAATGCATTACTTTATAATCTTTGAGTTTCCCTCATAGCCAATGATTTTTACTCTTCATTGTTGCCAGTTCAATCTGTGAATTTAATTTGCACTAGCTACTATACCAACATGCTTCATTTTAATTTTACAGGTATGTGTAAAGAGTTATTGGTTGAAGGTAGTTTATCATAGAAGCACATGAAAACAGTCAGTGGAAAGCTACAGGCATTCAGGAAGGAAACACAGCCAAATACAGTGGCTTTTCCTCTGTGTGACCTGAAGGATCACAATTCAGCCAGCATCTATGAGAAGGACATTTTGAAACATCATGTTGAAAATAGAGAGACCAAAATTCTGACACGGCAGTTCCCACAGTAAGATAAAGCAGCACTTCTGTATATTGTAGAAAACCAAACCATTCCTGCCTTGTAGGCAGACAATTTTGTTTATTAATTTCAACATCTGCTGTCTGTTCTTTTTCTCAGGGATGCATCAAGCTGCTCTGGCTTGGTCCTTGTGATTATGTCCATGGCCTCCTCGTTATTCGGTTCCTGTTTCTCATACTGTAGACTTCTTTATACCTCAGCTTTTATCTGAACTGGCTTCCTACAGCTGCACAGCCGAGTTCTGCATCAGGAGGCTGCCACAGCAGACACTTGTACAGGTGGTAACACTGGCTTGCCAAATAAAATCTTACCCTCGGTTACTTCAAGTGCACCACTTTGGCTCAACATTCACTCATTTGCTCATTGACAGGAGTATTTTAATTAACATGTGAGAAAAAAAATGAGCAAGACCAAAGCTGCGAGCATTGAAAACACTAACTGCAGTTTCCAGGCTGGGAAATCTGGCATTTCCAAGGCTTCTGATGCCATATGTTGCAAATGCTAAAGAAACAAAGATCATTAATTATGCTGAGCCCCTGGTAGCCAGGCCCTTAATACTCCATGGGTCTGCAATTATCCAGCCTCATATTTTTCTCTCATTGATTGCTGATGGTACAGCTCATTCTGGAGGCCATTTCTATGAATGTGAAAGACAAGAAGGTGAGCAAGAGTAGTCAGCATTGATTTGCAAAAGGGAAATCATGCTTAACCAACCTGATTGCCTTCTATGATGGGACAGCTGGCTGGAGAGATGAGGAGAGAGCAGAGGATGTTGTCAACCTGTACTTCAGCAAGGCTTTTGACACCGTTTCCCACAGTGTGCCCATAGGCAAACTCAGGGAGTGCAGGCTGGATGAGTGGATGGTGAGGTGGATTGAGAACTAGCTGAATGGCAGGTCTCAGAGGGTTGTGATCAGTGGCACAGAGCTAGCTGGAGGCCTGTAACTAGTAGTGTCCCTCCAAGGGTCAATACTGGGCCCAGTATTGTTTAACCTACTAATCAATGATTTGCATGAAGAAATGGAGTGCCTCCTCTGCAAGTTCGCTCCCCATACAAAACTGAGTCCCTTCCAGCCTTAACTGTTCTGTGATTTTGTGGTTCTGTGACTGCATTAAGTCCTCTCTGTTTACTCTCTGTATATTACTACCTAAAGCTAGAATTTCCCCATCCTTCCTCTTCTCCACCCCTTTTTGTCCATGTGACCTCTGTCCATTTATTTGTACAGTTTATCTCCCAGTGAAGACCTGCTCTCGAGTGCCATCTGTGGAAGTTGCACAGCACTGTCCACACAGCCTGGACAACAGAACCAAAATCTCCCTCTGTGGAGTTCTTGATGGAGGGAGGGATCACCCTTCAACTGAGCTGCCATCCTAAGTCTGATCAAAGCCTTCCCCACAGAAGAGCAAACACTCAGTAAAAGCTGTGCAGAATCAATATGTGACAGCGGATGGTGCAATATCAAGTCTTAGTCCACGTGGGGTTGATACACAGAGTCTGAGTCTGGTGTTTTCCCACAGGAACACGGGGAGAACATTCAACTCCCTGAGAATGAATAGCTCAACAAATGAGTTATTAAGAATTTAACTACACAAGTCCCAAGAGAAAACCATTGAAGCCTATTAAAATGAATTTGAAATTGCTTCTTTATATGGAAAATACACTAAGTGCCAATGTTGCAGGACCATCCTGGATTAGGATAACGTATTTATGGGTCACCGGGAAGTTTCTACTACAGGAAGCCTGAGAGAGGACTACTGAAAGAATCCACTCTGCCTTCAGGGGAAAGTGCCAGACTTGGAGCAACACCCCCTGAAGTAATCCACTGATTAATTCAGAAAAGTTCTTCCAGGTTTAAACTGAGCTTATTAACACCAAAATCTGGTCCTTAATGAACCACAGTTAAGCAGCTCAGGAGCCAGATCAACTTCTCTGATTCTGGAATCACTGCCTGCTTGGCCAGGTCAACCCCCTTGAGGTTTACTGCTGCATGTCAGCTCTGGGAGACACCAAACATTCTGGTGCTGAACAAGTTGATGATGCCAAGTGCATCATGTACTGTCTGGTCCCTGGCACGCTGCTTGGCATGTAGGCAATGGCAGATGTACACAGAAGTCAAGCCCACGCCTTCAAAGACAGCTTTTCTGTAGGAATATAATGAAAACACCTACACTCACATGGCGCGTCTCTCCAGCTACTGTTTTCAGAGAGAATGCATCATTTGCATCTAGGCACTGTACTTACTTTTTCAACCTCTACTTTTTTGTTCACCTCAAGATAGTTCTGCTTGAAAATGTTCTGATTATAGGAACACCTAATTTCATTCTGCCACTATGCTGAAGAACAAGACGAGCTCTCTGTGTAGTAGACTTCATGCCCTCTGTGCCACTGCTAATGCCTTTCCCTCTTGACCAACCCACCTCTGGGACTCAAGGATCACCTGGAGGTTTGCTTTGCCTTTGGAATGGTTCAGCCTGTAACAGACTTCTTTGTCTTACAACAGCTTCCAAACAAGACACACAGGTCCCCTGACAAAGTTCTTTGTACATTTTAAAGAATACAAATTGAAGAGTGCAGTGTCCTGAAGCGTATTTTTCAGGAACAATGTGAAGACATTTCCAGCAAGTGCTCTTAATGGAAGTTTCTTTGCCAAGTATTGCCTTCTTTCCTAGCTGTGGTTTTGAGAAAACACATTTATTCACAACAGGAAAAGGCAGAGCAGAACTTTCAGTCCTGTACATTCAATCACTCTATCCCCTGGTAGATGAACTAAAAGGGCTTCTTTTTTTCCCCATAGGGTCTACACATGTAAACATTTAGTACTTAGCTTATACCTACCAGTCAGGATGGTAAGATGCAGTGAAATTCAAATCAAAATCAATGAAAGTGATAGCATTAGACCCAGTAATTCAAAATCAAGGGTCCAAGTGATTGAAGTACAGAAGAATCACTTTTTAAAAAGCACAGGAAGAACAAGAGAGACGGGTTAAAACTGCGAGATTATCAGAATAGAGGAAGCAGAAAAGAAGAAGTCTCCCAGCCATATTCCAGAGGAGACTTTGAAATGGCCTGTGCTGCTAAACAAAAGACAGGCCATTTATTTATCTACCCAACTCATATTGATTTGGAAAACTAGCAAGAGTATTGCAAAATAAAACCAGCATTAGAACAGCCTACATTTTGATTAGCTTGTGCTGCCATAATTTGCAGAAGCGCATTGACATTATGTGTGATGGGACTCAATAAACAAAATTAATATAACATGGCTACCACTCAACATTTCCATAACATTTTATGCCTTCACACCACTTTGCAATATAAACTTAATAAATTAATCTCTGTAAGGTAGGCAAATCTGATTAGCCTTATTTTACAGATGAGTTGACTGAAGCTTGGCAGAAGTGATGTCACCCAAAGTAGCACAGAGAGCTGAGGGGAAAGAGTAGCAATTAGCAGCCAGTTTGGGGCTACAGAGACCCTGCCATTCCTTCTGGCCAATTATTATGCAGGACACCCTCACTGCTACCGCAGCGTAAAATTTAGAGATCTGCCCATCTGTCTGTTAGCATTTCCATGTTCCCTCAAACATTAACAAATACACACAGAGTCTGACTGAGGGACCTGATTTCTGCTGCACAAACCCATGCCAGACCCTGTAGCTTAGTCTGCAAAACTAACCCAGACAGAGGAAGAAGTCCTGCAGCCAGTAAAAATCTGGGCAGTCAAAAAGACAAGTAAAAAGGAGTAATTCCCAGTGAAGATACAACCCATCTCCTTCATATCTTCTTCCCATCAGACATCACTGTGGGCCATGCCTAGCATCACTGGAGGCACTTACACATTCTCCTCTTGCTGCTTGGCTCTCCCACCAAAAAGCCTGTTTGAAACAATGACAGCAGCTCTGCCAGTCTTCCACCCAAATGCTCTGGAGCCACCGCTTTCTGGATTCATGAAGGTGTTTCAGCTTTTCCTGAAAGATTTATTTTGCCATTGGCATTTATTTTTACTGAATATCACGTGACATAAGTTCAGTGGAAAGGAAAAGAGACGATTCCTCTTAGCAGTGGTATTTTCTATTATGTTAGAACAGCAGCCGAGGGGAAATTACATCCAAAGGCGAAAAAGGGGTCTTTCTAACAGGCATTCAAAACACTTAAATCAGTGGTGATGTAGAATGACTTACTCCCACCTAAGTACACATTTCCAGAGTTGTAACTTTCCCTGCAGGTATTAAAATTCTCTGCAGGCCTTCAGGATATAAAAATGTCAACCACCATTATACTAGTCCAAAAATGTGACAAAAGTGTCACTCAGAAAGCAGAAGTGAAAAACCTGCAAAGAATAGGGTTTGTGAACAAGTACGACATAGACAAATACAACCTAAATATCTGCACTTCACAAAATGGTCTTGTCTGCTGGCTGTACCATACATGGGTAGTCAAGTAAGCACATAATTATCTTCAGTACCATCATTCAGAAGAGCTAAGAAAAATAAAAATATGGTCTTTAATTTTGCTTTTCTTTCCATTTTCCCGCTCGTAAAATTTACTGCTTTCTGTTACAGCAACACTTCTTCCAACTGTGGTATTGGAGACAGGGAAAATATGTGTTGTACACTAGAGCATCAAAGGTGACTCCTAAGAGCACAAGAACACTAAAACATTTGTTTTGCTTAGATTTTCCTCTACTCACATCCCAGGTTACCTGGTTTTGTGACATTTTAATGGTAGAAACATCAGACTGGGGCTTTACCTATACCTGAAGAGGAAAAATGGTAAAAAGTAGATCCAAAATTTTTTTTTTCATTTGAAATACCTCTGCTTTAGGTAGAGAAGGTGATTTACTGGAGAGTTGAAAGAACTTGTGGACAGAGGAATGGAGTTTTTGCACAAACAACAGGGATAAAATACCACTGCAGATAAAACCTAAGCTTACTTCTACCTGATCTCCCCTCTCTTTAGATTTGGCTACTGACATTGATACAGAACAGTATCAATTAGACAAGGACAACATATTTGATCATGGACTCTCACTGGAATTATTCTAAATGGAGCAAAACATTACAGATATGCCAGTGGAATGTTATAACTGTTGATACACTTCATACATACACCCAGACAAACATACATTAGCCTACAGCAGACACCACTGCCACTTTCTGAGCCTGTTAAAATCGAAAGTAGGAGCTTAGGTATAGTCTGAAATCTTTGTATACTATATGTATTAACAAATTCTCTTCTAGTATCTTCAATATTAAAAAAAACAGAACTGAAAGTTTGTCTCAGTCTCTTGCATAGAGGGGAAGATGATCAGACTGGGCCATTTCCTGCATACTTGAAGCAAAGGTCACTGCAGAGAGAATTTACTTCATCAGAGCCCAAAGTGAACAAGTATAAATGGCTGGGACTAGCCAAGAGATATAAAAAGGAACAGATTGGATCATCTACCCCCATGGGAAAGAGCTTACCTCAAAATATCTCATTTACTGGAAGTGCTCTGATCTGGAAAAAAAACGCTCCACTCCAACCTAGGAGCCCAGACCACCACTCACACAACTGACTACTGGAAAGAACTTATCCATTGACCTTAGATCAATCGTTTCAATAAAGAAGCAAAGGCAGTCTTTCAGTGTAGTGCTGGTATTCAGCTACATGAGTTACTGTCAGCGAGGTTTAGGGAGGCACTTTGCTTGTCCAGTGTGGGCTTCTGTAATTTCTCAAAGAGATTGGGCCAATTCAGAGGAGCAGGAGCTGGTCATTAAGTGTCAGGCCAGTTCAGTTATTCTTTTACCCTTCTGCAAACTTTGGAATCTGCACTCCTCCATTTTTATTTTTTTCCCAGAGTTTGGTTCATGTTAATCTTTAGAACAGATCCTATAGCCCCATAACATTCAGGGGTGTTGTTTATCTATTTGCTTTGATTCTTCTCTGTCCCTGGAAGCCAAAAGCAGTTCCCAGATAATCAGCTGAGAGGCATGACTGCCCCTCAAAATGCTGGAAGGAATAGTTTGTTTTTTCTACCAAAGGATGAAACACAAAAAAAGTGTAGAGGTTTGAAGTTTGCATGTTAAGATAATCTTTTCTTGAGGAGCTTATAGCATTAAGGACATAGTCACTCAAAGATCATTTCAAATGTCTATTCACAAACTTCACCAATTCTTAACATATTCTAAATCAATTTATGACTTAAAGCTATAGGAAACTAAAATGGCTTGAGTGAACTGAAAACATCTCAAAACAGCCTGCTCCTTCCATCACCCTGAAATAAGCTTATCCTGCTAGACACTGGTAGATTTTAAAGGTGCTGCCAGATGACTTAAAAAGAAAAACTCAAACCAGTGCTTAGAGCTTTCTTGAATCATTTAACGCAGACCTTATGTGACATGAGATGTGCATTATGTCTTCAAATTGGCAGTGCAAACTAAGTAATTAATCCTCACAAGACAGGGCAGGTCAGTAATATCATACTGAGACAGACAGGTTAACATTAAATCTCAGGACTACCTCAGTGACTCAAATAGCATCCTGGGCCCTTCTTGCTACGTCTTAAAGGCTTCAACAAATGCTCTCATTTTGCATGTAATAAAATTATTTGATATTTTGCTTCAAATGCAGCGCTAAGTATTTCTGAGTGGGCTTTGAAAGAGAGAGGACTGTGTTCTTTTCGTACATTCATTCTCATGACATCTGTCCTGCTACTTTGTTTCAGATTATGTTCTCAACACAACTTGACCCACACAATTTTTGGTACTTAGCAGTCTTGAACAGTGGGACACTTATGTCTGAAGGCTGTTTACAGTTTACTGGAAATAAGAAATTTGCACCTGGCAATTATGGCCTGAACATTTCTCATTTGAACTCACGACGGGTTTTTTTTCACTCGCTTCAGGCAAAGTGTTAAAGTGCTGCTCTGGTCCTGTCACCAACTCTAAAGTAACACTGCAGGATTCCAGTTTTGATTCCATCATTTATTAATTTGTCAGTCTTCAAAGAAAAACATTTTGCTAAATGCCAGGCTCCTCCTGGAGCCTCTTCAACATTTGTGTTATCTTTTCAGATATCTTTCCCAACAATCCTGCTACTGGAGGATGGTACCGCTAACTGCACCACAAACAGACTACAGCTCATCTTCCCACAGCTGTGCCCACCCCTGCGGCACTCACTCACCACATTCAAACTAAATTCACTGCAATTGGCAGCCAGGAGGGCCAGCTGAGTCCTGGGGGGCATCAGGCATGGCATCGCAGCCGGGCAAGGAGGGGATTGTCCTGCTCTGTTCTGCTCTGCACTGGGGCAGCCTCACCTCGAGTGCTGGGGGCAGTTTTGGGTGCCACAGCATGAGAAAGACATTAAACTATTAGAGAGCATCCAAAGGAGGGCTACAAAGGTGGTGAAGGGCCTTGAGGGGAAGCCTTACAAGGCACAGCTGAGGTCACTTGGTCGGTTCAGCCTGGAGAAGAGGAGACTGAGGGGAGACCTCATTGCGGTCTGCAACTTCCTCATGAGGGGAAGAGGAGGATCAAGCACTGAGCTCTTCTCTGTGGTGATCAGTGACAGGACCCAAGGGAATGGACTGAAGTTGTCTCAGGGGAGGTTTAGGTTGGCAATCAGGTAAAGCTTTTTACCCAGAGGGTGTTCAGGCACTGGAACAGGCTCCCCAGGGCAGTGGTCACAGTACCAAGCCTGACAGAGCTCAAGAAGTGTTTGGACAATACCATTGGGAATATGGTGGGACTCTTGGGCTGTCCTGCACAGGGCTAGGAGTTGGACTCAATCCTGATGGGCTCCTTTCAAGTCAGTATATTCTATTTTTCTATGATTCTGTGCCAATCTACTGGTGAGGAAAGTGCTGCTGTTTTCAGACAGCTCAGTATCAAGCTGGGACAGAGAAAAGAGTTGCAAAAGTAGCTGAGTGAGCGCATACTGCACTGTAAGAGATGGCATAAAATTCTACAGCAGTAAATTCTGCAGAAAGCTAAGACTGATATGATATATCCAGATTCTCTGCAGGGAGAATGGAGCCAAGGACTGGATCCAAGAGAAACTGCTGCAGAAGATGCTAAACCAGGAACCTTGAAGAATCCAGAAAATTTCCTACAGTTCTGCCTGGACCATCTTTCCCTGAAGTTGCTGGCTCCTGGTTCTTCACTCTGCTCTCTTCACCTCAGCTTCATTCTGACTCATAGTGTTTTAAGCCATTTTACTATGTGTCTACTTCTCAGTTGCTTGATCTTCAGAAAACTTTTTCAAACACACTTCCTTTCTGCAGCAACTGATATCACAAATGGGGCCCTGCCCTTGGCTCCTCTTCAGATATCATTGAATTATGTGTAGTCAGTCACTCCTCAGCGCAGGTACTGGTTACGTGATCTTACAAATGGATTTGCAAATGTTAAGAACACAATGAAAGGTATAAACCGAAGGATGCTAAATGCTAAAGATGTCTTATGTCAGCTAGGGGATTGGCCAAGATGTTCCTGGACTGCACCTTCTCTGGGTATTGCTCGTGCAACCATGCATTTCCTGAAACAAACAGGAGCATCCTGGAATGGGTCTCGTTGGAAAAGCAGTGTCCAGTCACTGTCTGCCTGTCTGCTGGGAAGAGCAGCCCAGCCAGTCTGGCAGGCCTGCTCGTCACAGGGGACAGCACTGTATTTGCTGCTTTAAGTTAATGACTGTTAGCTGGTATTCCAAGCAACTGCTCAGATTCCCTAACTCTACTGCAGAGTGAGGGAAAGGGTCATGCCAAACACCCCAAATTCACTTTTTTAAAGCATCAATCATACTACAGAAATAGGAAAAGATATATCAGTCAAGAGTTTGACAGTGGGACCATGACATTTTTTGGCTCACCCATGTACTGACCCAATCTTCAGCAAGGGCGCTGAAGCAGCTCGGTTACTCATGGTCCGTCAGGCCAGCAGAACTGCTTCTAAACTGAGTTCTGCAAGGAGCTTCTGAGGAAGAAGGAAACTGGTGCTGGCTGTGCTTAGTATGGCATTTTGACTGCTTCCTGAGTTGTCTCGCTTGAGAGGGGCTGAAAGTCCTTCACATTCCACTATACTGGCCCACTGCTGACCTTCAGTGTGTCACAGAGCCTCCTTCATAGCTATTGCTACCTGTCTGTTTTGATGTGATCCATCAAATCTTTGAGCCTACTGATTCAGACCTACTGATGGGCCCATTTTACTTATTCTCTGTTCAGCCCATTTGTTGGCCTAAAAAGACACCTCTTTTAAAATGTAATACAAATTAAAATGTTATCATTGATCTTTTGCATTAAAAAGCCTAAATTTCCAGCTAAATTGCATGTAGTAATTTTACTTCAGGAGAAATTTTTCACATGTTACAAAACTGAGCTGAATGGTTCAATGTAGACAG
Source organism: Origma solitaria (assembly GCA_013397895.1). Lineage (NCBI taxonomy): Eukaryota > Metazoa > Chordata > Aves > Passeriformes > Acanthizidae > Origma > Origma solitaria. The sequence goes on from VZRL01002856.1 coordinate 726,074, forward strand.
TGATTATTAAAAAATAGCAACCACATTAATTTTAACACAGAATCATAGAATAGAAGAGAATAGAACTGTTTAGGTTGGAAAAGATCTCTAAGATCATTCAGTCCAACCCTTAACCTAACCCTTCCAACACCACAATTAAACCATGTCCCTAAGTGCCAAATCTACATGTCTTTTGAACACTTCCAGGGATGGTCACTCCACCACTTTCCTGGGCAGTCTGTTCCAATGCTTTACAAACCTTTTTGCAACAAAATTTTCCTAATATCCAATCTAAACCTACCCTGGCACAACTTGAGGCCATTTCCTGTCATCCTGTCATTTATTACCTGGGAGAAGAGCCTGACACCCACCTCACTACAGCTTCCTTTCAGGTAATTATAGAAAGCAATAAGGTCCCCTCTCATACTCCTTTTCTCCAGACTAAACACTCCCAGCTCCCCAAGTTGCTCCTCACAGAAATTGTGCTCCAGACCCTTCACCAGCTCCACTGCCCTTCTCTGGATGCACTCCAGCCCCTCAGTGTCCTTGTAGTGAGGGGCTCAGAACTGGACACAATACGCAAGGTGTGGCCTCACCAGCGCTGAGTACAGGAGGACAATCACTGCCCTGGTCCTGCTGGACACACTCTTGCAGATACAAGCCAGGATGCCCTTGGCCTTCTTCGCCATCTGGGCCCATGCTGGCTCATGTTCAGCTGATGTTGATGAATATCCTCAGGTCCTTTTCCACTAGGCAGCCTTCAAGACACTCTGCCCCAAGCCTGTGGGCTCTGCACAGGGTTGTTGTGACCCAGGTGCAGGACCCAGCACCTGGCCTTGTTAAAATTCATACTGTTGGCCTTGGCCCATCAATCCAGCCTGTCCAGGTCCCTCTGCAGGGCCTTCTTACCCTCCAGCAGATCAACACCCCTGCACAACTTGCCGTCATAAAAACAACCACAAAAATTTATGTGGATCCACACATGTAGATGAACGAGCATTATCCTGTTTGGCCTCCGTCATCTCACATGCCCTATTTACTCTGGGATTTACTGAATCTCTGCTTTCTGTGTCTTGGTGAAAGCAGAACTATAATTTTTAACCTCTGATACAACTCTTAGTGAAGCTATTCCCAAGGTAACATTCCCCATTTTCACACTATAGCTGTGCAGTGATTTTCATTAACTGATTAGACAAACATGCTCATTTGCTTAGTGCTTGTCATTGTCATTTAAGCATCTGCTCTTAGGGCACATTACCTTACAAACAGTGCTACCATCTCACCTTGCAGATTGATTCAACTCTATTTTAAATTCCTGTTACAGGAATACATTTCTGTAAACAGGTACCAATAGCCACTAAACAATTCTTACATAATCAGTCTCCTCAAACCACTGGCCTGTCTGACACCATCAGTAATACACCAGGCAATGTAAATTCCTAATGAGAATGAAGAAATGGGTGAGAGAAAAGTAAAGCTACCGACAGCTCTCTGTAGGGATCCTCCTACATATAGGTACAGCATGACATTGGGAATATTAATGCCATATAAGTTGTTTTATATAGAAATGCTAAAAAATAAAAAATGGGGTTGAAAAACCACAGAACATCAGAGAATTCATTCTGAATGTGAGTAATTTTATGCTCCACAGAAATCTGAAGTTATAAACTCCATACATAGACTGAAACTGTGACTTCAAAGAATTTCTACATATTCTGTCTCTGACAGCACACTTGGTTTCCAAATCTGGGTAATGCCAGCGTGTGGTTCATTCTTCAATAGATAATGAAAAGAGTGGGTTTTTATCAGCAAAAGCTACATCATCCCACAGTGCTGGAGCTAGACACATGCTGCTAACTCAAGACAGGGTATTGACAGGAAACTGCTGTGACAGATTTGTTTCCCCAAGCAAATGTGACAACAAGGTGATGATCTCAAGCACTGCCTGATGCAGAGGAGTAAGAAAAACAAGAGAAGGAAAAAACCACCAACCCAAGAACAAGTCCAAAGAATTGGGAAGTGTTCATAGGCCCCACTATCTTTTCTATTTTAAGCACAATTGTATTTGTTTTGTTTGGGTTTTTTTGGTCACAGCTAAGATTGCTTTACTCAGAACTCATTATATTGCATCTTTTTTCATCCAACGATGAAAAACTCTGCAGCAAATGTATTGAAGGATTTAACTCTAATGCAGCTTCTCCCATTACTGCTTCAAACTGTTCCGAAATTCTGTCTTGCAGTTTTTCCTGATGATCATCTGACCTATAAATCAGAGGAATTTTCCCTACGACTTTCCAGTTTCTGATGCTGCGTTTCCCCCTTCCACTCAGTCAGGATTTTTCTCCTCATTATTACCCTACTTCAGAAGTTTTAGCTTGAGGGTTCAGGGCCTAGAGATAGAGGGATGCTATTCTCCCACAGGAAATAAAAACCAGCTCCACTAAATGTGCCAAATAAGTCAAAACCAAGAGGCACAAACAAGCACAGGACATTTGTGGATTAAACAAGATCATGACCCATGAGATCAACTAATCTGAGCTGCAGAAATGTCCTAACTGGGCTACAGAAGCAGACACAGCCATTATCAATGTGCTCAGTCCAAGAGCTGAGGAGGCAGATGGTACAGTCGAAATCGAGGGATCCCAAGAAGAAGTGGGGCTGTAAGTAACTGTGTCACAGATGGAGAGACATCAGAGCTGGCCCCATGTCAGCTTTTCAGGCCCAGATGGATTTATTCGCTCAGAAACAACACTGCTGAATGCAACTTCTCTGCTTCCAGGGCCAGCTTGTCTGTCCCAGGTGGTGCTGGGTGTTAACAAGCCCTTGGAGACCTGAGCTGTCTCTGCTTTGCACAGCAGTCCCTGGCAAGTGTTGGCCTCAGCCCCTGTCACCCACAGGGTGATCGTCAATTGTCCACTGCTTGAGGAGCTTCTGCCCCAGAGCCAGAAGTCACAGAGAGGTGGTTGTGTATTTAGTTCATTGCGTTGCTCCCACTCCTAAACAGCTTGACTGGGGAACAGAAATGCTGCTGACTACAGGGAAGGTTACCATCCTTCTAATCGCCCTTTCTTCAAGGTTCTTTCAATATTTTCTAAACACCATTTTAAAATTAAAAGCATGCACAGCAATATAACTTTAAAAAACAGTCAAGACATGATGACAAGCACACTCACTTTATTCTCTGCTTTGAAAGCCCCAGAGTGATAAACACACTTGCACTGTGGCTTCAGGAAACTGTAAACTGGGAGGGGTGCACATATTCAACAGCAGAGCCCAAACCCTACTGCTCCTAATGCTTGTCAACGGCCTCCTGTAGAACAGGTCCCAGGATGAAATCAGCCCAGCTGTCTGGGCATATGAAAGCCATCTGTGCCACGAAATGGAGCCTTTTGTGCCCAGGGCTAATAGCTTGAGTAGTAAGTAATGGTTCTGCAGAGAAGGAGAGTTTCCCAACCAGAAATTTTGGGCTTATCATAACATGAAGTATGCCTTCTCTCATTGCCCACATGATTTACAATGCACCTTGGAGAAGGGAGGTCTTGTTCCTTCCTGAGAAATAACTATGCCTTCCTACACCTTTGATAGACACACATTAATCAGGCAGCTTAGGTTTTCTCATGGCTACACGAGAAACATAATTATACGTTCACAGACCAGGTGAAAATAAAAGGAAGTAATGGGCATTATCTGCCCCTTGGGCTGTGTATTTAGTTTCACATCTCTGCCCAAACAAAACACTGAAACTCTCAGATTCACGCATGTGAAAGCTAAACAACTTCATTTTTCATAAACACGAAAAGGAGCCAGTACTATCTATAAAAGTAGGTAAATGTAGAAAACATTAAAGATAAACATACACCAATTATCTATTTGTTCTAATTTAAGCATTCTGGGTTTCTTACTGACTTGACTTCCAAGTTCAACTTCACTATAGTTTAACCACAAAGATTTCAAGTACAGAAGCATTGACAGGCCTCATAATGGAAATGCTTGGGTTAACTGAAAACAACCTCTGGAGAAAATATATCACTCCTTTCTGTGTCTTCAGACCTAGAGGCCTGGATTAAAGCCTGTCTTCCCTTGTGCTCAAAATACTACAATACATGTTACTAAACTAAAAGGAAAACATTTTGAAAATGAAAGTAAATTAAAACTACCGAGGGACAGATCTATTTTACACTCTGGCAATCTTCCTGAGGTTTTACTTTTAATGTTTATTGTTTGACTTCATAAAATTGAGTAACAAGCATAACGGCACCTCAAATGCCTGAGAGAAACAGCCCATTAAAATATGAAGCATCTTGTTAATAAAATACACTCATCAGAACACACCACAATTCCCTACAAGCTCACTCAGTTTTAAGACTAGTAAACACTCCTAATGATCATCAGCAAACCCAAGTTTTCCTCAATGGTTTGTTACATCACTTCTTGCAAAAAAGGCCTTGACATCAAATATAGTCAAACTGTTTCATGATCTTCCAGGGGTATGTAGAGTACAGATGCAAGAAAATCCTGGCTGTAACACTACAATTTTCCTCTACTCACTACCTTCTGCTATGCCAGCCCAGGAGAAGGGAAGAGAAAAGAGAAGAGAAGAGAAGAGAAGAGAAGAGAAGAGAAGAGAAGAGAAGAGAAGAGAAGAGAAGGAGAAGAGAAGGAGAAGAGAAAAGAGGAGAAGAGAGGAGAAGAGAGGAGAAGAGAAGAGAGGAGAAGAGAGGAGAAGAGAGGAGAAGAGAGGAGAAGGTTTCACCAAATCCAAAGCAGAATGGGAGAAATGCACAGTTTAAAAGAGAAAACAAGCATCTCAGTTTTAGGTAATGTTGTGCTCCAACTACCAGTGAACATTTTGAGGAAATAAAGGGACCAAATACTTTTCCCCTCCAGACCTGATGTGCAGCACCAATGAGATGAGAAAAATTCTTACCTGTACCACATCTGTGAAAGACCAAAAAGACCTGGACAGATGCTGTTAGATTCTTTTAGGTCACCAGCTTCACCAGTTTGCCATCACAGATTGATCCAGCAAACTGAAAGCATTGCCTCCAATGAAAACACATTACAAAACATTTTACTTTTGATGCTGTACAGTAAATGTCTGCTAAAAATGAGGAATTGACCACAATTCCCATTTTCAGGACACCACATCTTCACAGTCTTTTCTTCCTCACAGGTTTCCAAGGAACAATATTGCACAGGGCACCCACAGAGCACAGGAAAATAAACCACATGTACTCAAAAGGAAGTTTAAGGTTCTAGACTCAGAGAAGGAGAAATCTATCCTCTTCAATTGACCGAAGATCTAACATCAAGGCCCAGAAGTGAAGGATTTCATCACAGGATTGTCAAAACTAATTAACAGTTTCCCTGCATGTCTTTGGTTTGGATGTTTGGATGTCAAAACTGACATTTTCTTAAAAGGTCTTAATTGTCACAGGTCTGCTGCTCTTCAGCCTTCTGGGGAAAAAAGAAATCAGTCTTTTCAGTGTCAGCAGCACTTAAGTTAAGTTATGGGCTGGTTCCCAAGGTCTTTAGAAAACATGAGTCCTACTCATTATTGATCTCCCTGTAGAAAGTTATTTCTTTTTCTCCTTTCTAGTTTATTTTATATAGAGACTGCTACAATTGCTTTTACCATTCCCCCTGGAGTCATTTCAGGTTAACTCACTTTACTGGTTACACTTCCTTAAATACAGCTCACCTTTGAAGGTTCTCTTTGAACAGGGGCTTGACAGAGAAATTCAGGATGAAAAGAGCAAAGTTTTGGATTCAGAATAGGTTGTCTTAATGACAGTGTAATTGCTTTTCTGGAAAGGACAATCTTGAATTGTGGAATCTACAGTTAATTGCAAGAGCAACCTTAACTAAGCCCCATTTGTTTTATTCATCACTCTGTAATTTTTTCTAAAATATACTACTTCTCCATCTGAAAGACACTTTTTATTAAAATTACCTCAACTTGAAATCTGATCTTCAAATTAAGAAAACTTCTATTTAAAAAAGTCACTCATGGAAGTGTAAATAGTCAGTAAATTTCCCCACAGAAAACTAGGTAACTTCTGGAGACTAATAACTCTGTGTATTTTTTCTATAACCCATTTGTATAAGAATCTTTTTGTAATTCACAAAATTTGTTTAAGCATTTGGGATAATAGTTTTAGCTCAATTTCTGAGCAAGTATTAAATGTGAAAATGAATAATACATTTCAGGGACATATCACCCCCCCTTCTAGAATTCACCCTGAAATAAGCAAGGGACTTTATATTTGAATGTTGCAAGTTGTTGTGGTTTAAACTCAGCCAGTGACAGTACAGCTGCATCCCCACAAAGTCACTTTCTCACTCCCCTGATGGAATGGGGGAAGGAATTGGAAGTGTAAAAGTGCAAAAACTCATAGGTTGAGATAAAGGCAGTTTAATAGGTAAAGCAAAAGCCACATGCACAAGCAGAGCAAACCAAGGAATTCATTCATACATTGCCAGCTATGCATCCTCATTAGAAAAGCTTTTCTGATTAGGTCAGGAGGCTTTAGAGCGTTATCCATCTTGCACATAGTTGCTCAGTATTTCAGAAGCCTTACATCCAAACCCACCATCCTGGGATCCTTGTCTGATCCCCATCTACAGCACAGACAACAAAATTTCACCCAGTGGGGACCTGTTTTGAAACTACTGATTTAATGGGTTATACCAAAAGTCCTTTCAGATAATATTCAAATTTGTGTAACAGGTATTTTCCCTCTGTTAAGGTTTTTATAAAATACATAGTTGCCCTTTTCCTTTTTCCTTGTCCAGTGGCTTGATAGAGGATGCAGGAATTCCAGTGATTTGCCATTGCCTGTAATAACTTTTAAGAAAAATGAGCCATACAAGATCTGTTTTTAATAAAAAAGGAAGATAACCTGCAAGCTCCCTTCAGCTTTGAACACTCTTTTCTTACAGGGAGGTGTGCTACCCCAGTTCTTCATGGATTCTGTACAAGAAAAAGAAGCAAACTCAAGCAGTGGGCTTTTTCCACCTCTGTCACATTTTCAGAAGTGTTTGCTGTTCCAGGTGCCATCCAGAATCCTGAGCTGTACAGCCACGTGTGCAAAGGGTACTTTTAGCATGTGTCCCCTGCTCACTAACTGATCACATAACAAGAGGCCACGAGAGCTCCCTGAGCTGTGGGGCTGAGTGTTCACACACAGCTACACCATGCATAACGCCAGAGAACATCGTGTCATTTGTCCAATTGTCGCAGGTATTGGAGCGGAATACTAAAAAGGAAGTCAAGGAATCGCCTGCTTTTGTTTGCAATTTACACAGACATTTATGTACACACAAATAGGGTATACAAGCCAACAGCCAATTGAGTAAATACAACATTTAGCAATGCTAAGTGCAGAGCAGGCCATGCGAGCCAAGTTATTGGAATTTAAAATGTTTCCATCCTCAAAAGGATCTGAAAGAAATAGAATGTAGCAAGGCTTCACTATTGGGATAAGTTCCCCCACACAGAAGGGTTTTTTTCCTGCTCCAGATTCTTTCCTTTCTAGTGCTGAAGCACTGGGCTGTATCATATTTTTTGGTTGCATGTGGATTTTTTTTTCTGAAGTACAATACCGCCAACTACCAATAAGCTGCCTGACCAGATGTGCATTGTCAGTCCATCTTTATTCCCTTGTTCTCTGCTCCAATTCTTCTGCAAAGGTTACCTAAGCAGCAGAAATCATATAAGCAGGGCACTGTCTGCAGTTCAAAATAATCACTGTCTAGTTCGTGCATTGCCAAGACAGTAGAGTAACATAATGCTCATTAGTAAATGAAAATTGCTCTATACTGCAATTATACAGCCCTTATAGCACAGAACAACTACAGTCTTGGTGCTTTTCCCAGCAGGACTGCATGACACAAGTGGATCAAAACACTGATCACCTACAAGAGAATTTCAATGGGATAGGGCAGAACAGCCAAACAACTGCTATTGAGAAGATTAATATAAACTATCGTCACCCATGTTTATTCATCTCACTATCTGCTGCAGATCAACAAAACCCACATAGTTAAAAGGCATTCACAATCCTTACTGAATACATAGCATGTGGAATTTACAATTCTGGTCCACTTTACAAGATGCTTGTGAAAAAATATTTAAAATGTATTTAAAAAATAAGTTATTATTTCAACAGTAGGATTTTGTATGGAACCTCAATTTTTTTTTTTCTTTTTGACAAACTACTTTATTCCTCCATGGCAAATTACTTCAGCTTTATTTCAGTAGAGGCTATTTCACAAATGCAAAGATTAAATGAATCCCAAAAGCATTACAAAACTTCCGCTGTAAAAATGTAAATGGATTATCTCTCCATTAATATCTCACTAAACAGCAACACTTTAGATGCAATCATTCTTCTGTTGCTCACAACATAAAAGCCAAATGATATTTTCTCCATAAATCATCTGGCTATTACAAGATTAGTATAAAAAGGGGTTGGGTCTAAGACAATAATGTCTTTAGATTATCTTGAAAGCAGGTTTACAAGTGCCACACTGCTACTTCCATCTCTTGTATGCTGTAAGTAATATCCAACACTGGTTCACATGACTTTTAGACAAGAGCACTTCTGCACTAGATTTTAAGTGCTGTCGCCAGCTTGTGTCTACTTCATTTTCATATAATAGCAAATGAAAGTACAAAAAAACTTGTAATATTCCTTTATTACAGCTGTCCTGTAGCACATCTTTATGGAAGTGTTGGAAGTGCTGCTAGAGTGTGACCAACCTTCAAGGCCAGTAAAGAGAGAATGAAGAACAACAGTCTTTTAAAACATATTTGTGACTCTTTGAGGGAGCACCAACGGAAGTTTCTTTATAAAAACACCAGTTCCAGCACACAAGTTTCCTAAACACAAACACCCCACAGTGGACAGGCAGATTTCTAGAACTATGTCAAACTATATTCCCCTCCAATGTTAATTTTTTTTACCCACAGTGAAATGAGAAGGGCAATATCTTTTTTCCCTATAGAATTGATCTAACTAATTTCTGATCACTCACTTTCCACTTCTGTAATATTTTTCCATGCCTATATTCAAAATGAAGACACACATCTGTGTTTACTTTCAATTACATTAACCATCTGATTTGTACATACAGTGCCCTCTTCTCCCTTTACTCTGGGGTAATGCATTGGACTTCACAACCAAGTCATACTGCTAGCCTCAAAATTCACCTCACTCATAACAAAGGCATTACTTCCCATAAAACTGTAGCTGACATGAGGATGTTTAAGCATGCATCACTTCACTGGCATTTGTATATGTACAAACAGCCAATTAATACACAAAGACACAAGCATGCAGAAGCCTCTCTGTACACTGGGAACTGTCACCTTTCTTCACATTTCTAGGTTTTCACAGTCCTCAGCTCTACCTTCCCTTTCAGCAACTAAAAGAGGTAAAGTACTTCAGGATCTAACTACTTGGAGGGAAGCTGTAACACTTACTAATTGCATCAGTATCCAGCTGAGGTCTCTGCACACTCAGACTCACAGAAGTATTGACACAATCACCTCGATTCCAGCACCACAGATATAGGTCCTCTGCTGTAATTATTGCAAAGTGACTCAGAGTAACTCTGTCGAGGGGTGAGGGATCAGTGCTGGCCCTTGGCCACCTGGGCACCCATCCAGTAATGGCCTAACTGTGCCTGGATGCAATCTCCCAACATATGCTGCAGTGCCATGAATACTGCTCTGACTTGCATCAGCAGACAGGAATCAGCAGAAAAAGGGAAACCCATGCTATGCTCTCTCTCCCCTTAGTCATCCGATAAACGCAGGCCACAGAAAGAGAAAGGTGTCCCAGAAATGATGACAGAGGCTCTCAGCTACCAGTGAAGTTGCGTACAGGTAATACAATGGAGCAACCTCCTAGGAGCTGACAATGCCATAACATTTGTTATTTGATTCTTGTATATCCCTAGTGGCACACTTAAAATACGAAACACTTTATGCTTCCAACCTATCTTGTTTATAATTTCTTTATAGCCAGAAAAGCATCGTTTTGCTCAACACAAAGAGTGCCTTGCTGTATAATATAAAACGGTTCCAATCTATTTACTGGGTCAAGAAAGCTAAGTTACTTCTGCTACAAATGCAGCACTAATCAGCATTATAGTTGTATTTTCATCCACTTTTATGCATCAGTCAAAAAACTGCTTGCAAAGTATCAGTAAAATATATTTGCTGATAGTGATGGTCAAAATGGGGAAGAAAGCACATATGTTGATTTTAGACCACAGGTGGTGCAGCACAGGGTGTTAGAAATTGTCTCTCCCTTAGAAGTCTAAAGTGAGGAAATTTGGTATGCAATTCATTGACAGAGAACTTACAATGTCATTTTTACAGACACTATTTCTTGACTCACTTTAACTGAGTAACTACAATTCTCTTTAAATGATGTGATCTTTCTGATCAAGGTTATGTATTCGGAATTCTCTTCTCCTTGAAAACTTATGTTTCAGATTCTCGAAGCACTGCAAAGTTTTTTTTTAGATTGGTCTTTATTTCAGGACCATCTTATCAAAGCCAAGCCCTTATAGAGATGAATTCTGATGCTCTTTCTCATGTGGAATATTTCTTTACCCATCAGTCGTCTAGTGCATCCATTTAGTGGGGAAAGTTAAGGCATCTGTGTCTGACCTTCAGTTGCCCCTATTACTTCAACTTGCCACCACATATTTGCATTACAAGGTCCACATGATGAAGCAACAAGGATTTCCATTTCGAGCACCAATTTTTAATGATGAAGCTTCAAAACAGGAAAATCCTTTCAAAATTTGACTGCTTTCTAATGGATAAAGAAAATTGCACCTCCTCATCTCCACAGAGCTCTCAGCCAGCAGTGGATCTGAACTGGTCATCTCAAAATGCATTTTAGTGCAAGTTCAACAACTGATTGGTGTGTTCCCTGCAAGCCAGCTAGAATACATAATTTTAAAAGGAATCTTTGGGTTAATAACAGTTTCCTTTGTTATGGAAGACTACACATGCAGACTAAATCAGATTAAATCTTAGAATAACATCATATTCAGAAGTGAAATTCCAACTAGAATATGTCTGGATGTCCTAAAATGTTCCCTGTAAAACTACGCAGTAAATCACCTAATGGAAATAAGGCTTACAAAGTAGAGGTCATCCTGCCACAGAGGTCTATGCAGACAGCCCAGTGTTAGCAGCTACCTACCCCTGAGCTGCCTTATTTCCAGATTTCTGAAATTAAGTAAACTTAAGAATGTTGAACTCTGTGAAACTACTCACAAATGAAGACTGCACACACAATTTCTGCAGGACTGGACACAAAGGGGATAACTGTGCATCAAAATTTAGACCTGCTTAACAAAATGCCTGTGAGTACCCCAAGGACTACCATCAAAAGTAACAAAAGTGCCATCAAAAGTGACATATGCAGAAGTCTGCAAATTGGAGCCACTGCATGGATTTGTACTGTGCGAGCCTACTGCTTTTGCAAGTACCGAGTTTGATACCAGCAGAGCTCCGCTTCATTCAGGCACCGCTCGTCACTCCCTTGGGATTCAGCCTTGGCAGCTGGGAAGGAGCTCCGCAGCCCCCGGCAAGGCTTCACTGGAGCTCCCCTCAGAGTCCTTCAGAGACTGACTGCCAGGTAAGGGCTGCATGCATAAATCTCAGCTAGCTCGGGAGTAGGAGAGTCAAGTTCCGGTAGGACGGAAACATAACAGACGATGATACTGTCACATGCTGTGGGTTTGGGGTTTTTTTCTTCAAATCCTATCTTATCTAAAATTTTTAATTGGTGATTTGGTAGACAAAACAGATTGAAATTATCCGATGAGGCATTTCAAGTTAGCAGTAGATACAAAATGAAAGCGTATTGTATGTTCATCAAATGAAGGTGCACATAATTCTTACGAGATTGTCTACTGCAATTTTTACCAAGAAACTCTCGAAACTAACTGGTGTAATTTCTAAATGTAAGTTTAAATTTGCCATAATGAAAGAGGGCTGAAGTTTGAAATAATGAAGAAAGGAGTGCATTTAACACTTGCTGAAGAAAGTTAAGCAACTGTAAAATAAAAATCTTTCTTTTGCAGAATTGGTAAGCATGTGTCGATATCAATCAAATTTTGATTATGTCTTTATCATCAAAAATCCTCTCTAAGTCCTGAAGAAAATACTTGCAGTCTAAAACCTTGAGGAAAAAAAAAAAAAGGCTGAACTAAGAACCTTCATATTCAGTTATTTTTAAGGAACACAAGTCAGACAAACAGCAAGCCAAGATTCTAGAAAATTGAATCTGTACTTTCACACTTGGAATTTTAAAGTTGTCAAGACTCTCAAAAAACACATGCTAAGTTTGGAGGGCCATGGTAAAAGAGCTCTGGGGAAAAAAAATCTGTTGATAAAACTGGCTGGCAAATCGTGCCACATAGGAAATCTCCGATGAAAATGGAGATTAAACTTTCAGAATAAAGACACAACCTTCTTTGAACATGCCTTGATTTAGGCTAATGCCTACCACCGTCTACAGAACAAAGGAAAGTTAAATTTCAAAGTCAGAATCTCTCCAGTGCCTCATGGATGTGCAGCAGAGAGAAGAATCTTATTTTAGCACATACATGTACAAGAGAACAGCAAGGTAACTAAAAGGTGAAGGAGCACCAAGACTTTTGACTTCTGCTTTTTTTCTTTCAATTAACTATACATGAAATTTGCAACTGAGGCAGAGCAAGACAGTTTTTAAAATCCTACAGAACTGTGGATTTAAATCATACAGTACTATGGATTTAAACAGCTTGTCAGGACTGAGTATTTCTGTCTGAGCTACTATGATCTGTCTTAGGCCATGAACTGGGAAATACATGTCTAAAAAAGAATGCAGGAAACAGATATTGGCACCAGCCACTGTATTGAAAAGGGTTCTAGAGGCACAAACCATGGCAGAAGACTACAAAGTGTATAAACCTTTTTTCTTTTCTCCTATAACAGGGAGATTCGCTGCACAGGAAACATGGGGAATAAATCTACTGCTGTCTTGGCCATCTCCCCAGAACAGGGAGGCTCTGCAGGTAGAACACAGAACCAGCAGTCCCATCCCTGGAAGTCTGCAGTACAGACTATCCCCAGCAGTGTATGTCCTGCAGTAAAACAGTTCCCAAAGTTCTGATCTGATTTGAACAGAGATGCAATGGATTAACATTAAAATGACTCATTGCATCACTACTCAACTATTAAAGGTACCTAAGTAAGAAGAGAAGCAGAATTCTTAAAAAAATTAAACACAGACCGAAAGCCCCGCTCAAAGTAATAACAGTAATCAGAGCATCACACCTGGGAGTCTAATTTGCCCCTGAATTAATACATAATATAATTATTTTTCATTTAGCAGTAATATTTATTAAATACTACCACTTACAATTAAAACCATCACTGTAACAGAAGAGAAAAAGTTTTAAAGTAAGATCTGGGGACAAAGTGTTGTTCAAAGGCTTTGAGGGGGAAAAAAGCCATAAGAGAGAATTTTTGATAGCTGAAGAGCCTGAGTAAACAAACCCACGGTTGCAGTGAGAAGGGGGGAGCCAAGAGGAGAAAGAAAAGTGTGAGCTGGTAGTGGAGTAGGGGCATTCTGGGTCAGCAAGACAGAGAGAAAAATGCATAAAGAATTTTGAAGAGAATCTTATTCATCCTATACAAGTTAGGTGTGTTTGCTAGTAATTGAACAAAATAGGGTAATATATAATGGAAAAGAGTCTATTTCAATAGTTTGATAGGTTGTTGCATAGGCAATATAGCCATTAATTACTTGAGCCCTTTCAATCAAAGATTTTATGCATGAAATAACAGAGTTTACATGGTTCATAGAAACAAACATCCACCCAGGCAGATGCAGAATACACAAAAGCACCAGAGAAACCTCAGCATTGTGAGTCACCAATTAACACTTCATCACTTTAAGGGTACTGTAAGCTTCCCCTTCCCCATGCCACAAAAGGATTTTGCACAGTGCTTCTGCAGTAGTTCAGCTAAATTTGTTGCAAGATGAAGACCTTTGTCCATAAAGCATATCTGTAACAGTACTAACTCAATAGTCATTCCTCTTAGTAGAGCAGTAAGTATATTTTCATCTTCTGCTAACTAAACTGCCTACATAACCAAACCACACTGCCTACATAACCAAACCTCCATTTGATCATGTGGACAGGCGCTAAATAAAATCAAGAACTTGACAAAAATGCAATAGCTTTTCCTAAGTTTGAGATTCAAGTTCAGGAATAGGGCTGGGTATGGTCAGAAGCCTGAAAGGAGAGAACTCAATCAAAATCCAAGCTGCAATCCAGAAAACCTGTGGACTTCTGCACTGGCTTCTGTCTTCCTTCCTCATATGGAAAGACAGATGGACTCACACACATACATGTTTTTAATGTACCAATCTATTGTATAACCATTTATGGGCTATTCTGAAGTAATGTTTTATCTTCTATCAAGATCTTTCATTTTGATAGGAGAAAGAAATTTTTTTACATTGAAAACAACCATTTACAGGAATAACTTCCCTAGAGGTATGGTAAAGGCCTCATCACTGTAGGTTTCCAATACGTGATTGGACAGTTTGCTAGATAATGTCATCTGGGTGCCCTTTTGCACAAAAGATTGGATCCGACCTGGGCTGCTCTATGATTTTCAGCAAATAGGAAATTTGCAAAATTAGACGGATAAGAGATGTTTTTGCAAAGCTAAAGTGTAACAAGTGGCATGAGAAAGATGTCTGGGATGATCAACACAACCTGCTGCAGAACTTTTAGTAGGAAACATGCTGGTTTTACCTCTTGTTGAGCTCTCCATTTGAAATAGTTTTTATTCTCATTTAATACACTATGAGGATTAGAATAACGTTGATAGTTATCTCTCTCACAAGATGTTGTGAAGACTGATTTGTTCACATATGTTATTTTTAAAATGCAATATAGAAGAATAATGTTATGCATTATTAGTACTGGTAGAATAGTAATACAGTTTTATATTAACTCAGCATTCCCCAAACAACTAATAAATTGCTAAAAGGTCTCTTCTCCTTCCAGCATTCCTCACAGATTTCTTCCAGCTCTCAAGCTGGTAATTGAGCAACTTGTAATGTCATTTTAAAAGACTAGCAGGCTTCCCTTGAGGAAGAAAAATCTGAAGACAAAACATCACAAGCAAGTTCTCCCATTAAAACACTTCTAAGCAGAGATACTTAGAAAAGCCGAAATAAAATTACAGTAGAGACAATGGTGTTGCTGGTACATTCTCAACTGTGTTTAAAATTACCAAGAAATGCTACCCTGTATAATATAAGAGGCTAGTTTTACAAGAGTGTCTCTTGATCCAGTTTAAAAATACATTGCTACTGAAAATCTACAAAATAGCAAAAGTTCTTTTTTCTCCCCACATATAACATATTTTTCAAGAAGAAATCATGTACCATTAAAACTATCACTTTGATAAGTAATTACCTGAGCATCATAACCAATAGATTTCTCTGTGTCATCAAAAGAAATAGAAGACAAAATTAAACCTACCATCCACCCATAATTTAGTGTTTTGTGATTAAATTTATTGAGCCCTTTTTCACACTTGATTGATACATTTTGATTGCACAATTAAAAATAATTAAATTATTTGAATTGCTAAACCATTCTCTCCACAGAACTAAACTGGTATAGTCACCCTCTTTATTGTCACCTAGTTCAGGATGGTAGAGAATTTCTATTGTGGATTTCCTGATCCACCTGCATCCATCTAGACCTTGAATAAAACTTCAGCCTCATGGAGAAGTTAAATACATGTGGCTTTGGCTTTCTCCACCTACAGTGAAACATGACACAGATGACCCCATGCCCAAACAAAACAAACTCTTCCAAAGACCAGACACTCTGTTCAAGTATTTTATTTACATCTCATTAAATTAATAGGCATTTCAATTCCCACTCAGCTCTTTCTAGGTTTAAGGTTTAAGGCACTGCAATGATGGACTGATCTGATTGATTAAAGATGTTGACTGCAGAGAAAAATCCATAGGTAACAGGACAGAGAGATCAGCATGAAAGGCAAATAAATTAATACAGAAACAAACTGGGTAGTGATGGAGAATGCAAGGAAGATGGAGGCTGGATTAGATTAAATGAGGTTCAGATCAGATATCTGGAAAGACTTTTTCACCATGAGGACAGGAAAGGAGTGGAGCAGGTTGCCCAGAGAGGCTGTATGATCTCGATCCTCAGAGGTTTCCAAGAGCAGACTGGATAAAACCCTGAGAGACCACGCCTGAAATGAGTGTCAACTCTGCTTTTAGCTGAAGGTTGGACAACAGAATCAAAATGTGGAACAGGTCTGTAGGGAAGGGGAAAGGCTGGCAAATGAGCCAGGCAGGGGCACAAGCATGCACCTTCTGCAGCAACAGGTTTTCTGGAAACAGGGATTTTATCTAAGTTTGAAGGACTATGAAGAGGAGAAACTTGCATAAACAGTTTGAATAGTTTAAAGAAGTTACTTTAACAGCAATACTAAGCAATACAATTCTAAGCACTAAGAAATAATATCAAATTCTTTAGAATTTTATTAGGTACAAAAATAATCAAGTTATAGAAAAGTATCAATGTTCAAAGATAATCACTTTAAAGAGTCCACAATTTAATAAAAAATGTAATACAGAAGTTTACTATAAAATTTGCATTCATGGTGTATAAATCTGGGGCTTTTTTTGCTGTGTAAGTTCTACCTGAAAAGATTACTTTGTCTAGACAGTTTTATGGGAATGTTACAGAAAAAACTCCTTCAGCCTTGTTTTCTCCCAGTTCTATGACCTTCACTCACACAAAGTCTCTATATCAAAAACACACCCACCCAACTTTCCAGGCATCAGAAGTGGCTCTTTAGTTTTCTATACAATAGTGCTGCCCTGGAAGTTACAAAAAAGCATCCTCATACTTGGACTGCAGATAAGGTGATGTCAGAAACAGATTTCTTATAGATCAAGAGCATCAAGCAGTGGAACACTCATCTGTGAAGTGGTGGTCAAAACAGTAAGAGGATACTGCCCAAAGTGAAGCACAAAGTGAAGTCAAGCCACAGACTAAGGGCCTTCCTTTGGGTTGATTCTATGGAGTGGTTGCAGATCTTTGGATCCTGTGTAAGGAAAGTTATCAGAAAGCCAGCAGCTTTTGAGAAACCATAATGAATAAGGAGCTGAGTGACCACATGGACAGCAGTCAGGGGAACACAGGTCCCACTGGGAAGAGAGGTCC
Organism: Origma solitaria; assembly: GCA_013397895.1. Lineage (NCBI taxonomy): Eukaryota > Metazoa > Chordata > Aves > Passeriformes > Acanthizidae > Origma > Origma solitaria. The sequence goes on from VZRL01002856.1 coordinate 743,357, forward strand.
AGAAATCACAAGAGAAGGGACTGTCTCTGTCTCCACCCCTACTGTGCTTGCAGACACTGAATTCTGCAGACCACTGCAGGGAAAAAGTCTGGCACAACTCCTGGGGCACCTTTCTAGGACAAACAACTCAATGAGGTCCCCAAAGTCCCCCCGCCCCCTTTCAGACCAAAAAGAGGCAATACAGAAAGTGATCCAACTCTAAAAAGTTTGTCTTATAAACTCTGAAAGCTGTGGCTTTATTCAAAGTTTGAAGAAGCTAGTAAGTCTCTTCCTGGAATTCATTTTTTTCCAATGCCAGTACCAATATTCTCAGTTCCTCACGGATGTTTGGATATGAATCACTAATACGTTAAAGGAGAAGAAGGAATTATGTCAGATAAAGCAGGAGGAAAAAAACCGCACTGATTCAGTAATGTTATTATTTTCAAGAAACGCACAAGCCCATTTGGATGTTTAGAGAGCAACTGAAAAGTGATTCTTAAAAAAAAACAACTAAATAAAACACAGCAAAACTCAAAGGGATTTCCAGTTATGTTTTAAATGCAATCTCTGCCATTTCATCTTTTTTCATGGGTGCTACTTTATCACCGAGTAACAGGAGTGCAATGGGGAGTTAACTGTTGGGGAGGAAAAGGGGACAGTGTAGGGACAACTACTCACTGTTACGACAGCTATTGATCCTGAGGACACACTCATGACAGCTGTATACAGTATTTTTTGGGCAATGCAGTTCATCCATCATTTACTCCCCCATTTAATCTCAAACAAGATGCCATTACCCAATTCCCATCAAGCTGTGCTAAATGACTCCTTCCGCAGAAGCTTGCAAGGCACGACCTGCTCATCCTCTGCCACCACCACAGACAGGTCTCTCTCTGTTTGTAGCCCTGACAGCTTTCTACAGACATCTCTAGCATCCTTTCAAACCAAAGTCTTTCTGTCTCCTTTGGAATTTGCAGGACAGGCAGACAACCGGGAAGTGAGAAGATGCTAATTGCAAATCAGCTGTGCTGCAGGTCTTCCCCACCTCACATTTATCTCATCGCTACCTTCTCATCCCTTGCTTTTCTGGCTTGCACTAGACTGCATTTGATTGAATTCACAAAAACACTTGGAACTGTTACTGGTGTGACAGACAAACAGCAACCATGTTCTTGGCTTGAAAAAGCAGTTTCAAGTCTCTGTGTCCTAGGCATTTCTCAATTAAAGGAGCACAAAGTGGATTTAAATACTGCTTTTACACAAAAGACATAATGCAAGCAGTTTTCAGGAGATCTTTTTTTAAAAATCAAAAACCAGTATGAGGATACAGGGGAAAAATGGGCAGTAGCCTGCAGCAAAGATGCCCAGATTTCAAAGCCCTGGAAAAAAAACCAATTTCAAGTTTCTGAATCACACCATACAAGAGGATATGAACAGCTCTTTTGGGCCAGACCGAAGTCTACATAGCCCTGTCCTGTCTGCAACAAAAATTATCAGCAGCCTGTCCTTGGAGGACTGCACGCTGTGGAGGAGTGACCCACACTGCAGCAGTTTTGGGAGGACTGCCTGCCTGTGGGAGGAGAGTCACACTGCAGCAGTTTGCAGAGAGCTGTTGCTCATGAGATGGAGACACATCAGAGAAGCTTACAGAGAACTGTCTCCTGTGGGAGGGACCCCACTGTGCACGAGGGGCAGGACTCCTCTCCCTGAGCAGCAAGAGGAACCACAAGTGATGAACTGACCACACCCCCATGGCCTGTCTCCCTGTGCTGGTGGTGGGAAGGAGGGAGGGGTTGGGGGGAAAAAAGGTGGGTTTTTTTAAGTGCTTATTTTACTTCTCATTATCCTGCTCTGATTTTGTTAGTAATAAATCCACTTTATATCTCTAATTTGAGCCCTTGGAGTGTTTTCTCCCGGTCCTTATCTCAACTCACGCACCCTTCGTTAAATCTTCCCTCCTCTGTCCAGCTGTAGCAGGGGAGGGTGAGGGAGTGGCTTTCGTGGGTGCCTGGCATCTGGCCAGCATTAAACCACAGCACCCCATCATACCACACCCAGTCAAACAGTCTCGAGGACGATATCAGAAGTAAAAAACCAAGTCAATGTGCATTGTATTAGTATGAGCCTCTCTGGGCTCCAATTCATTTTCAACACAAACCATTCCTGAGATGTTTCTATGTGTCTTTCATGTCTCACTGTATTCCTCTGCATTAACTCAGTCTCCCCACACAAAGCTCTGGCAGCTCTGTTACCCTTCTGCAAAGGGTTCCTCCTTGCTGTGGAACTGGTTCCTAGCACTTTCATTTGAAGCATGCTGCCTCCTGTACTAGAAGCCATGAAACCATCCTTCTCTACCCATCCTCTCCAACCAACCCACGATTTTCTAAACCTATTTACCTACCAAACTGTCTCTACCAGAACTGGTTTTCTCAGTCATTCCCTTGCTGTGACTATTCCTGTCAATTTTCTCTGAATTTCCTGCATATCCTTGTTGAAATGGAAATCCTAGACTCTGCACAGCAATCAGCAAGAAAGCCCACAGCCTCATCTCCCTTCCCACATGCCATCCAAGGACTGGTAAAACATCAGGAGCATAGCAGAGCCACAATTCCTGGTTTTGTCCCTGAGTATTAGCTTTCCAAAGATGAGAGTGGAAACAACATGAGCCTTATGGCCACATTCATGTCAAGAGCAGCACTGAAGTAAACATTTCCTTTGACAGGTCTCAAGGTGGCCCAACAAGAATTTGGGGCTACACTCCAGCCCACCCTCTCCAGTACTAACCTGCCCCAAGGCATCAGAAGTGCCACGTATGCTTTGCAAATGCATCTCTCTTCCAGGGACAGGGCTGTGTGCACGCATTCCTCTCTCACTGACTGTGCATCCAGATCTGTCTATAGATCTGACATCATGTTTATTTACTCCAAAGAAGAATTCCAATTATAGCACCAAATTACTCTGAGGGGGTAACAACAAAGATGCTGCTTTTGGTCCAACATGGATTTATTTCAAAGCGATTTCCAACATGCTGCTCAGCAGCAGAAGTTGTAGGATTGTACACCACAAGGCGGGCTGCCAAAACTGAGCTCTGCTGCAGCTGAGCAGGCAGAAGTTCAACATAAACAAAAATAACTGAAAATGAAAACTGGGTGAGAGGAAGGGGAGGGGACTAGATAGACAAACAGGCAAAAACCAATGCTGAGAAAGAAAACCCTAAAATCCACAAAAACAATCTCAGCAAGGATGGAGTACACCCTCATTTTAAAACACAATGCAAAGAAGCATCCCAAAATGGGTTTGTCTCAGCACTGCTAGGAATTGTGAGAGCCAGCAAAAGATTTGAGATTCAGCTGCAGCTCAGATGAGCTTCTTGACATGCTCAGAGAGTGGTCACATATTTTCAGAACATAGGAGCTCTATCATCAGTGTGGCTTAAATTGAAGACCCCTAGAAAGCAGGAGCAGAATTAGTATCATATTTTCTAACTCTTATTAAAAGAACAGCATTTCGCTCACAGCGCTAATTACTTAAAAATTAGAAGGAACTATTAAGTCACCTTTGCAACTTAGGCCACTCAGGTGTTTGTGCCAATCTCTGGGAAAAGCCGCAGAATTGTAATTTCAGAGAGACTTTAGAATTATGGATAAAGTAAGAGTAACTTGTGTGGAACATGTTGGGCTTTGCACACAATTTACTGAGGTTATTGACTTTGACAACATCTGCTGTGTTGATACTGTAGTCAAACCTAACAAAAAAGTGTTTGCTGGAGACTGCTCCTTGATGGGTTCTGTAGCCACAGCCCAGCAAGCAGCGCTGGAGGATCAGCTGCTGGAAACTGTGTAGGAAAATATGGAGAGACAGACTCTTCAGGCTAACACTGGGACAAAGGGATGATCTGGGGTCATCACAAAAAACTGAACTCCCTTCAATGCTTCCAGGCCAGAAGAAAAACTGCTTTGGTAGGCTAAGGGCTGTTTTTACTGAGCTCTTATTATTTGTTGCTATTTTGGGGCATTAAAACATCGCGCCTCAGCAGAAATTCAATGGAATTTCAGGGGAAAAGGCACCTGAACAGGTACTGCTGTAACTGAGGAGTCAGTCTGAGCTCAGGAAGACTGGAATGAAAGGTCTTAGGTTGTCTTAAGGAAGTGGCAGGAGTTTCTTTCAAAAAGTGTCAGGTTAATATATTTTGCTACGGCTTTGTTACCACTTCCATTTATGTTTTATATAGTGCTTCTCAGCCTGTTGCCAACACACCACTGAAATGATCAGAGAAAAAAACCCCACATGCTTACTTCTATGCACAGAGAAATAAAGTGTGAAAGAAAAAAGACCTTACAATTGAGCATTCAAAATATAGTACAAACATTTCTCGACAATAAATTAAAAAAAACCCAAACACTTGAGGCAACTCTACCCAAGATGAATGGTGGCTTTTTCTTTACTCCTATCTCTTGATCCTAACATCCAGTCCAGCTTTTGACTAAATATAGATTAGAAGCACTAGTAAAAATGATAGCATTGTTGTGGGTTGACGATGGCTGGATGCCAGGCACCCATGAGAGCCACTCACTCACTCCCCTCTGCAGCGGGACAGAGGAGAGAAAATTTAGAAAAGGGTTCATGAGGAGAGATCGCTCACTAAATACCACCACAGGCAAAACAGGCTCAGCTTAGGGATATAAAGTGAATTTATTATAAACAAAATCAGAGCAGGACAATGAGAAGTGAATGAAGCCCTTGAAAAACACCTTCCCCTCACCCCTTCCTCCTTCCCAGCTCTACCTCCTACCCAAGCAGCACAAGGAGACAGGGAATGGGGGTTACAGTCAGTTCATCACCCATGGCTTCTCCCGCTGCTCAGGGAGAGGAATCACTCCCTTGCTGCACCGTGGGGTCCCTCCCAGGTAAGACAGTTCTCCATGAACTCTTCTGACGTGTGTCTATCTCACGAGAAACAGCTCTCTGCAAACTGCTGCAATGTGAGTCCCTCCCACAGGCAGACTGTCCTCCCAAAACTGCCGCAGTGTGGGTCACACTTCCACAGGGCGCAGTCCTTCAAGCACAGGCTGCTCCAGCCTGGGAGCAGGGGCCCCTGTCTCCATGGGTGTCCCACAGGATCACAGCCTCCTCCAGGCCTCCACGCACTCCAGCGTGGGCTCTTCCATGGGCTGTGGGTGGACCTCTGCATCCCCCGTGGACCTCCATGGGCTGCAGGGGCACAGCTGCTTCACCATGGGCTGCACCACAGCCTGCAGTGGAATCCTGGCTCCAGTGCCTGGAGTACCTCCTCCCCCTCCTTCTGCACTGACCTCAGTGTCTCCATGCTGTTCTCCTCACATGTTCTCACCCCTGCTTTTCTCTAGTCACAATTAAAACTGCGCCCCAACTTTGTTTTGATTTCTTCTTAAGTAAATTATCACAGAGGCATAACCAACATCTCTAGTTAGCCCAGCCTTGGCCAGCAGCATGTCCATCATCTTCAGAGTCATGAAGGATTGGCTCTGCTGGACATGGTGGAAGCTTCTAGCAGCTTCTCACAGAAGCCAACGCTGTGGCCCCCCACCACCAAAAACCAGGCCATGTAAAACTAATACAAGTGTAAATAACCAGATTACAAAACTCATTGTCAAAAAATAGATAAAAATAAAATCCAGCAATATAATAAGAAAGTTTACTGCAGGAAAGCCCATCATACCATCTCCCAACAGATCAAGAATTTTGCTCAGCACAAATACAGTAAACAAAAGCTATAATCTTCCCAAAGGAAGACGAAAAACAAAACACTTTAAATATTATAGCATAAAAGCCAACATAAAAGTCAATGCCATGGATAACAGCTCACTCTGACCTCCACATCTAAAAAATATATGGAGATAATAAAGGGTCCTTGAGTCAGACCGCAAAAGTTATTAGTCGAGAAAGACAACTGAATTAGGAAGGACTGACAAGATCAGGGCTGTTTATCTGAAAAATAACAACAGGACTAAATAAATACACACAATATGATGAAAGTTAATTAAGCAGTATTTTTTTCTTGCCCTCCTAATACAAAGTCAAACAAAACTAAATCACATTTCAAAATGATACTTTAAAAAGAACAAACTTTTAGGACTCAATGCCACAAAATACTAGTGATGACAAGAATCAAGAGGATTAAACTGCAATTGGCTATGTTTATGTACAATCCCTGCCATTCCACTATAAGCAATCACTAACAGACAGTGATTAGGGCGACCTTCTGCAACAGAGATATCACTTCCTAACAATTTAGGGAAGGACTTCATACACCACCCTCTGTAGCATCCTAGTCTTGCTACTGCTGGCTATATGACACCCACCTAGAAGGACACTCATAAGATCACTCCACCACTCCCTGTTCAGCTACCAGAACTGTCAAGTGGCAAGAGGTGTGAGGTTCGTGGCATATCTTCCACCTGAAAGCATGTGTGTATCCTTTAAGGCATGCTTGGGCTGTTATCAAGCAGCCTTGATTAGATTACCTTCTGCAGTGAAGGTAAACTTTTTGGAATCCCAATTGCAACCCTTAATAATGCTTAGGCAAACTGGTCTTCACTTTTTAGTCATCTGACAGTTTATTTTCCATTCTGACACTACATCTTTTAAGTCCATGTAAAAGTTGTTAATTTTGGGATTTTTTTTAACACCGGAACAAACCACAGATGAGAGCAAACCCAAGAACACCTTGACTGCATCTTTGTGACACTACTCAAGGAAACTCACACATCCTCTTCCAAAGCAAATACATTCCTTTTTAAGACAGGCTCTCCAAGAGGTAATAAGATTCTTTGTGAAGAGGGCATCCTGTATTCTTCAGTAATGGAAACACTGATAGTCCTGCCAGCACCCCAAATGCCTGTCTATGGCGAGCAGCAAACCAAACAACATGATGAAGGAACGTTTCCTAGACAGGTGTGATTGCAATACAAAGTGAAAGTCCAACTTGGCAAAGTCAGCAATGGCTGGTTACCTCCTCCTTTCCTTCCTTCCTAGCTCCATTGCATGCAAGAGTTGACATAGTCATATGGAAGAAAAAACCCCACATTCTTAGTTACAGCCTCAGTTGCTCTTTCATGTTCTGTGCTTGATTGGTCTGGCACTGCAGTACGGGAATATTTCATAATAAATCTGTATTTTCATTTGTCCTTAATAAAGTTGGGGATGATTGATGTTTTAGTCAGAGGTGAGCAGTTTTCACAATGCACAAAAATGTGGCTAAGCAGAGTGCAAGTCTATTCCTACAACATCTAGTGCCTTCTGTAGTTCCAAAATACCAGAAAACTGGAAGGGCTTCTGAATGTAATTGTAATGCAAATCTCATTATTAACTACTACTTTACTGAGCAAATATCAACATCTCCCTCCTGAATAACAAGAGAATTTCCAACAACCGTCATCGTATTTCTTAATGGAGAAACAAATTCACTGGCAATAAAGTCCAGATTCCCAGAAGAAAAATTACTCTGAGCTCTCTGTAGACAGGCTGGGTTTTAATGAGCAAGGAAACCACAAAGGGCCTGATCCTAACCCCACACAGGTCAATGGGATGGTTTCTACTGACTTCAGTGGGCTTTGGATGGAGCTCAGAAGTCCTGATTTTGCATTTGTCACACTGTCAGCTTCACTGAAAGCCACAGGGAGTTTCAGTGTCACTCAAAGAAGAAAGGTTCTTCAAGAACTAATATTATCCCTTTCCCCAAAACAGAAAATTCCCCATTATAAGCAGGAAAAATAATAATAAATTGTTGAGAATTTCAGATTGCATTTGCAAATAAAAGAACTCTTTGGGATGACACTCAGGAGGCTCATCTTGTAGCAACCCTGATTGTGAAGAAAGTGCAGTTAAGTGCTCCAAGCGTATTATGATCTTTCCCAATATCACTTACAGGTGGCTTGCTGACAGCATATTTTATTTGCAAGTCTGCTTATTTTAGTAATCATGTTTTCCAGCACCAAATTGGTCTGTTCATGTGGAACTGGTAGAATGTGTCAGAACAAACTAATACACTGGAATAGTAATTTACCACGGATGACAGGTTGCATGGGACTTTTTAATTTACAATCATAAAATACAGCTTAAAATACATAACATTTTCCCTCTGTATGGTATTTTTCTTTCTCCTGTTGTGCTCTGCAAGACATTACTTCAGTGTACGCCTTCTTTAATGACCTTAATAAATTACTTGTAAGCTTTGAGTTAAGGACACAATTCTTCAATTAAAACTAATAGCCATAATTGCAGCATCCCTCTAAGGTGCTGCTGCTCTCTCTTGGCTGTACACTATGGAAACACAGCTGGGGTCAACAAAAAAGTGTTCTTCAGGACTGAGTACAGCATTTCCTCCATTTGGTAGTCTCACCAGCCACAGATTTTGGCTCTTTCCCATCAAACTTGCAGCACTTTTGGCTACTTGGTTATCATAGAATATGTACATATATATTATTTCCCTGTGGATGTTTCTTTTTATTCATAATTACAATGAAAAGGAGTTCCCACAGTACCCAGTGATTTTAGTGGGAGTTGCTACCACTTAGACGCCTTGAAAATAAGGGCTCATTTTATAAAGCCAAACCCAGGAATATCTGCATTAGCAGACACTAAGAAAAATGTCTGCCTGCATGACACAGTCCACAGTTCAACACCTGGCTTTGTGTAATTGAGCCTAGCCATGTACTTCAAGAAAAACTTGTATCTGCTGCACCATCCTAGTTGAGTTTCACATGCCCAAAGCACATCCCATCTCCCCAGCACAACTGAAAGCAGTGTTCTGACCTAAACTGTTAAACTTCCATTGTGGCTTGTCAGACATGTCACTTAATACTTCAGCCTAGATGTCACTGGCCCACAGGATGAGGGTGGCAATATCTCAGCTGAGAACCATGAGTCCTTCATGCATCAAGGTAATAAAAAAACCCACAAGAACTATATTAAATCAGTCTTCATCTATCTCCTTTCTGGTGTTCATTCACAAAGAATGAAGAGTCATTCATTTCCTTACTATTCATCTGTCCCACATGTGTACTAATAGGAATGAAAATACTAAACATAAATCTTTTCTTCATCCTCAGAATGATTTTTAAACGGCATCCTTCCCTTGCATTTCTGTGTGATGCTTGATAAATAATAGATCAGTTGCATGGTGTTAGTGTTAATATTAATGTTACCAGACAGCATTTGAGAGAAGTGGGGCAGAAACCTAAATTCTGGAAGAATTCGGTATGGTAGCAGTCGCCATTCAGATGTATGCTTTTCACCTCAGGTCCATCTCTATAATATACAGATATTATGAGGTTTGCAGCTCCATGAATTTCCTTTCAATTTACCCAGAGACAAGGATGCTGGCCACAGTTTTAAAAAATTAATTATTTAAAATTAACTGGTAGGTTAAAACAAAATATCCATCAAGCACAAAAAAAAAATCGGAAGACACTGTGATCTGTTTCAGGAATACTGACCTTTTTTGTTCTGAAACTAAAGAAAACCTTGTTTCCTCGGCCTAAATGTTGACATTTCCCAGTATGGAGATATGTAACCTTTGAGCTACATAATGCTTTGATTCAGCTTAAGAAATCCTTCCTAGCTGTAGGGGTTTTTTATCCCTACAAAAATGTGCTCTGGATCCATAAAATATAGAAAATAGGATTAATTATTTAGTACCAAATCCATCACTCTTCCATGCAGTACTAGGAAGCACATAAGGACTCTTTCCTCCCATCTCCTATCCTGGAAGCTTTATAGAATGCATGTTTAGCAGAACCTAGTCTAAAAATTAGGGGCCAGGCCACCTTGTTATCCCACTCACTACAGTTCTGAGAAGGCCATCCGAGAAGTGCAAATATGTGCAGGCATCACACATGTGCAACTCTCAACACACAGAGGACAGTGATGTCCTTCATCATCCCAAGGAAAGCGGGGCATGGCTGCCTCGGTATTGTGGCTGCTTTCTGTGGCTACAAAGACTGTTGTAAGCCATAAGCAAACAGAGCCATCTCTACCTTCCCGTGCACATCTCTAGTCAAGAATTCAAGAGAATTTGAGAGAGCTCAGGATGTGCTACAGATGTGTTGCTTCTCCACACGGCTAGCACACTGCAGTAAACAAACATGTCATACTTGCACACCAACATTCATTTAAAAGCTCATTTAGGAGTGGGGACAAAAATTACATGAAGCATACATCTGTTGTATTAAAGAAAAACTACTTTCAGGTGCAAAACTGACACCCAGTCAGAACACATTCTGTCCCTCACCCAGATTCCTTTGCAGAGATTCTCAGCCTGCAGCATTGGCATCCATCACTGGTGGCTTTGACAGGATGGGTCCACCTTGACTTCCTAGACTGAGGTGCTATTGTGGGAGAATGAATGGGGCAGAGGTAGAGACCAAGGCAAGAGGGGAAGAGTATGGAATCCCACCCACAGATAGATAGCAGAGCAGAGCCATGCAGCAGCAGAGAGAGTCAGAGCACTGGCACAGGCAGACAAAAACATTTCCGTGAGTAGAGAGGGATAATATTCACCATCTAGCAAACGTGATTACAAAAGCTTTCTCTCTCTGACATATTCGCGTCCATTGCAATGCTTCTCAAACTCTAATGTGCTCACAATTGTGTTCTAGGAAAAACAGCTCGGCACAGAAGTAGCCTCAACCTCTGTTCTACAAGGTCAGCAATTCACTAGGATTTCTCTGAACTCAGAAACACTCATGAGCCTATTGCTATCCCTTGTGCATCCTGTGGCAGCTGACTCCTTTAGCCATTTTTCACAGACCCACTGCTTGTCAATAAATCACCGTACTAATTCCTGTGACACCTCCTGTGAAGTGCTCTGGGAATTGTGGCAAAGATTTCTGGGCTGCATCTGAGAACTGGTGGTGAATGGCTGACTTCAGGTTGACATGATGAAGAAAGGTTAAGCTCTTCAACTGAGCAGCCTCTTAGAAATGATTCATTGTAACTCCAGCTATCCCCAGCAAGTCTATGCTTTGCATCTGCCTGAACACATAAGGGACTTGATGCTTGTATTCTGTGTGGCTCACATACTTAAGTTTTCCTCTCTTCTCATTACCTGTGAAGGGTGATTACATTTCCTGTGGAATATCACCAGTGATACATCACGCTTCAGGGCTGTGTTTTCCCCCCACCCTCTAATGGGAACCTGTGGTTACTTCATCCTTTTCCTTTCTTGAATACCAATCCTCCCACAAGCCTGTGTATTAGGCACCAGCCTCCCACCAAAGAATAATGGGACTCCTACTGAAGCTCATTAATAGTAAATTATTTTCAGTTAGTAATGACAATTGTCTCGGTGAAGACTCTGGAGAGTCAGGGATGGTACAGCAGAACACTGTCTGCCCACAATTGATTTGAATACCACGGTTTGAAGGAAACCTCAGACTTCAATAGCAACCCATTAAGAACAGTTATTTGCATGGTGCCTGTCTGAACACTGAGGACAACAAAGAGAGCAGAATCTGTCTTTTATGGTCGGCTGATTTTTCATTTTTATTTTTTTCCAATCAGATGGTCTTCAAATAAACATCGGCATCAGAGATCTGAACTGGCAGTCACAAGCTGCATAAAAAGACATAAGTCACAGAACCCACTTGATTTTTGTATAAAGCAAGAATTTTTTTCCTTTTTTCTTTTTTTTTTTT